>CM071868.1:18243814-18266640 GCA_036759665.1 Gynandropsis gynandra | reverse complement strand
TTAATAAAGCATTTTGAGCTCGAAAACGGGGTCGGGCTGCCTTCAGGAACCTGCGGCATGGTTTATCTCGAATAGAGGAATAAAATGTGAAAACAAATCATGTAATTCGGAGCTTCGTACGCAAAGTTATGGTATTTCAAAGCCCGTCGTACAATTCATCGTTTTAGTCGTGTAATCACGTGAAAATAAAGACAAAAAGTGGAAAGGGGTGCAACACGAGAGACAAACGCAAATAGGAAATAGGAAGCAAAGGAATATCCAAGAGTTGGTGTGTGAACCTTTGTGGTGAACGCTTCATCTTCACCTTGGATTCCTTGTCAATGCTCCAATTGTGTGTTGAACGTTTGGTGTAGCATTTCGGTGTCTTGGAGTTGTTGATGTATTGATTTGCATCGCATTTAACTCGGGTTGTGCGGAAGTCTCGGTCAGGGGGTTCCTTCTTCTTTTTGTTGTCAAGCGGCTCGTTTGGTGCCTTATGTAATCCTTCTCCTGCTGCTATGAGACTCATATCTAGGGAATCCATATTCCCAAATTCCTCACAAACTTCATTGGCTAAATTCTCAAAGACGTCGTCGGGGAACACAAAGTCGATAACGCGCAGCTGCTCATGCGTGTCAATTAAGTTGAACTCTACTTTAACCTCGGGTTTCTTCTTATGCTCATCAATGTCCATAGCCTTATCCGCTGCTGTGTTAGATTCTTCCCCTTTTTCAAATGTCGAGGGAGTTGGCTGATCCACCGTTTTCATGCGTTGATGTTGTGGGAATGGCAATGGAGGTGGCCTCGGATCTGGTTTTACGTACTTTGGCTCACTTCTGGCTCTAAAAATCAAACGTATGGACTTAATAAAGCATTTTGAGCTCGAAAACAGGGTCGAGCTGCCTTCAGCAACCCGCGGCATGGTTTATCTCGAAAAGAGGAATAAAATATCAAAAAAATCATGTAATCGGAGCTTCGTACGCAAAGTTATGGTATTTCAAATCCCGTCGCACAATTCATTGTTTTAGTCGTCTAATCACGTGAAGACAAAACAAAAAGCGGAAAAGGGGTGGTGCAACACAGACAAACGTAAATAGGAAATAGGAAGCAAAGGAATATCCGAGAGACAAACGCAACACAAGCGGCGTATTGACAAGAAATGACATTCGTATCCTAACAAACTCAAAAAAGGCATCTTCCGGCTATAAAAATCAAACGTATCGACCTAAATAAAGCATTTTGAGCCTGAAACCAGGGTTGGACTGCCTTCAGCAACCCGTAGCATCGTTTATCTCGAAAAGAGTTATAAATCTCCGAAAATATCATGTATTTCGGAGCTTCATACGAAAAGTTATGGTATTTCAAAGCCCGTCGTACAATTCATTGTTTTAGTCAATCCTCGAGCTTCTCCTTAAGCTTGTTGACAGCCGTTTTCGCTACTGTGATAGATGCTTCACCCCTTTCAGACACTGAAGTAGGCTAATCCACCGTCTTACAATTCCTTAGGAAAATTTAGTTGACATGCTTACGAGGATTTGTTTCTGAACTTCCCGATAGAACCTCTAGTGGTCGTGATGCCCCTTGTGCAAGTTGTGCAACTTACGTGTCCAATTTTCTAAGAAATCCATCCATCTGCTTATTGGCACTTTCTTGTTCCACTTTCACTCCCATCAACATGTTGTTTTGATTTTCTTGGAATTGTAGGAGACGAGTGAACATGGCGTTGAAGTCGGTGGCTGCTTCGGGTTGGTTTGGCTGTGGCTGAGGTGCATATGGCTGATAATTCTGAGTTTTGGGCGGCGTCCATGGCTGAAAGTTCATGTTTCGTTGCATCACTTGCGGTTGAAAATTTCCCAATAGATGTTGTGCATTCAACACACTGTCGGAGTTCCTATACGGGACGTTTGGGTGATCGCTCCATCCGTGATTGTATGTATTCCCGAAACGCTGATTGTAACTCTCGTAGTTCACTTCTTCATGCCCACAAACTTCTTGTTTCCATGATTGCTCCGAGTAATGCGGACGGTGTGAGTTTGACAGCATATGATAAATTTTGGAAAGTTGATCTTTTACTTCAGCTATATCGGCATACAAAGAGTGGACCTCGGTCATGTTACCTCGCAAAATAAAGAACACAAAATTCGAATAAGCTCCGAAAGGTAAAAATTTGAATCAAAAAGAAAGAAAAATAAAATAAAACAAAATACGGAAAACGAATAAGACTCCGGAAAGGACTATATCCCCGGCAATGGCGCCAAAAACTTGATGTGGTTAATCTCAAGTAATAAAATACCTAGACTAAAGGAATATCCGAGAGACCAACGCAACGCAAGCGGCGTATTGACAAGAAATGACATTCGTATCCTAACAAACTAGAAAAGGGCATCTTCCAGCTATAAATATCAAACATATTGACCTAAATAAAGCATTTTGAACTTGAATACGGGGTCGGGCTGCCTTCAAGAACACGCAGAGTCGTTTATCTCGAAAAGAGGAAGAAAATGTGAAAAAATCATGTAATTCGGAGCTTCGTACGCAATTTCATGGTATATCAAAGCCCGTCGTACAATTCAGTGTTTTAGTCGTCTAATCACGTGAAAACAAAAACAAAAAGCGGAAAAGGGGTGCAATGTGTAAGATGAATAAGTGATTGGAATACGAATAAAGATAAACTAACTAACGAACTATCGAATTCAACTCAATGAACTAAATACCACAGGTTTCGAGAGATGCACGATGATGCAACAAAGTTCTAACAAAATCATGGTTAAAGATATCGTTACGTGTTCGGGGAATTCAAGCTCTTTCCTAGGGAATGACTCTCCCGATGCCTAAACCCACTATCTAGCATGCGTACTACCAATCTCCCAATTGTGTAATCTCACCTACTAGATGCATTAAGATCGCTATCCTAATTCCTAAGTTCAATGAACTGACCGGCCCAAGGTTCTAAGTGAATTGAGACTTCATATCATGGCTACGTTCCAAAATCCAATTCATCTCCCAATGCAATTAGATTTTTATAATCATTCATTCAAGCTACCAACAAGAATAAAAGCATTACGGACAACCAATCAATCCAAAACGAACAAATATTATAACCAATCATTAAGAACAAAACTTCATTACATATCGGCAAAGCTCTCTAACCCAGAGCTCCAAAACGGGGTCGGGGTGCCTTCAATAACCCGCAGCATGGTTTATCTCGGAAAGAGGAATAAAATGTGAAAAAATCATGTAATTCGGCGCTTCGTACGCAAAGATCGACCTAAATAAAGCATTTTGAGCTCCAAAACGGGGTCGGGGTGCCTTCAATAACCCGCGGCATGGTTTATCTCAGAAAGAGGAATAAAATGTGAAAAAAATCATGCAATTCGGCGCTTCGTACGCAAAGTTATGGTATTTCAAAGCCCGTCGTAAAATTTATTGTTTTAGTCATCTAATCACGTGAAAACAAAAACAAAAGCGGAAAAGGGGTGCAACACGAGCGAAACAAAAAAGATAACTATATTCAACATGGATAAAGAATGAGGTCCCTCCCTATTCTATTACTGACGTCTTCAACAGCTCCTCCGTGCTCCGGCTTCATCGCCCCGTTCTTGCCCTTGTACGCGTTCTGCTCTCTTTCTTTCTCTCTACGTGTGCTCGGTTTTGTCTCTTCGTTTCTGTACGAATTGGGCTGCTGAAGCTCTCCCCTTTTAGCCCTCTTTATCCTCTTTTCTTTCCTCTTATATTTCCTCTTTGGCCGTTCTCTTTTCTTCCTCTCTAGTGGCTGGAATTTCCTTTTTCTTACAGTTGCAGTTTTCCTTTTCCGAGTTTTTTCATCTCTTTTTTTTCCCATTCTTGTGTAATTGTGAATGTTTATTCTTTATTTTCCAGACATGTAGCTCCTTTTTATCTTACCTAACCATATTTTCTTTTTGTTTAAGTAGCCAACATGTTCCTTTTCTTGTTTTACTAAATTTCCTTTTCTGGTTTATGCAGGTGCCGAACACGACGAGCGCGGGCTGATGAGTGCCCCTCACTGGCTGGCTGGCAGGAGAGAGCCCACGCGGGCTGGTGAGGAGCCCGACTCCGGCTAATGTTGCTTGTGTAAGGAATTTTGGTATTGTCCCGCGCGGGCTAAGGTAGGCATCCCGCGTGGGCTGTGTGGGAAAGGTGATCCGCTCGGGTTTGACTTGAGCCCGGGGCGTGCTGAGATTGTTGGTCCATGCAGCCCTTTTTTAGGATAAAGACTCGGTTATTTATTTTTCATAAAAAAAAAGAAAAACAACAAAAAAAAGTATAACACCACAAACGTGCTACACTTCCTTCATCCTCCATCGGAGCTTCACGTCGAGGACGCCGTTCAATTCAAGTCTGGGGGGAGCATCTCACGTTTGTCAGGTGATTTCGTTTCATTTGCCTTTGATTTTTTTTTAGTTTTTAAATTATATTTGCGATTTTTAGTTCGTTTTTGGTTTCATTGAGCCAGAGTCGTCCCAAGGCACTTGTCCGGTGCCACGCGGGTTGCCTCTCCTTTAGCGTGAAACGGTCATGTTTGGCAGCATTCGCTCGTGTTTGTGTCCCGATATCTCCATTCGCTGCAAAACACGAGGAAGCGCTAAAAGAGGACTAAATGATACTTTAATGCTTGGTAAAGTTCAAATGAATGATGAAACTAACTATAAAAGGAGAATAAAATACTATTAACAAAATAGATGTTATCATCATTCATCCGATCGAGAGCAAGACGCAGAGGAGATAAGCTCAGAGGAGGAGATAGACGAGGAACCAATACTTGGAGGACTCTTGGTGACACGATGGGTCCTTAGCACATAACCTAAGGACGATGCGGCCGAGCAGCAGGAGAACATCTTCCACGCCCGAGGCCACATCCACGACAAGATATGCAGCATCATCGTCGACAGTGGGAGTTGTACAAACGTCCCAATCACCATTCTAGTGGAGAAGATCGGACTCCCCACCCTCAAGCATCCGAAGCCATATAAGCTCTAATTGCTCACCGATAGCGGAGAGACGAGGGTCTCCAAGCAAGTTCTTGTGCCATTTCGAATCGAAAGATACAAGGATGAGATCCTCTGTGATGTGGTATCCATGCAAGCAAGTCACCTCTTGCTTGGCCATCCGTGGCAGTGCGATGCAAAGGCGCAACACGATGGCTACACAAACCGATATTCCATCCAACACAAGGGCAAGAATATCAACCTACTTCCCTTGTCACCGAATCAAGTCTACGAAGATCACCTTCACATCGTGTAGCAAACTAGGAAGGCAGAGGAACCCAACAAGTCTCTCATCATCACCAAGGGTTCAAAGAAGGCATTGCTCGCAAACCGGCCGATGGTTCTCGTACGGCATAAGCAAGGTAAGGAAAACATAGTAGCCGATGCATTATCTAGGAGATTTGCCTTGATATCGGTTATGGATGCTAAAATTCTAGGGTTTGAGTTCATCAAGGAATTGTATGAAGTTAATCCAGACTTTAGAGAACTCTCTAAATCTTGTCTTAGGGCACCTAGCAAGGACTACTATTTGTATGAAAGGTTTCTATTCCGAAGGAACAAGCTTTGCATTCTCCATAGTTCTATTAAAGATTTATTGGTGTGTGAGGCACATGGGGGAGGTTTGATGGGTCATTTTGGGGGTAGCTAAGACACTAGCATACTTGCATGAGCACTTTTATTGGCCTCATATGATCCGAGATGTGGAACAAATTTGCGNGAGGACTAAATGATACTTTAATGCTTGGTAAAGTTCAAATGAATGATGAAACTAACTATAAAAGGAGAATAAAATACTATTAACAAAATAGATGTTATCATCATTCATCCGATCGAGAGCAAGACGCAGAGGAGATAAGCTCAGAGGAGGAGATAGACGAGGAACCAATACTTGGAGGACTCTTGGTGACACGATGGGTCCTTAGCACATAACCTAAGGACGATGCGGCCGAGCAGCAGGAGAACATCTTCCACGCCCGAGGCCACATCCACGACAAGATATGCAGCATCATCGTCGACAGTGGGAGTTGTACAAACGTCCCAATCACCATTCTAGTGGAGAAGATCGGACTCCCCACCCTCAAGCATCCGAAGCCATATAAGCTCTAATTGCTCACCGATAGCGGAGAGACGAGGGTCTCCAAGCAAGTTCTTGTGCCATTTCGAATCGAAAGATACAAGGATGAGATCCTCTGTGATGTGGTATCCATGCAAGCAAGTCACCTCTTGCTTGGCCATCCGTGGCAGTGCGATGCAAAGGCGCAACACGATGGCTACACAAACCGATATTCCATCCAACACAAGGGCAAGAATATCAACCTACTTCCCTTGTCACCGAATCAAGTCTACGAAGATCACCTTCACATCGTGTAGCAAACTAGGAAGGCAGAGGAACCCAACAAGTCTCTCATCATCACCAAGGGTTCAAAGAAGGCATTGCTCGCAAACCGGCCGATGGTTCTCGTACGGCATAAGCAAGGTAAGGAAAACATAGTAGCCGATGCATTATCTAGGAGATTTGCCTTGATATCGGTTATGGATGCTAAAATTCTAGGGTTTGAGTTCATCAAGGAATTGTATGAAGTTAATCCAGACTTTAGAGAACTCTCTAAATCTTGTCTTAGGGCACCTAGCAAGGACTACTATTTGTATGAAAGGTTTCTATTCCGAAGGAACAAGCTTTGCATTCTCCATAGTTCTATTAAAGATTTATTGGTGTGTGAGGCACATGGGGGAGGTTTGATGGGTCATTTTGGGGGTAGCTAAGACACTAGCATACTTGCATGAGCACTTTTATTGGCCTCATATGATCCGAGATGTGGAACAAATTTGCGAGCGTTGCAACACGTGTAGGAAGTCTAACTCTAGGTTGCAACCTCAAGGGCCTTGCACACCCTTACCCATACCTAGTGAGCCGTGGATCCATATTTCTATAGACTTTGTGTTAGGATTTCCTAGGACTAGTGAAGTAGTGAGATTGCATGGCATGCTTAGGACCATAGTGTCGGATCGAGATTCCAAATTTTTGAGCTAATTTTGGAAAACTTTGTGGGGGAAGCTAGGAACCAAGCTATTGTTTTCAACAACGTGCCATCCGCAAAACGACGGTCAAACCGAAGTGGTCAATAGAACCTTATCCACTTTATTGCATGTTATGGTTAGAGGAAACCTTAGGTCTTGGAAAGATTGTTTGCCCCATATTGAGTTTGCATATAATCGTTATGTGCATAGTGCATCTAAGTTTTCTCCCTTTGAAATTTTTTATGGGTTCAACCCATTAACCTCTTTGGATCTAATGCCTTTACTTTCGGGGTACGGACCATTCAAAGTTTTGATGAGGATCAACGACAACGCCTATCAACTTGATCTTCAAGATAAGTACAACATTATCTCATCATTCAATATCACTGATCTTAGCCCTTATGTTGTAGATGAAGCGGATTTGAGGGCCTCCTTTTCAATGGAGAGGGAATGATGATGGCATCACAAAGAAAGCAAGCCTCGATCTGACGGACAGAACGGACAGGTCGAACCGGAAAGACAATGGCCTTGGAGAGGAAGCAGATCACGCGGATGCGCGGGATGCTGATGAAGACGTGCGGAATGCTGAAGAGGAAACTGATACATGGGACGCTGACGAGGATGCATTGACCAATGGATGGATCGCTTCCGACACTCGCGGGCAATAGTTCGCATCCGAGATTCTCGGGCCATCAAATTCGGAAATGAGACGTTTTGCAAAAACATTCAAATGGAGGCCTTCTGATAACACGTAATCCGTTGTAGTTTTTATATCATTCTTAGGTCTAGTTTTGAGTAGATTACTTAGATTTCATTCATTTATCGAGTTTATTCGAAGACTTTATCTACATTTCGTGTTTTGCATAGGAAACAAAGACATGAGGAGAAACACGAGAGATTATGGCAATCTAACCCCGAAAACGTAGTTGAGTAACAAGGTTCGACATATGCGTGGCCATGGACTGAAAGTGAACACTCAAACACCGAGCGAAAGGAGCGGAAACAACCATTCAAGAAATGCCCGCTCGGGCATTGGAAGTGTACACGATCGGGCTAATTGATGCCAATTACCCCCGTAGCTTTGCACGACTCGGGCACTCAAGGAACACGACCAGGGAGGTGAGCCCGCTCGGGTGGAATTGGTGTGCCCGCTCGGGCCAATTACCATCCAACAATAGCCGTAGGTTTGCACGACTCGGGTAGATGAAGCACACGGTCGGGCATGGTGCCCGCTCGGGCCAATTACCATCCAACAATAGCCGTAGGTTTGCACGACTCGGGTAGATGAAGCACACGGTCGGGGCATGAGTGCCCGCTCGGGCCAAATGAAGCACACGGTCGGGACGGTCGGACATGGTGCCCGCTCGGGCTAAAAGAAGGGTACACGGTCGGGCAAGTGGCTTGCACGAGCGGGTAGAGGACATGCCCGCTCGGGTCCTTGTTTCTCTCAACTAATTCCTAACTTTTGGAACGGCCAAATTAAGGAAAAATCAGATCTAAAAAGGGAGTTTTCGAACCAGATTGGAGGAGAGAAAATTCAGAGACATTAGGGCAGAAGGAAGAAGGAAGAAGGAAGAAAAGACGGAAGAACAGATCGAGAGCAAGGAGGATCTATTGAAGACATCGGTTTATGAATAGGGAGTCATCTCATTCTTCATCTATGTCGAATTTAGTATTCTCTTGTATTTCCTTTGCTGTTTTCATGTCTGAGTAGATCCATTGCCATGGGTTAGGGAGTATTGCCATGTTGTAACGAAGTCTCATGCTTAATCGAATTTAGATTACTTTTGTTTCGTTTCCTGATTTCATGTCCAAGTAGATCTATTGCCATAGGTTAGAGAGAATTGCCAACATGTAGTGAAGTCTTGTGCTTAATGAATGGTGGATCTTAATGCTTGCATGCTTGTACGCCACTTGATTGATGATGTTAGAAGTCTAATAAATCTACGCCAGGGCATTAGATTTTGGAACTTAGCCATGATTTAGGGTTTAATCGGTTTAGAATCTACGCCAGGTCAATCGGTTGAATCTAGGGATTAGGATAGCGGTCGTAATGCGTCTATCCATGTAAGATGTGCAATAGATATATTGGTATATGCATGCTAGATAGTGGACAAGTCTACGCCAGTCAGTTCCTATAGGAGAGCTTGAATTCCCTGAACTCATGATAGTACCTAAGACCAATTATCCTTTTATAACTTCGTTACATCGTGATGCAAACTCTCGATACCCATGGTACTTAGCTACAAGTTTATCTCGTTGATTTAGTTTAGTTTAGTTCAATCACAATTCTATCTTTAGTCACCTCACACGTCTATTCCATTAGTTTAATAGCTTATAAGTCGCATCAATTCCTTGTGTTCGACCCTAGTTACTACACGATCCGTATTCTTGCGGAAGCGTTAGTCTAGGTTTTATTACTTGAGCTTAACGCACATCACCTTCCCAAAAACTACATTCAAAGAAACTAAGACCATTGGAACCACCACTCAAAGATCTTATAGATGAGTACTGGACAACCGTCGGAACGTCACTTTGTCGATGACATTCCGGCGACTTTTCCGACGAGATCCCTAGTGCAACATAGAGCTAAATTTCGAGATTTCAAGAATGCTAAAGGGGCCTTGGACTAGAGCAAGAGGCTAAAGGAGAAGGTTGAAGACATCTTAGAAGCCCAAGAGATTGAACAACAAGGTAATTTGAAGGGTTTAGAGCATCCCAAGCCCATGGACCACACAAAGACATGTCAAGAGGAAGTGTCTTGGATTTGTGTCATTCAAATTCAAATTTGAATTTTAATTGTACCAAGAACACCTGTCATTTATGGTTTATTTCGTGCCTAATCTTTAGGAATAAAATCTAGTAAAATTAGGGATTACTAAGAGACTTAGGCGTTTGAAAGGGAGTGTAACGTGGAAATTTTGTTTTGGCCTTTTTCCTTTTTAAAAAGGCACGCATGAATAACAGAAAAACAAGTGATTTTCCAACCAAATACAGATCAAACGAGCTTAGCTCATTGTTCTTGAGATTGAGAGATTCATCTCACACAAATTGATCAAGTCTGGGAGTTGCTCGACTCGACGTATCAAGTAACGAACCACAGTTGTATGTGGCATCTTCTATCGTCCTGAGAGTTCTCGAGGTGCATATGCTCAAGGGTTTTGGACGGTCTCACTGAGATTTGGGCCAACGTTCTTTGGCCTCCTCTTTATAGAAAAACTCTTCAGCCTTTAAATTATTCAAAATTTGATTAGGTAAAATCGGAAAAATGCTAAACCATGTTTCTTGTAGCTCATATTGAGCGGTCGGTTTTTTCCGCATTATTCCCATGAAATTCAAAGGTAAATTTGAAAAGGTCTTGTGTGTCGCTCGACCGAGTCAACAAATCTTGGGTCAAACAAATCCTCCGGAATTGTGAGCATTTTAGATATGAATGTGCTCGACCGAGCGGCTCATGCTTAGGCCGAGCATTTTCACTATCTCCACTTAGGATGTTCATTTTCATGCTAAATGTCGCAATGTTTTTTTCATTATGTGCTTCAAATAATTTATTACTTGTATGATCACAAAATGAGCCAAAAATACGTAAAAAAATAAACCAAGGAAATTAATCATATAGATGCATGATGCACAATAGGAGTTCAACCTCAATTATTGGAAGTGACTTTCTCGATGCCTAAATCCACTACCTAGGAGATCAACGTGCTCATCTCTCGATGTAGGAAATAAATCATCTAGATGCATGAAGAATGACAGGGAACTCAACCTCTACTATCGGAAAAAATGGAAACTCAACCTCAATTATCAGAAGTAACTCTCTTGATGCCTAAATACACTATCTAAAAAATTAACGTACTCATCTCTCGATGCAGCAAATTAACAACCTAGATGCATGAAGAACAATGGGAGCTCAACCTCAATTATCACAGTTCCTAAATAGATCAACTGACCGGTTAGATTCTCATTAATCTAATTCATTCGAGGATTAATTTTGAAATTCAAATCCGACTTCTCAGCCAAGACGAATCTCTAAACTCATTCAAACAGGTTATCGACAAGTATGAAACCATTAAGAACAACCCAATCAAACCAACTGAGAGAGCAAATCTAAAATCAAGCATTAAGAACCAAACAGTCCATTACAAAAGTATCCCTAACCCATGACAAGGAGGTTTACTCAGAAATCATAGAAAAGTAAGAATATAAAGTTTTCATCTTCCCTATTCTCCAGGAACGGCCTTGAATCGAGTTCTTCAGCTTCCGAAATCCTCCTTTCAGCCTTCCTTAGGCTTCAACCTCCTCTTCCCTCCATGGTTCCTCTTTCAAACTAGTCTCATCTCCCTTCAAAAATGGTGTTTGTTCATTCTTCATTGGAGCGACGCGCCGGTTCCTTTTGCTTTCGCTTGGTAGTTTCCTCTATGTCTGACCAGACAGAGCAACCAATCCGATCGTGTTGGTGTCTTCAAAAGGGTAATCGCCCGAGCATTGGAGTTACCCAAGCAGTGCAGAAAATTCGGGGGATGTTCTGGTTAGTGAGCCCGATCGGGCTTTTTTGGTTGCTCAGTCAGGCATTGGACTTTGTTTGCCTGCCGGTCGTGCTACTGGATCTGCTCGGTCGAGCTTTTTTCTTCAATTCACCCCGGTGGTGCTATTGAATTTTCTCTGTCGGGCTTTTTTCTTCAATTCACAAGTTTGTTCGGATTTTAGGTAGGTTTTGCCGCATTTTCTTGTGTTAGCTTCCGATTTCTTCCTTTCCTACACATCACGAGAATATGAAAAAAGAAGCCTCAATTATGCTTAATATGTTGGTAAAGTCAAAGAATCATAACAAAACTAAACCTAGGAAGGGATGGAAATACTAAGACAGATTATGAGTTATCAAACTCCCTAAGACTTGAACCTTTCCTAGTGCTAGAGCAAAACTAGAATCGAGTACGAGAAGAGTTAGATAACAATTGGATACTAGCACAAATACTTTTAAGAATCATCCATCATGCACAACAACGCGTCAAACAAACATAAGCCTAAGCGTACCTAGTTCAGACCTTTATCCAGCAAAAGTTATGAGTTTGCAATCCTACACAAGACCTAAGTTCACTTCACTAACCTAGGCGTCCAAGCGATCCCCATACCAATGCACCTATGCGTACGTGAGATATCATTCTTAAACACAATCGTTTTCTCATTCTTTTATCATTTCTTTTTTTTCACATTTTTTTCTTTGAAAATCCACACTTGTTTTCTAGGACATCGGAGTCGAATAGGACAACTTTCTACTTCGACCAAGGTTGTCAATTGGCACAATCATAAGGTCTTGTAACCTTAGCGAAGTGAAGAGGTTGTGCCATTGAAGAATTGTTTAGATCAACCCATTGAGATCACGCATCAGCTCTAACCCTTAAGACGTAGAAAAGTGTCTCAACCCACCACTTAGACCCGAACCATCGGGATCAATGCACTCATGTTAATGTATGGCTGAAATAGTTACAAACTTATTATATTGAAAGCGGAGTGTAAGCGCATAGAATTATAAGGCATAATGAACAATAAAAGGTATTCAACCTAGCAAAAAATGAACAGTATACACGGAGATATAAATACTTGAGACTGAAACCTTGGGGAAATGCAACTATATATCATGGATTCATGCATAACTGCTAGACTAATCAATATTTAAGAGTCTTTCTTAGCAAATCCAGGCTATTGTTCCCGATTCGATAAAGTCGAACAAAAATGGCTAAACTTCGAAAGTTCGTACTAAATATTCGTTCGTCTAATCCTAAAGAAAGTAACGTAAATACTAAAATATAGCAAGAAATTAGCGTCTAATACTAATCCCAAACAATTCATACAAAGAGTACTCTCCCCAGACTTGAATGGACATTGTATATGTGTTCAAAACCTATGAGAGGAACTTGCATACCAAGATACGAGAGAAGAAAGTTAGAACATGTGCACCTTGTCTATTCTTACTATCCCGAGTTGGTGGTGCATTTGGATGTTGTACGCGTCTCCTCGGTTATGGATGATAATGAAGTGGAGAACCTGTGACAAAGAATCACACATTCGAAAAGAGAGAGAATACCAAGTTCATACACGCGAAAAGAAGAAGAATTAAGTTCTGAAAAGAAAAAACAAATAAAAAATATATTAAGCTCAGGTTACCTCCCGAGAAGTGCTTGTTTAAGGTCCCGAGCCTAACCAATATGCTATACTCTTTACCATCAAAATGGGCGTCCTCGTCATGTGCAACGTCTCGTGCGTCGTATTTTTTTGTCGGGTAAAGTACACTGAACGATCGGGCGCCTTACAAGATTAGTCAGCCCGTCCATTTCCTCCTTAACCTTGGTCGGGCTTAAATCCATGAAATTTTGTCCCGAATAAATTGACGGCCTGGGAATTGTGTTTGCTCGATCATCCTGCATTCCAAATGAATGCCCGGTCGGGCGTACGCGGTCAAGTTGAAACCGGTCTTAATTTGTTCCGAGAAGGATGCACGGGTCGGGCTCACGTTTTTCCCAATCCTGCAATCCTCAAAAGGGTTCGCTCGGTTGTCCATGTCGTTTAGATCGCTCGGGCTTATAATTCTGCCATTTTGCACCAAAAGGAATGCAAAGGACGGGCTCAAGCTATGCCTGATCGTGATGTTCTCAAAAGGGGTCGTACGGTCGTTTACGTTGTTCTGATCAGTCGGGTTCATAGTTTTGCCGTTTTTCATCGAAAGGAACGCACGGGTCAGGCTCAAGTTATACCCAATCGTGCTGTTCTCGAAAGTTGTCGCCCGATCGTGCACGTTGTATAGCTCAGTCGTGCACGTCATAAAACAAGTCGGGCGTTCATCAGCTCCATTGCTTTTTGTCTCCTTAAAAGTTCCCAAGGATTGTTGGTACCCATGGACCTTATCTTAATCAGCATAAACACCTCGTTGCTTGCCGTGAGAGCTATTTCCAATGGATCATTCAAGACATCAACGGAGAATACGAGTTCTATCATGGATGGTTTCTTGAGCTTCTCATCTAACCAAAACTCCTTTGTCTCTTCTCCTATTTTCATCGTCCACTTCCCTCCCCTTACGTGGATTATGGTATCAACAGTGTTGAGGAATGGTCTTCCCAAAATAATAGGTATATTGCAAGCCGTGTTTGTCATGACTTTATACTTAACTTTTGTGCTAGACCAATCCATGAAACTTTGCTTCTTGCTCCTCCTTGTAACCACATTTACTTCTTAAAATGTGAAAAATCCTGTGGTGGACTAATTGTCATCCTATCCCTAATCTAGTCTATATTTTAGTAGCCTATGATGTTGAGGTTGTTACTACATTTCATCTGGATTTCTATGTCAGTGATCCTTTGATTTATTGTAGAATCTATTCTACCATGTTCTTTCAACGTTGTGTTGGTGCATGCATATATTTTTTAACCTAGTGCACGACAAAGCATGAGTTAGTTCGTGTAATCGTTAGATAAATTCACTTACCTAAGGTTTATTGAAATTTTTCTATATCCTTCAAGGGTTTCCCCTATCGATGGTCTTTGATAATTTCATCAATGAAGGTGTTGAAAAAATTGGCTTCTAGTTTTCCTATGTCACCTAATAGATCAATGAAACGTTTCATTTGAGAGAGTTAGCTCTTCATTAGTATAAACAACTTCAATACCCAAAACATGTCTTAGCTCACCGAAGTCCTTAATCTCAAACCTATTGATGAGATAAGTTTAGGTGTTTTCAATTCCTTTATGATAATTTTTCATAAAACAATAATATCATCTCTGTAATCAAATATGAAAATGGTTTCTAATTCATTTTAAATTCAAAACAACTAATAAACTGTTTTAGATTTACAATAAATAAATTATAGTAAAGCATTATGAATATTTGAAAACAAACACGTCGAGATTATTTTAACTTGTAAATAGATTTCTTCAATTGACACACCATGTTGTTATTGAGTTTTTTGTATTGTAGGGGAGGCCTTATGAAATGTGTTCTTGAAGTCTAGTTTCCACACATTGAATTTAAGGTTAGTAACAATTGATAACAAATACGTACCATGTGTAATTTTTCTACTGGCACAAATGTTTTTATGTAGTCTTGTCCTGATGTTTGTGCCAAACGTCTTGCCACTAATCCGGATTTTTAGAGTTCAACATCGACATTTTGAGAAATTGACCTTGTAGATCCCTTTGAACCCAACTACCTTCTTTCCTTTGGGGTGTTCGACAAGATCCCCAAGTTTTATTTTTTTTTTAGAGCTTTGATTTCTTTATCCATGTTTTGATTCCAAATTGGAATGGATGGAACTTACTCATATGACATGGGATCGTGTCATTACAGAGTTTAGTCTAATCGTAAAAATATTAATTATGATAAACGATGGAAGAATTAGAGTAATTGATACATGAAAGAGATTTAAACAATCATTACTGTGTTAAGCACGTTTGTTTATGGATCACAGTCTTCTGCACTCAATTTTACATCGCAATGCTTCATCTAGAATTTAAAACACTCTCAAAATAGTTTGATTTAATCAAGATTAGGTTTGATGATATTTAGTATCTCATAGGGTGTTGTGTCATTTAAGCATTCATTCGGAAGCCTATTGATAATATGACATGTTGTTATTATGGCATCTCGCAATAATTGGATGGACACCTGTCGGTAAAACATAATGGTGTGTGCAACGTCTATGAAATGCATGTTCTTTTACTTGGCAACTTCAATTTTTTGTGGAGTGTATGCATGCAAGGTTTGGTGCATGATGCCTTGATCTTCCAAGAACATTTGAAACTGACGACTCGTGTACTCCCCTCCATAGTCTCACTAGAGACTTTTGGATATTAACAAATAAGTCCATGTGTCCTTCAAATTTTTTTATATGTGAATGTTACAACATATTTTTCTATAATTTCTATTGAAACTAGGTGATGTCCAAACATCCTAGTGAATTAAATCACAACAATTTAATGCTTTGTATTAGATTCATGGAAGACACTCGTACAATGCTTTCCTAATATGCAAACTTTGTATGTTTCATTATTATATTTTAAGTTAGGTAACAAAATTTGTAGTGCTTTATAATGTGGATATCCTAATTTAGCATGTCAAAAATCTTATATTTCATATTGGTAATAATATTCGAACAATCATACGAATAAAACTTAGTATTAAATTGTTATTAAAAATAAAACTAATTCTAGTGGTCCTTATCCAATGACTTTCTTTTTCGCAATATGTTATTTGAAAAATTCAGTATATACAGGGTTGTAGAATATTTTTTTATGATTATAAGATCTCATATCCCTTTAATTTGTATCTTATTCTGATTTTCAACTTTTAGGTTTCCCAAATAAGATTGTTCATTATTAATCAAGTTAAAATTGTTTATCATGTGGCTCGTGGCTTCTAATTTGGTTATAATGATTATTTATTTTAGAAAGTATAGTGATGTCATCCGAATCATGCTATGTACCCATGCCATGATCGATGAGAAGCTTGGTTTTTTTCTATGTCGACCTTAGTTGCATAACTAGATTCCTAAGTGTAATGAGTTGCCTCTTGTTTGCGATGGGATGGAATAGCCACCATTTCTCTTTAATGGGAACCCTTACCTTGCACTGCTTGAACCAAAGATCTTTGTGCTTGGGCCTTGGATTGGTTTAATTGTAGTGAGTCGTTTCAAGAAGACCTTCTGAAATAGGTTGAACAATCCTTCTTCCTTTTGATTGGCATGCAAAATTCATTGAATTGAGGAATTCGATTCTAGTAAAGAATATGATTGATATTCAATGTAGGATTTGTCGAGCATTTGAAGCAGCTCAAACACCTGATCTTGATTGTCTATGACGTCAATCTCTTTACGATTAGTTGTTAGAGAATGGAGCTAATTGAGCTCTAATTAAGCGGTGATCTTTGAAGTCGTTGAAACAACAATTGAAGGCTTTTCAACTCATTTGAAAAATGTGAAACAACCAACAAACTGCTCAATCCAAGCTGCAACAAATATGGTCGAGCAATTTGCTGATTTACTTAATATTTCAAGTTTTTTATTATTTAAAGGCGGAAGAGTTTTCTATATATAGGAGTTGACATTTCACAAATGAAGGACCAAAATATATCATGCAAAGAATTAAAAGCCTATAAGACTTTATCTAAGGATCAAACAACCGACAGAGATGAGTCAGAGGCGACTGAGCTTCTCTTAACCTTCTATTGACATGTTTCTTCATTTTTTTTCATTCCCAAGATATAGATCAATATATTTGATCCGTATTTTAGGCAAGAGTTTTGTGTTTTTGTACACATTGTAACATATAAATGGATTTGTTGTTTTTTTTTTACTATATGGTTTAATGCATGTTTATATTCTTTCATTTCTTTCATGGGCATTAGAATTGATTATTATATCGTATGTATTAGATATACACAAATGATCATACCAATAATTAGGTCACTAGGTTTAGCAATGATGTAATTGGAGGATAATGCATTCACATGTAGGTCATAGATATCGAGGATTTATATATTGGATAGCAATATAGATTGCAGGAGTAGCTATCTATTTATAGCATGTTCAGTCTGTAGATAATTAGATGGGATTAGATGGAGATGTAAATGATTTATATGGTATAACAGGATCTAGACTAAGAGAGCAGGTACATCAATTTAGGATAATTGAAGTCCCTAATAAGAGCAAAGTTAAAATTTCCAAAATGATTAATAAGTTCATATACGTAAGAATAATGCTTTAACCTAGAAGCGTCATCTCGCTGGAATATATTTTCAAATTTAATTTGTTTTTTACATGTCTATATTTGATATACCTACACTTTTTATTGTTCATAATCGAAGTTTTCGTGAATCGATGGTTTAAATTCCTCGTAGTTCTTGTGTTTGGCGCTAGTACTACATGATCTGTATCCTTGTGGAATGTGTAGTCTTACTATAAATTTGAAAATTGATATGCATTAGAACACACCTAGATGACACATCAAGCAGCCAATGTTTCCCTTAGCATCTCCCCTTTCACGACCCTTCTCCTTCTGGATTTCCATTTCGATGAAAGAGAGAATTGTTGATGAATTTATAGTAAAATCGTCCAGAATTTAAAAACACTTGATCCTAATTTTCATTTCAGACAATCTCATTAGGATCAGTAGTAAGAAGGTGAAGCACACTTAGATTTACGTGATGATATTTGACATCGCCGAGTTGATGTTTAATTGACTTATCGACTTCACTACAAAAAAAACAAGCGTTTTTCAACGGACATATCCGTTGGAAAAGGCCCAAAATGAGTTGGAAAAGTCATTTTCCAATAGACGGCAACGGATTTCAGCCCGTTGGGAATCGATCGCTGTAAATCAGGATCCGTTGCAATTCGCAACGGAGGTGCAACGGATAAAATTCGTTGCAAAAGTTTAACGAACAGTCCAACGGACTCCTCTATTGAAACTTTTTAACGGAGGCCCATTGGAAAAATTGTGACGGATGCCCGTTAAAAAATCCAACGGATGCTAGTTACAAAATTGCAACGGATGTCATTACAAATTTGCAATGGATGGTCGTTAAAATGTTGCAACGGATGTCCGTTGACATATTGGCGAGAAAAAAGAGCGCGAAATTAAAATTTCCAACGAGCATTCGTTGGAAACTGGCGGGAAAGGGCGACGGACGTCCGTTGTAAATCGGCAGGAAAGGGCAACGGACGGTTGTTGCAATTTGGCGGGAAAACATTGCAATGGATGTCCGTTGGAAATTGCAACGGGCATCCGTTGGAAACGTAGGTAAAAAATAACAAAAATAAAAAAAATAATAATATTTTTAAACTAAAAAGGTTTTTGATTAAAATATTAAAATTTTTTACAAAAAACATTAAAATTAAACCTATTCCTATTACAAATCATTTAGATCAATTGCGTCCATATTATCTCCGCCACGATCACCACCACCTCTAGACGGAGTTGCATCCGAATCGAGCCCCGGTTCTTGCTGCGGCGTTAATCCCCTCACCTGGCCGTACATCAACTCAATGACGCTCTCCAAATGTTGTATTTGAGAGGTTTGTCGCGCCACGTGGGCTTGAGTTTCTCAAAGTTGTGATTCAAACTCCTCGATCCGTCGTTGTTGCGTAAAACTCTCTTGGACAGCGGGAGGTACTGTCGTGGCGTCCTCGACGATATCTTTTTGAAACGCACCGAGACCGTATAGACGCCCCTTATACGATCTCACCGACTACAAGACAAACAAAATTAGAGTTAGATTTTTAAAAAATATGTTATTAATAATCGAAAAAAAGAAAAAGTTTACCTCTAAATAAATTTTGCCCTTTGGTAGAGGATTTAGCTCATCGGGAGTCGAACCGCAAGCTTGTGATTGTTGTGTAATCTTCTCTGTCACAGGTCTCACGGTTCGCTCCGCTCGAGGATAGACGAGTTCGGGTTCGTCGACCTCTTCCCCAACGACCGGCTTCTTCTTGGTGTGGGTTTCCAATACCAGTTCAAGAAGAGTCGATTCTCTTCCTATCCGTTGCATCTGTAATATAAAATAAATTTAATTACATAAATATTTAAATAAACAAAAAATTTAAATAAAAAAATTTTACCAATTCATTTTTTTGTTTCGAGAAGGATTTTGATCCCGAAGTATGGGGATGCGGACCATCTCCGGGAACCTTCTCGCCATACCGACATTTTTTGGCCTTGTCGCTCTTAGCCTTGAATTCTGCGGACTCCCAATGCTGAATCATTTGATTGAAGACCGCGTATGTTGCCCATCTTATTTTGCGATTGTTGGCGTAGTAGTTGCGTTTCGCGTTGTTCATCATCAGTCGCATCCGAGACTGCATGTCGTACATCCATGTTGTGTAGATGCGCAATGTATCCTTTCGTTGCCATCTGTATGAGCACTGCAAAATAATTTATAAATTTAGTTTTATAAAATATATATATATATATATATAACTAATAAGTTGAAATTTAATGTAATAAAAACTTACTATAAAAGTGCATCACCATCGCTGGCGCACGACTTCTAGCGTAACTTGCCACGATTAATATAACTCGTCCTATAAGGACCATTGAATAAGTTTGTTGTTTGTGTTTTTGAGTACATCATCCACATCAAACCTGTAAATCAACATTACAAATTTAGATAATATTTATAACTTAATATAATAAAAATGAAAATGATAACTTTTTTTACCATAACGTCCCAGCAGGACGTTCGGGATCGAAAATCGGAAGGGTTGGACGCCATTGAAATCATCGATCAAGGAATCGATATCTACCACATCGTCCTCTTCATCAAATATCGACGGTCCCGATATTGGTGAAGGAGGACGATATGGTGGTGTTGGAGGCGGGTGTCCGTTAGAAATGTGGAAAACTTAGAAATTTTTTTCTAATTGTCGGAGGCGATTTCGCATTTCAACGGGCATCCGTTAATATTTTCAACGGATGCCCGTTGGTATTAGATAATTCTTATTTGTAATACATCAAACATCGTTTATATATATTGTTCGATTGTATTAACATTTCGATTGTTCGATTACACATCATATACATTACTATACATCATGGAAGTTACACGTCATTTACATTACACATCATGTACATTTATTACACATAATACACATTATTGTATTTACATTTCTTCTTCAGTAGATTCATCGATGGGCGAGTCTTCCTTCGATTGTTCATTGAATTCATCACCGTTTTCATCTTCAGCATCTTCTGGTTCAATGTCTTCATAATCGCGTATGAGTTCTCCGTCTATGTCATTTCTCGCAAGAATCTCCTCGCGATCTGTATCAATTAAACGAATCGGTTGCCTATGATCGGGTTGCAACGGATCTTCTTTATCATTAGAGCTTATGATCCCTCGTGGCTTGATCTTTACTAGGCCCAACACTCCTCTCTTCGACATTTCAATGTTGTTGGATATTGCACGTAGCATACTTGATCTGCTTGATCTATTGTGATGAATGGATCATACTTACCATATTTTCGTGCCCAATTGACGTCAATTCCTCCCCAACGATTTTTTTGTATTCCACGTCTTACGGTTGGGTCGAACCATTGACATTTAAAAAGCATCACCTTGAACCCAACAAGACCGAGATATTCCACTTGTATGATTTGGTGCAAAATGCCATAGAAGTTATCACCCTCTATATCACTATTAACACAAACGCCATAGTTGTATGTGCTTGTATGTTTTCCGTGTTCGTATGTGTGGAACGTGTAGCCGTGAGTAAACAAGATTAGCCAATACATGACATTTCATGCGGGACCATTAGCCAAATCTTTTAACCACGTAGGAAGACTTTCATCAGAACATTTCACCTGTACGTAGCATAAAAACAAATTAATACTTTTATATGCAAGTACTTACATAGTCTCTCAATCACGAGCCAAAATGTTGAACTTTCATGTCTGTGAGTTCATTTGCATTTAGATGAGGATATGTACCAAGTACTTTTTCATCAAATATCATGTATAATGAAAATACGTTAAATTTGAATATATATATATACATATATATGTAAAGGATTGAAATTAATATGTACCAATACCTTTCGAACGGTAATAACTCTTGACAATTTAGTAGTATATATGTGTGGGCGTGATTATACTTCTCTGGTGTTAACCAATATTCATCGGATTTACCTCCTGTACGTCCAATCGGTGTAAACATTTCAGGAATTGTGCCAAACTGCGGATTATATTGAGACAGATAGTTTGTGTGATCATCCGTTGCACATCGTTCATTCCTTTGAATATGCGACTCTAAATAAAATGTGTTGAAATATGTGATTTCTTCCAGCAAGTATTGTTTGACAATAGATCCTTCGACCGCTGCTTTGTTTTTTGCTTTTTTTTCTTTAAATGAAAGAAAAACCTTTCGAAATGATACATCCATCTGAATTGAACTAGACCACCGAGTATTACCTCATCTGGTAAATGTATTGGAAAATGCTCCATAATATCAAAGAATGAAGGCGGAAAAACTTTTTCCAATGCACATAATACTTCAGAGATATTGTTTTTCGTTAATTCCAAGTCATCACTTTTTAAACTCCTCGAACTTATATCTCTGAAAAATATGTTGTCCGCATAACACATCGTGAACATTCCGTGGTAAGAGCTTAGCAAATGCAATTGGAATGAGCCGTTGCATGAAAACATGACAATCATGACTTTTCAATCCTATCAGCCTCGAACCAACAATATCCACCGAGCAATGTTCGATGCATATCCATCGGGAAACTTAACGTCCTCTTTTAACCATTTTAATAATATCGTTTTCGCCGGACCAGACAATCTAAGTACCGGGACAGGTGACCTTCCATCTCTTAATTCCAACTCAGGTCGTCGGCATATTGACTTCAAATCTTTTCTTGATTGTATATTATCCTTCGTTTTACCCACCACATTCAAAACAGTATTTATGATGTTATCGGAAAATTTATTTTCGATATGCATAACATCTAAATTATGACGTAATATCAATGATTTCCAGTATGGTAGTTCCCAAAAGATACTACGTTTATACCAGTTATGCCATTCACCTTGACCTTTTGGTTTACGATGCTCACGATCTTCACCGCATTCAACCGATTTTTGTAAATCACCCATTGTGTTTAATCTTTCGTAAAGGATTTGTGTTCCGGTTTGCATGCACGATGCCTCTTCTTTTTGTACCACGTTCTTTCAAAATTGTTTTTTATCTTTCCGGAAAGCATGGCCATGAGGAAGAAATCTTCTATGACAACCAAACCAACATGGTTTCTTACCATGTACTAGTCGAAATGAATCTGTA
>CM071868.1:18196103-18243723 GCA_036759665.1 Gynandropsis gynandra | reverse complement strand
CAAGACCGCTTTCAATGTGAAATTCTGTTTAGTACTGACGTCATAAGCAAGGATACCGTCGTTCCACAACTGTCGTAATTCATGAATTAATGGCTGCAAAAAGACATCGAAACTTTTCTTCGGATGTTCTGGGCCTGGAATCAACAACGTCAGAAACATTACCTCTCTTTTCAAACACATCTCGGAAGGCAATTTATACTGAGACAAAACACCGGCCACAGAGAATATTGACTTCCAAATTGTCCATAGGGACTAAAACCATCCGTGCACAAGCAAAGATAGACGTTTCTCGTTTCATACGCAAACTCGGGAAATATTTCATTGAAATCTTTCCAAGCCTTACCATCCGATGGATGTTGCATTATACCTTCGGCCGTTGAGTGTTCTGCGTGCCATCTCATTGTTGCAGCAAATCTTTCCAAGCCTTACCATCCGATAGATGTTGCATTATACATTCGGCCGTTGAGTGTTCTGCGTGTCATCTCATTGCCGTAGCGGTTTTTTTCGATTCATATAACCTTCTCAACCTGTTTGTTACAGGCATATAGAACATTTTCTTCTATGGTACATATTTACGTGAAGATGGTTTTTTAGGCCGAAGTCTGCTTGCACCGCAAAACTTGCATTCCGACAAATCTTTATCATTTCCCCAAAACAACATGCAATTGTTTCTACAAACATCAATTTTCTCATGTGGCATTCCCAAATCTTTTAACACATTCTTTGTTTCGTAGTATTTCTCAGGAGCTTGATTACTTTCCGGTAAATACTCTCGCATTGATTTGCTAAATGAATCCATGCAATTTCAGCCACATTGTAGTCTGTTTTAATACTCATCAATCTTGAAGATAAAGATAAACGAGAGTGACTTTCGCGACAACCTTCATATATAGGTTGTTCCACCGAATCCAATAGGTTGAAGAATCGACGTGCAACGATGTTCGGCATCTCTTCATGTGTTTGTTCATTAAGAGCTCTAGGAAAAGCATCTGACACCATTTCCATATATGGATTGGTCGTTGATGCTTCATAAATAACTTCTTCATTTCGTTCTACTTGTGCATCCTGCACAATATCTCTAACACCACAATTTTCACCATGAAAACACCAAATGTCGTAATTTTCAACGAAATCCACCTTATAAAGATGTTTGCAAACAATTTCTTGACTTCGATACTTAATGTTTTTGCATTTTTTTCATGGACATAACATTGTCCCGCGTTCTTGACACAAAGGCTGCATCGATGCAAAACTCATGAATTGCTCCAATCCGTGTAAGAATTCTTTCGTAATCTCTTCGGTTATAGGATCTTTTCATCTATACATCCACTCTCTCAATCTATATATTTTGATTTGAAGAAGACGATATTTTGGTGTAAAATATTTTTGTTATTGATGGTTTGATGCACTCTTTGGTATGATCTAAATAGTGAACATTCCAACGGACATCCATTGGAAATTGCAACGGATTTCCGTTGGAAATTGCAGCGGATGTCCTTTGGAGGTTCACGTGAATTTATTTAAACCGGTGAACCTTGAAATTAACAATTTCAACGGGCATCCGTTGCCAATTTAACGGACATCCGTTGCAAATGCCAACGGACGGCCGTTGCAATTCTTTCCCCGGCTTCTAACGGGTCTTCCAACGGAAATTGCCAACGGAAATTGCCAACGGATAAAAACTGTTACAATCCGTTAAAAATCACGACGGATTTAAACGGATATAGCAAAAGAAATAATCCGTTACAAATCTGTCGAGATTTGTAATGGATTGCAACGGACTCTAACCCGTTGAAAATATCAACAAATCCGTTACAATCCGTTGCTAATTGCTTCCAACGGACGGATCCGTTGCCCCGTCCGTTGAAAAACATCGAGTTCTTTTGTAGTGCTCGCTGAAGAGTCCTTAGTGCCTTCTTGATCTCAATATATGAGCTAGATTGGAGGTATTGTGGAACACTTTCCTAAGTTCATTCCATAACAATTGTTCATTGCTATTGTTCTTGTAGGACCATGGCAACAAACATATTACTACCACCATCTTGACTTTAGCTATCATCCATAGTAACATCTTCTGACTTTCAATTCCAACAAAGTTTTTATAAGCTTACAAATGAGAATATGCTTATTATGCTACTAGTCCCATTACATGCACTTCGACTCTTCAAATTTATGTCACAAGAATTGAATTTACTATAATCGATAGATTCTCTAGAAAAATGTTCCCACGCTTGAGATCGTTGAACATACTGTTTTTTGGATTTTGGATGAAACTTGTTGTTTACAGATGTCGCTACCCTTTTGTTCTGAGATTGAACTTCACTCGTATCAAATTGATCAGTAATCATCATATGCATATCCATCTACAATATAAAAGATACGACCACATT
This sequence comes from Gynandropsis gynandra, assembly GCA_036759665.1. Lineage (NCBI taxonomy): Eukaryota > Viridiplantae > Streptophyta > Magnoliopsida > Brassicales > Cleomaceae > Gynandropsis > Gynandropsis gynandra. Next base: position 18,241,333 of record CM071868.1, on the reverse strand, counting down.
TTATTAGATCTAGATGATACTAGTAGTAACCCTTAATAATAAACAAACAAAACCATAACATAGAACATCTTATTAGATTCTTCCAATTTCTACGAATGTAATGTTGTATAAAACTGTGTGCAACATACTGGTTCCTATTGCTAATAAGCAATTGCAGCTTACACAATATAGTATCCTAGAAGTAATTAACAAACCCACATCATCACTAACAAAAATGAATGTAGCTTACGTTGGAGTCTAATAATGTACAAAGCTTACAACAAAAAAGACAGACAAGTCAACTGCGTGGGAGAATAGAAGAGTTGATAGCGTGGGAAATTTGAGGGCGAAAAGCTGAATCAACGGCAAAGATAAAAGTCAACGGCGAAGAGAAGATTCAACGAACAAACTGTAAAAGAGCAAAGTTGACGGCATGGTACAATCGAAGTGATGAAGATAAGTAGAGTCAATGGAAAAGAGAAGAATAGAAGAACGAGATGCAGAAGAGAAATGACGGTGAAATAACGCTAACAATAACATACTTGAGGATTTGTTTACTTTGTTTGCTAACAAGAAGAATAGTCAAATAAAAAATAACCCCTAATATGTCTTATTAATTTGGGTTTTCCAGGTTTCTCGAGTTAAACTTGCACCCGGACAAAATCGGCATGAACCCGAATGAATTCTAAAATTTGAACCCTATGAATTTTTAGGGTAAACCATATATAAAGATTCAGGTTGTTTTGGTGGGTCCGGTCAGGGTAGCCCAGATTGGACACCCCTACCTTAGAGTATGAAGTGCTAGAGAATTTTGAAGCATCACATGTGCTACAAAGGCTTTGCATTCCTAGGTTTTGTCACCCTCCAAATCCTTTCCTTTAGTTTTTAATGAGAATTATGGAGTATTTACCAAATACCTTCACAAAACCGAACTTCGAAGGTCGGATTTATCAAGTTGTGACCACACTAGGTTTATCTCCATTGAATCTGATTGGGATGTTGTGATCGATTAGTTCCGAGATTCTTATGTCTTATGCTTGAGAGAAGTAGAAGTAGAAACGATTTGAGATATTAAAATAGGGGTGAAAGCATATCATGAACCTATTTCACTCGTAGCCAGGTTATAATACCATATATAAACTAAAGAATAGAGGGAGAATAGACGACATGATAAAGAGAGACTAAATGTGAGAATATGTGAACAACTAACGCAATTCCAACTTAGTTGGAATATTATATACAATAGGCGAAAGGTCATATACATAGGAGGGTCATTGTTTTACAATATGGTAAATAATCACACTATTTTTACTTTATAATTAGTTGCATAAAGGCTATGTAACATATTATGAAGAATCACGACGAACTTTGAGCACAAAGCAAGTAGCTAGGACTCAAATAGAGGAACCACTTGCCTTGAGCACAAAATCGCTTGATTGATCATGTTGAACATAAATGCTCAAAAGTTTTAAAATATTCACTTAACACGACTAGAGACCAACTCGGTCAAGAGCTCATCCAAAAATGAACGTTTTTCACACCTGTAGGTTAACTTGATCTAAGCACGTTTCAACTCGGTGGAGCAATCTACCTGAATATGTCAAACTTGACTTCAATTTAGATGGAAAAAATGCGGAAAACCCAACTTCTTGGTCAAAACAGAGGCCAAACTAATCGAACAGATTATCGAATTCACTAAATAATTTAAATTTTGACATGTTTAAGTGATGTCAAGCTTTTCTATAAACTAGGGGACAACTAAAAACATAATATAGAGATGGGGAGAGACGAAAATAGATAGGAAAAGACAGATAAACACTCCATTAGCGTGAAAAAGAGTGAAGACGCTATCCTAACTATATTAGAAAAATCAAACTACAGTCGAACACGGGGGAAGAGGAGGTTATTATGGCGACTGATGGTGAGATTCACCGAGATTTTTTAAACCCTCTCTTTTTACTTGTTTATCATTGTAGTTCTATTCTAATATGGAGATTTATAGGTTTGATCCACGTATTAGGCTAGAGTTTTGTGCATACAAACTTATTACAGTTAATTATCACAATTGTTGTTTTTGTTTCTACTATGTAATACATGTTTTATTCTTTCTATTCTTGAATAGATATCATTAATTGATTAATAAATGGTTTAATTCAGATGGTATTCTAGATTTTTGAATTAGATAGACATGGTAATCAAATCGAAAGGTAGGTTATTCGATTTAGGAATGACGATATCGACCATATTCATACAAAATGTAGGTCAATGCACAATTTATTTAGATGTTGGATAGAAATCTAGAATGCGAGAACAGAAAGGTTTATTAATAACATGTATGGTATGAGGTTATTAGATGGAAATGTGAATTATCTATATGCTAGATTGAGATTTTAGGTATATCCACTTAAAATGATCGAATTCTTCGATAGGAACAATTTTGATAATTTTTCGAAATCTTTAGTGAGTTCATATATGTGAAAGCAATTTTTTAGTATAGAAGTATCATCTAAAATATATATAATTGTAATTGTATTCTATTTTACTAGTTCATATTTGATACATTCAGACTTCTTATTTTTTATGACCATAAATTTTTCAAAATTATTACTTATAATTGTACCTAATCCATGTGTTTGACCCTCTTACGGCAAGATTCTTATCCTTTTAGAATGTTTGCTCTATGTATAAATTTTAAAACTTGATATGATTAGATCACACTAGACAAGCGGAATATCAGAAATACCCTCATAGGGCTAAATCACTTCAAAAATACCCTTCCCCAAAATAATTATTAATTATGAAAAATAAAAACTGAAGAAAAGACAAATTTGCCCTTAACATTCGAACGTGGAAAATGGAAGTTCGGCAGTTTTTCGACGTGAAAAACTGCCGAAAACGAGAAAGACGAACAGTTTTTCGCCGTGAAACCTGTTTAAAAGTTGATAGCAAGAAAGAAATAAGTGATTTCGAACTTGAGAGGGAACGATTTGAAGTTGGCGAACGATTTGAAGTTGGCGAGAAGGAAACTGGCGAAGAGAGCACGAGTAAATCTTCAATGGCGTCAATAAGTGTAAGTAGTTCGATTTCTAGGGTTTTTCAAGCTTTCGAGTCACAAAATGGTTTATTGATTTGAAATGGGTGTCAGTGTCAGTGAGTCGGTTAGGTCGCAAGGGTCGCAGGAGTTGCATGAACATCTTCGACCCCGTGAGTCGGTTGAGTAGCAAGGGTCGCAGTAGTTTCATGACCATCTTAGACTCAGTTTATTGATTTGAAACGGGTGAGTGTCAGTGTCAGTGAATCGGTTAGGTCGCAATGGTCGTTTGAGTGTCGCGGAGTGTCTGAGGGTCGTTTGAGTCGCATGGGTCGCACACGTCGGTTGAGGGTCGCACGGGTCGATTGCGTCGCATGGGTCGGTTGGGTCGCATGGGTCGCTTAGGTCGGTAGAAGTATAATGTATTCGTAATTGGTCATTTTGCAGGAAAAAGGGACTAAGAGGAAGGAGTGCGTGAGTGATGCTGATGCTGATGCTGCAGTCCCTCTGACACTGGAGAAGAAATTAATAGGGGAAATAAGGAAGTCGGAGAAGAGAATCATCAACGCCGTAAGAGACCTTCTAAAATCAAAGGCTGCCGAGAAAGTTGCGATCACCGAAACCCAATCTTCCGACACTGTTGGTGATTTTGCTTTTGAATTCCTTCGACGTCCAAATCCAGTGTCAAGAAACCTTGCTCCTGATGGAGTTCCACCAAGTAAGTAATATTTAGTGAAAAGGTCATTTGAGTGTCAATTTCCATCGAGACATATAAGTCGTAGGGTCGCATAAGTCGTAGGGTCGTTAGAGTCGTAGGGTCGCATAAGCCGCAGGGTCGTTAGAGTCGCATGGGTTTCATATGTCGCATGTGTCACTGGGTCGCTAAAGTCGAATGGGTCGCATGGGTCGCATAGGTCGCATTGGTCCCATTGGTCGCATAGGTCGCATTGGTCCCATTGGTCGCATAGGTCGCATTGGTCCCATTGGTCGCATAGGTCGCATTGGTCCCATTGGTCGTCATATGTTTAATGAGGTAAATTTTATGCAGGTGTTGGACCTTTATCGAAGGAGTCTGCGCCATATGTTGAACCTCCGCCGGCGAAAAGAGCAAGAACAATTCAAGAACCCGAAAAAACGGTGGTTCAAGAACCTGTGGAGTTTGTGTGGAATCCCAGAGGATTAGTAAAGGACTTGATAACCCGATTTTCTATGTTCACTGATGCTAGCGGTGAAAAGTTGACTAAGCTATATTGGTTCCTGAAGGCACCTCGACATGATCGGTGGTGGAAATCTAAGCTAAATATTCCCCGGGGGCCAAAGTTTTGGGAGATTATATTAAAGGCCAACGCATGGCTTGAAGATGAAGTAAGTTTTTTTAAACCCTTAGTCTCACGGAGTTTTGTGTCATATGTATTCCTGTGTGTTAATATTTTTTTTTGCAGCAATTGGATGAGGCGTTGATGGAGCTGTCTTCTCGCTTGGCATCGGATCCCAGCGCGTATCAGAATTATTACGTTTGTCCTGTTGCTTTCATGCAGACGCTCTCGATGTGGACGTACGAGGATATGGAAACTTTGCCGGAAAAGCTTAGTCAGTTTTTGAACGCCAACCCACCAATTAGTGATTATGAAGGTTTTGTCTCGGTTCTAAACATTCCATCGATAAATAATCGATGGGTAGGATGTCATTGGGTAGCCATCAAAGCGGATTTCAAAACCCGATGCATCACGGTATACGACTGCAGGATGAGCCTTAAGGAAACACATATCGATCCGGTGATTGAGAGGATAAGAAAAGCTGTCCCCAAGATGCTCATTCTCGGAGGGTTTCCTTCTTTGGCTTCTGGAGAAGATGAATGGAGGTATGTGTATTATGATGGTCTGCCACAGAACCAAAGCGGGAATGACTGTGGTGTTTTCTCCTATAAATTCGTAGAAGCCTCGTTATTAAAGGAGAATATGTTTCGCTTAATTTGCGACGACAATGTTACTTCCATGCGTGAGAAGATGGCGGCTGATATATATAGTAATGGAGAACGTATCTATGAACCCGAAGATGACTAAATTGATATTTGGTACATTGTTTTTTTTTGGACTGGTAGATGTGAACATTTGGTACATTGTTTTTTTTAATATTTACATTATTTTTTTTAATATTTGGTACATTGTTTTTTTAATATTTGGTACATTGTTTTTTTTTCTAATATTTGGTACATTGTTTTTTTTTCTAATATTTGGTACATTGTTTTTTTTTTCTAATATTTGGTACAAGGGTCACAGAGCCTCATAGGACCCTTGCGACCCATGCGACCCATTTGACCCTTGCGATTCATGCGACCCTTGCGATCCATGCAACCCTTGCGATTAATACATTCATTCATTCAAGACCTATATTAAAAGGTTCTTTAATGTGGTCAATGCATGCACCTTGGTTAAAACGGAGTTCATTTATTTTTCGTTGAATATGAGTTTATAAATAGAGGAGGAAAAACCGAAAAGCTACAACAATTTGTAGCACCAAATCATCTCTTGTGTTGTCATTAAGGTCCAATACACTGGTAGGTAGGCGACGTAAGGTGAATAGAGTTGAACATTGGAATAAACTTTTCAATAAACCTTCGATCTATTCCACATAATAGACGAAAGTTGTATGAAGCCAACACGACGAATTATAACTCATGCTCAGGTAAATCACTTGAATTTGTTCGAAAGATTAAATTTTTATTATCTTAAGACGAGTTTTTTTACTTAGTTTCTCTTGTTCAGGTTTATCATCTATTACGTAGAATCGATCGAAGGTTTATTGAAAAGTTTATTCCAATGTTCAACTCTCTTCACCTTACGTCCCCTACCTACCAGTGTATTGGACCTTAATGACAACACAAGAGATGATTTGGTGCTACAAATTGTTGTAGCTTTTCGGTTTTTCCTCCTCTATTTATAAACTCATATTCAACAAAAAATAAATGGACTTCGTTTTAACCAAGGTGCATGCATTGACCACATTAAAGAACCTTTTAATATAGGTCTTGAATGAATGAATGTATTGACCACATTAAAAAGCTTTGACCGCAAGGATCGCAAGGGTCGCATGGGTCGCAAGGGTCATATGAGGCTCTGTGACCCTTGTACCAAATATTAGAAAAAAAAAACAATGTACCAAATATTAGAAAAAAAACAACGTACCAAATATTAGAAAAAAAAATAATGTACCAAATATTAGAAAAAAAAAACAATGTACCAAATATCAAGTTAGTCTTCGGATTCAAAGGTACGTTCTCCATTATTATATATATCAGCCGCCATCTTCTCACGCATGGAAGTAACATTGTCGTCGCAAATTAAGCGAAACATATTCATATCCTTTAATAACGAGGCTTCTACGAATTTATAGGAGAAAACACCACAGTCATTCCCGCTTTGGTTCTGTGACAGACCTTCATAATATACATACCTCCATTCATCTTCTCCAGAAGCCAAAGAAGGAAACCCTCCGAGAATGAGCATCTTGGGGACAACTTTTCTTATCCTCTCAATCACCGGATCGATATGTGTTTCCTTAAGGCTCATCCTGCAGTCGTATACCGTGATGCATCGGGTTTTGAAATCCACTTTGATGGCTACCCAATGACATCCTACCCATCGATTATTTATCAATGGAATGATTAGAACCGAGACAAAACCTTCATAATCACTAATTGGTGGCTTGGCGTTCAAAAACTGACTAAGCTTTTCCGGCAAAGTTTCCATATCCTCGTACGTCCACATCGAGAGCGTCTGCATGAAAGCAACAGGACAAACGTAATAATTCTGATACGCGCTGGGATCCGATACCAAGCGAGAAGACAACTCCATCAACGCCTCATCCAATTGCTGCAAAAAAAATTAACACACAGGAATACATATGACACAAAACCCCGTGAGACTAAGGGTTTAAAAAAACTTACTTCATCTTCAAGCCATGCGTTGGCCTTTAATATAATCTCCCAAAACTTTGGCCCCCGGGGAATATCTAGCTCAGATATCCACCACCGCTCATGTCGAGGTGCCTTCAGGAACCAATATAGCCTTCCGACCCATGTGACTTTTCCTTTTGCTGTCAGACTCCTGTCTGCCGACCTATGTGACCCTTCCGACCCATGTATATAAGTTAACGTCTACGTCTCTTCTCTTAGTATGCGTATCTAACCCATATTTCTATGAAAAATCTTTTTTACTTTTGTGACCTGCGTGGCGCAGTCACCATTGTCGACGCAGGGCATCGTGCTGTCTATTTGTTACTCAAGGTCTTGGTAATCGGGGGACTCAGGGTCTATGCAGTCACTGACGAGTTGTGGGGGTGAGTTAGGTGACGGTGTTGGGTCACTCTTCAAATGTTCACTGGAAAACGAAATAAATGGAAGGCAATGGCTTAGGTGACGGTGTTTGGTCACTCTCTGCTAATGTAATATTTCTCCAGTGAACTCATGTGACCCATGCGACCCATGCAATCCTCAATGAACTATTTCTCCAGTGGAAATAGAATGCGTGCAGAATCTTTGATTGACTTTGTAAATTTATTGTTTGTTAAGAAAAATAATTAAGCACCCATGCGACCCTCAATGAACTATTTTCTGGATGATTTTTCTTAAGCTCTCGGTTGCCTTTTATAGGTGAGCTCTCGGTAACCACCATCCATGAAAAAAGGTCGGCTCCTAAAAAAGGTCGGCTCCTTGAGACTAGGGAAGAGTTGTTGGTCATTTTTCTCAACATTGTTTTGATTTAGAATCTTTGTAAATGTATTGTTTTGATTTAGAATCTTTGTAAATGTATTGTTTTGATTTAGAATATTTGTAAATGTATTGTTTTGATTTACCAAGCGACCCATGCCATTAACAATATATTGAGTTGTATATGTCTAATTTAGAATCAATATAGATAATAATATAAATAATATCGACATTTGAAGAAAATGTTAAATGCATTGTTTAATCATCCCCCGAGTTCTTAAAACACTACTATCACTTTTGAAACACGGGCATTGGTTATACACAACTCAACTAGGTACACATGGGTCACAATCTGTTTTAACCGTTGATTGACGTTGTAAATGTATTGTTTTAATTGGTTTTTGTCATTTTATCTTCCCAAATCCGTAAATTCGTCGAGTTTGTATCTATTCATCAATATATGCGATCATGCGACCCTAATTTGGCATATATGCGACCAAGCGACCCATGCCATTATCAATATGCCATTAACAATATATTTGAGTTGTATATGTCTAATTTAGAATCAATATAGATAATAATATAAATAATATCGACATTTGAAGAAAATGTTAAATGTATTGTTTAATCATCCACCGAGTTCTTAAAACACTACTATCACTTTTGAAACACGGGCATTGGTTATACACAACTCAACTAGGTACACATGGGTCAAAATCTGTTTTAACCGTTGATTGACATAAAATGACAAAAACCAATCAAAACAATACATTTACAAAGATTCTAAATCACAATACATTTACAAAGATTCTAAATCACAATACATTTACAAAGATTCTAAATCACAATACATTTACAAAGATTCTAAATCACAATACATTTACAAAGATTCTAAATCACAATACATTTACAAAGATTCTAAATCACAATACATTTACAAAGATTCTAAATCAAAACAATACATTTACAAAGATTCCAAATCAAAACAATACATTTACAAAGATTCCAAATCAAAACAATACATTTACAAAGATTCCAAATCAAAACAATACATTTACAAAGATTCCAAATCAAAACAATACATTTACAAAGATTCCAAATCAAAACAATACATTTACAAAGATTCTAAATCAAAACAATGTTGAGAAAAATGACCAACAACTCTTCCCTAGTCTCAAGGAGCCGACCTTTTTTAGGAGCCGACCTTTTTTCATGGATGGTGGTTACCGAGAGCTTAAGAAAAATCATCCAAAAAATAGTTCATTGAGGGTCGCATGGGTGCTTAATTATTTTTCCTAACAAACAATACATTTACAAAGTCAATCAAAGATTCTGCACGCATTCTATTTCCACTGGAGAAATAGTTCATTGAGGGTCGCATGGGTGCTTAATTATTTTTCCTAACAAACAATACATTTACAAAGTCAATCAAAGATTCTGCACGCATTCTATTTCCACTGGAGAAATAGTTCATTGAGGGTCGCATGGGTCGCATGAGTTCACTGGAGAAATATTACATTAGCAGAGAGTGACCCAACACCGTCACCTAAGTCACCCCCGCAACTCGTCAGTGACTGCATAGACCCTGAGTCCGCCGATTACCAAGACCTTGAGTAACACATAGACAGCACGATGCCCTGCGTCGACAATGGTGACTGCGCCACGCAGGTCACAAAGGTAAAAAAGATTTTTCATAGAAATATGGGTTAGATACGCATACTAAGAGAAGAGACGTAGACGTTAACTTATATACATGGGTCGGAAGGGTCACATGGGTCGGCAGACAGGAGTCACATGGGTCGGAAGAAAAGATTCGGACTGCAAAACGACAAGTCCATGGGTAGGAAGGGTCACATGGGTCGCATGGGTCACATTGGTGGCAAGACAGGAGTCTGACAGCAAAACGACAAGTCGCACCGAGTCGCATAGGTCGCATGAGTCGAACAAGGGTATTATGTGGTCGCATGAGTCGTCCATGGGTTACAAAGGTCACAAAAGTTATTCTGATGATATTCTATGAGATATTCTGGATATTTTCTGATATCTTATTTAAATCTGGAATATTTTCGAAGATTGTATAATATTATGCGATATTATATTGATGAATATATTGATGAATAGATGCGAACTCGACGAATTTACGGGTTTGGGATGATAAAATGACAAAAACCAATCAAAACAATACATTTACAAAGATTCTAAATCAAAACAATACATTTAAAAAGTCAATCAAAGACTCTGTACGCATTCTATTTCCACTGGAGAAATAGTTCATTGAGGGTCGCATGGGTGCTTAATTATTTTTCCTAACAAACAATACATTTACAAAGTCAATCAAAGATTCTGCACGCATTCTATTTCCACTGGAGAAATAGTTCATTGAGGGTCGCATGGGTCGCATGAGTTCACTGGAGAAATATTACATTAGCAGAGAGTGACCCAACACCGTCACCTACGACATCTCCTGCCATGTATTTGGTCTTCCAGTGAACATTTGAAGAGTGACCCAACACCGTCACCTAAGTCACCCCCGCAACTCGTCAGTGACTGCATAGACCCTGAGTCCGCCGATTACCAAGACCTTGAGTAACAAATAGACAGCACGATGCCCTGCGTCGACAATGGTGACTGCGCCACGCAGGTCACAAAGGTAAAAAAGATTTTTCATAGAAATATGGGTTAGATACGCATACTAAGAGAAGAGACGTAGACGTTAACTTATATACATGGGTCGGAAGGGTCACATGGGTCGGCAGACAGGAGTCACATGGGTCGGAAGAAAAGATTCGGACTGCAAAACGACAAGTCCATGGGTAGGAAGGGTCACATGGGTCGCATGGGTCACATTGGTGGCAAGACAGGAGTCTGACAGCAAAACGACAAGTCGCACCGAGTCGCATAGGTCGCATGAGTCGAACAAGGGTATTATGTGGTCGCATGAGTCGTCCATAGGTTACAAAGGTCACAAAAGTTATTCTGATGATATTCTATGAGATATTCTGGATATTTTCTGATATCTTATTTAAATCAGAATTATTTTCGAAGATTGTATAATATTATGCGATATTATATTTCCTTTTCCGTATAATATTTTCGAAGATTGTATATTGATTCGACTTCTTTCATAATCTTACGAACAATAGATGCAAAATAAGACATTTTCAACGTTTAAATATTGATTACATAAGGTCTCAAAGGTCACACGGTTAAAAAAAGGAAAGAAAAAAGTTGAAGAAAAAGAAAAAGGAAGTTCGAGAAAGAAGAAGGCAAAGTTCGAGAAAAAAAAGGAAAGAAAAAAAGGTCAAATTTGCCGAAGATTAATGACTCCTTCCCCGCAAGAAATGCTCCATTGACATTTCGGGCTTTGAGTCATGTACGGTGAGTTCCACGGTAGCAAATGACCTCCAACCGTGACCTTAGGTAACGCGGATAGAGCTTGATGCCTGAGTCCGTCGATTACCAAGACCTTATGTAGTGCAGATACATCACAAAGTACTCCATCCATGTTGTAAGTACTTGTGTGTATCTGCATACAGACTGAGTCCGACGATTACCAAGACATTGAGTAACAAATAGACAGCACGATGCCCTGGGTCGACCATGTGACCTTAACGGTCACAAATGTAACAAGGATTTTTCAGAGAATTAGATGTTAGAAATCGCCCTTTTGGGAGAATGAAAGACTCGAAACAAGAGATGATTTGGTGCTTGTTGTTGTAGCTTTCCTCCTCTATTTATTACGAAAAATAAATGGACTCCTAAAATCCAGAAATACAATAAATACAAAGAATGACCAAGGTGCATGCATTGGTAAAATAAAAAGCATAGCTAGAACCTGGAAAAGGCAGTGTAGTCTGACATTGAAAAGACTAGTCGGAAGGGTCGTAATGGTCGGAAGGGTCGCAATGGTCAAAAGGGTCGCAATGGTCGGAGGGGTCGCACGGGTCCAACATATTTTGATTTGAGCTGTATTTTCAAATTTTATTCATATTATGTGTAAATAATTTGTAAATAATAAATTAGTATCGCAGGGGTCTAAGGGTCGCAGAAGGACAATGGTCGCAGGGGTCCAAGGGTCGCAGAGGAACAAGGGTCGCAGGGGTCCAAGGGTCGCAGAGGAACAAGGGTCGCAGAGGGACAAGGGTCGCAGGGGTCCAAGGGTCGCAGAGGAACAAGGGTCGAAGAGGGACAAGGGTCGCAGGGGTCCAACGGTCGCAGAGGAACAAGGGTCGCAGAGGGACAAGGGTCGCAGGGTCAAACTGGGACGCTGGGTCGAACTGGGTCGTAAAGTTGCAGGGGTATTTTGGGAATATCAACATTTATACGGGTACTTTTGAAGTTAGAAATTTTTTCTTTTTCGGGAAGGGTATTTTTGAAGTGTTTTAGCCCTACGAAGGTATTTTTGAAGTTACCCCCACTAGACAACACATCAAACATCAATTATTGAAATATTTGAAAAGGCTTAGACTACGACATGAGGTAAATCTATTTAAGATGATTGAATTCTGTGATAGAAACCAAATGTTATTTTTCAAAATCTTTAATAAGTTCATATACGTCAAAACAAATTATTGAGCTTAGAAACACTAACATTTGTATGTAATTATAAATGTAGTTCATTTTATTTGCTCATATTAGATACACCTATACTTCTTATTTTTCATGACCATAGTTTTCGTAAAATCTTTAGTTTTGATCTTATTTAATCCTAGTGTTCGATCCTAGTATTACACGATCCATATTCGAAATGTCTAGTCTAGGTATAAATTTTAAAACTTGTTTAGTGTTAAATCACACCTAGACAACACATCAGCAAACAAGATACATGGAAATAGTATAAGAGTAAAATAATTAAAAAATTAAAATAAAAATATCCAAATTTTCTAAACAAGAAAAGGAAACACCATTTTCCTTTTACTAAGTGGATGACACACACATGAAGGAAGGATGGGCTTTTTTCCTCTGGATGAATGATCCAAACATTATAAGTGATGGGAGTCTTTAACAATATAACAATAGACACCACTATGTTTCGCTTAGGTAGAAAGCAGAGTATATTTGGAGTGTATGAGTTAGAAGTTATTGCATAGAACTTAAAAATAGTTAAGGCAAAAATGAATGTTGTAAAGGATCATTAGAAAATCTACGCAGACCTAAAAAACGAAGATTGTTGAGCTCAATGTTGGGGGTTTCGTGTATGTATGGGTTTAGGCTCGATGGGGTGACCCAATTGAAGTCGGACTAATAAGTTGTCACCAAAACTTATGAGTTCATTTAAACACTAAGCGGATCAAAGCGGTAGAGTATCAGTTGGAATTACTAACAACACTTCAAAGGATTCATGATGTGTTCCATTTATTGTTCATTTGGAATGCTCATCTGTACATAGCATTTTGGAAGGCAATAATTGGATGAAATGTTAGGGAAAGTAAGGGAGGGGTAACCAAGATTAAAAGGGAAAAATGGATGAAAATTGGTAGAAAATCAAAAGCTTTTATCCAAATGAGAAAAAGAAAAAAAGAGAGAGCGACACAAGAGGAACGAAGATGAACAATAAATTTTTTTCAATCATAAAAATTATGATCACGAGATGTTGCCAACAATATGTCATCACAAGATGAATGATAACACTGAGAGTGTATCAATATTAGGATAGGTTTTTACACCATTTTCGCATGTATCTTACATCGAGTCATACTTATCCGATACGATTTCGAGCTTTACACAACCGTTTTGTTGGTTTTCAGGTTTTTAGGCGACAAGACCTAAATGAGCTCATTATGAAGGATTTCCTGCCAAAACCACAAGAATTTACGACATATCTACTCAGAGCTCCAGAACCCAAAGGAACACCCGAGCAACGAGCGGAAAAGAGAAATATCAAGGACACAAGGGTGCCCGGTCGGGCACTATTCCTCCACCCGCTCGGGTAGAACCTACGGGGTTTATCCACGCAATTATCACGACCTGGGCACATGATCACCCAACCGGGCATCACCTGTGCCCGAGCGGGTCGCGAACTTCGCAACAACCTAGATCTCAATTTCAAACGAGCGGATAAAAAGAACTGAATAGATCTAGAGCAAGAGGGCGACGAACAGGGCAAGAAAGGACTGGAAAAACATCTGGGAAGGCTCAGGAGGCATCGGAGAAGAAGAGAAACACCAATTCGTACACCGGTAACACAATAGGGAAGGTCGAGGCATCGAATTCCTTAGGGTTTAACATGTATAGAATTCTGTTATCTTCTGTTTTCGTTTCTTCCATGAGTGAGTAGAGTCCCCACTGCGGGTAGGATATCGGATTTGTATGTATGAACGATGTTTTACGTTAATGCTTAGTTTTATGAATTTACTCTTGATTTACGGTTCTACGCTTAGCAATATCATTCATACGTTAGTGCTGACCGCTCAACAACATAGGATCTCGAACCTTGCTGGAAGGTTAAGGAACGAATCCGGTCCGCTAAGTTGTAGATTAAGCTTTGGCTAATGAGAATCTGACCGGTCGGTTAGTCATCTTAGGGATAGTGATTGCGGTCATAAAGCTGCCATTGTATGTGTTAATCACTGCTGGAAGGTAGGGTTGCATGTATCCATGGTTAGGAGGTTTAGGCTCGGAAGAATCACTCCTCACCGTAGAGCATGAATTTCCCGTTGTCAAGAGTAGGTTATAGATCTATGATCCTTAGTCGTTCATCTATGCAATTCCTGGTATCCCGTACACCCGTAGTGTTCACCATATCTAGTCTCATCCTTAACCTAGTTTCGTTGTCACCCTCAGGATAGTTTTAGGATAATTAGGAACATATCTTACTTTATCTTCTCTCATCTTAGTTTAGTTTCATTCTTAGTTTAGCTGCAATTAGTCCCTAGAGATCGACTCTGGTACTACACGATCCGTATACTTGCGGTGAAGTGGACTAGGATAATTATAACTTGTGTTTCCACACGTCAATGAACAATAAATTTTTTTCAATCATAAAAATTAAAGTGAAGTGGGGAGCATGCTACTCTTAGTAGGTATCCACTCCCTCCTCGGGAACCATACGTGAGACTTCCGCATCATACAGAAGTCCGGGTCAAAGGATCTAAGATTATCCCCAACCGGAACTTGTTAATGCACCAGTTAGGTCAATGCCATAGGATACTTTTAATCTTCGGGAGGAGCAACCTTCTAAAATAAGAATTTATGCTCTTACAGGCATAGAGGAGCAAGAGATGTTTGATAATGAGAAAGAATAGTAAACTTCGGGTTATTTTTCTAAACTGATTCCTTTGTGTGTGTGGTGGTACCATAATTGATAGTGTAAACTATGATTTACGACCTAGGAAATGTTTTAGATCGCTGTGGTCACACAATGTGCGTGGTAAAGGAAATCTTCTGTTTGCCACAATGCTAACTCACGTGTTATAGGATAATGGAGCCACACATAGTTTCTGTAATACCCCCATTCCACAACTATCTCAGAACTAGGAGTGCCCACTATCACCCCCAACAGATAGCCATATATTTCATCGCTAACTTACATGTTATAGGATAATGGAGCCACACATAGTTTCTGTAACATCCCCATTCCGGAACTATCTGGAGACTTGGAGTGTCCACCATCACCCCCATAGGTGGCCACATATATCATCGTTAAAACACACTTATAAAACGATATAATATTTTATTCCAAAATAAAAGTGGTTCGGACCTAATAGCAAAAGAAAATACGTAAAATTATGGTCACGATAAATAAATAAAATAAATACGAAATAGAAAATAAATTTTTTTGAGACCTCTTTCACTCCTCTCCCATCAGCCCGCTGTGAGCTCTGATGTTGCTACTCAACCTCATTGTTCTTTTTCCTCGCCATATCTTGTTCATCCACGACGTCCACAAATAAAGTGAGTACGAAAACTACACTCAGTAAGACCAATACGAGTACGTAATTTGTGCCACATATTCTCTCACTCCTAAATAAATAAAATAAAATATCGATCTATCATCACATGAAATACATTTAAACAGTCTACACACCCCAATTAAGTATCCTAATTCTAAGACTAGTACCACACCGGATCATAACTCACAGACTCCACGAGAATCTAGCTCGGGCATACGCTCGCAAAGTCCAAAGGAACCATGCATACTAAAGATCTCGCAAAGTCACAATGTACCCTAGCAATCAGTACAATACATTGCTCTGTCACTCGAAAGTTTACCATAACCCCAACACGGTACAACTGGTAAAACCATTAATCCGACTAACTACAACGCTCTATCGCTCGAAAGGTTAGCACGATACAACATCGGCTCTGATTCAACTGTTGGAATACTAACATCATCGACCGATACTCCTCACGTGATAACTCTCACTGATCCTCTCGCACATGCCTTCTTCCGAGGTTCATGTTTGAAATCACTCGATCAAACACACTAGAGAAGATTTTAATTCGGTTTTAACATCAAACCCAAAATATCGACGATCTCCAAACCTAACACTTGGTCGAGTGTCAATTCTCTAGATTTTCTCTAATCACTTAAACAAATATACATGTCAGCAATCCTCACATGAAAATTCTAAGGTTTAATCTAATCTTCACTTGCAACATCGCAATTTTTCCATTATGATTCTAGAAATCCTATTGTGATCATGCATCATTTTAAATGTAGAAACGTCTCCACAAGTTAGCAACAAAACCGAAATTAGGATGGAAAAAGATCAACACCTTACCTTCTTCGATGACTTGACTATCCATAATGATATTGCTAACCATAATCGCTTTTTTCGCTAATACAGATTTGATCAAATAATAAAATATCCATTATATAGATCTTCGAATTGAGGAAATAATGTTAATGAGAACTTCTAAGTTATACCAAAATCTCGATTAGAACTCACCCATGAAAAGAACACGACGAAAATTTGGCGAATCTTCTTTCTTTTTTTTCTCTCAGTTTCCTTTAATTCTCTCTTTTTTTCTCCTCTCTTTTTCTCTTTCAGTCATGCGATTGTTTTGTTTTCTTTTTCTCTTTTATTAAACCCGAATAATAGATTAAATAAAAAACATTAATAACACCTTTTAGGCCTTATGGGCATCATAGTTACGTAACCCCGACTATAGATGAATAGCTATCAATACTAAAGTTAACATCTCATAGGTGCATACCTCAGAGATCACGCATTGAAGTCTAAAGGTATCCATAGTAAGGTTTCAATAGTAATAGAAGAGATCGAGATGAAGACAAACGTTATCTGATTCCAATATCTAGATACAATGTCATATTAGAAGTAGATTGGCTATCTAAGCATCGAGCGATGCTAGATTACAAGCATGGAAAACTACAATTCCAAGGGTCAGAGAATGAATTGTGCAATCAAGGATTGAGGACTCGAAAAGGACTCATATTTATTTTAGCATCGAAGTAAAAGAAATAGCATTTGCACTTCAAACAAAAAGTAATGGAACAACAATAACCCAATTTATTTGGGTAATTTGGGCACTTCTGGTTATTTAAGCCGAACTATTTAGATAATTGAGGGTAGTTTGAGTTATTCTAGTCAGGTTATTGGGATAACTCAGATTATTCGGATCGGACAACTTGGGTAATTCGGGTTGTTAAGGCTATTCGAGTTATACTTAGGTAATTCGGGTTATCAGTTTTTCTTAGAGTTCGGTTTAATTTGAGAGTTAGATTGTTCGGATTCATTTCAGTTTCCACGAACCCGATCTGAATTGAACCGACTCAAACTCATATTCAATATGAGTTGGGTGCTTCGGATCGGTAGGTCGGGTTGGTTTAGGTAACCCGAATTGGACACCCCAGAGATTAGATAATGTCACAGACAAATTAGGGATCTACTCTTGATTGGTCCATAATTCTTTTCATCCTAAATTATCAACGAACAAGGGACGGATCTATCCATAAACTAGAAAGGACAAGAATTTCGTATGTGAATTTGGGAACAAGAAGATTTCCTACGTAACTTAGGGATGGGCAGATAATCAGTGGACAACTCCTTCGTAACTTAAGGATGGAAGTAGATTCCGTATGTAACTTAGGGATGGGTTGCAAATTTTCTTACGGTTTAGAAATTTGTTTCCCGTTGTTTATTTAAATATGAATAATCTGTATCGAAATCCGCCTAAAATTTTGATACTGCTAGCAGTGTGGATAGGTGAATTCATATTAATTTTAAACATATTCATATAAACATATGTTATCTTTTTAGACAAATAAGGTTTTTGAATATTTTTCCTTGATTAAACCAAGAACATACATCAAAATATATAGGAGGTTAAGATCCTATAAATAAGGAAACTTAACAAACATAGAGAAATTAAGATCCTATAAATAAAGAATATTAACAAACATAAGAAGATTGATATCTAGGAGAATATTTGATAATATTCTCCTAATATGCCCCCGCAAGATGAGTCTCGGTGGAGAAACCAATCTTGAGTCGCGTGACAAGACTTCCGATGAAATGATAGTCGATAGCTACGTGTTTCATGTGAGATTGGAAGACCGGATTGGCATAGAGATACGTTGCTTCAAAGTTATCACAATAAATGATCGGCGGACTAGAAGATGAGATCCCGCTCACTAAGAAGCGAAGTAAACCACTGAACTTCCGAAGCCGTCGCCGAAACAGATTTATACTCAGCCTCCGTAGATGATTTCGCAGGGAACCGATGTTTCTTGGATGACCAAGAAATGGGATTGCAACCGAGATACACAATATGAGCGCCCGTCGAGGTGTAATCATCATGATCGTTACCCTAATCCGCATCGAAGAAAGCATGAAGAGTGAGAGGGCTGTTACACGAGAGAAAATGCCAAGAGATCGCATACCTCCAAGATAGCGGAGAATGCGTTTGGCAGCTTGCAAATGTTCACTTGAAGGGCAATGCATGAATTGAGAGAGCTTATTGACGGCGAAAGCAATATCCGGCCGGGTGAACATAAGGTATTGTAGGCTTCCGATCACATTACGATACTCGGTAGGATCATCTAACGGTGTACCCGAGGTAGAGGAGAGACGCATAGTTGATGCCATAGGAGTATGAACCGGTGTAGCATTCAAACATATTAGTGCATGTGAGAAGATCAGTGATGTACCGTTGTTGCATCAGGAGGAGACCCCGTGAACTCCGAGTAACTTCAACCCCAAGAAAGTAGGAGAGTGGTCCCATATCCTTGAGGGAAAATCTTTCCGATAGAAGGCCAATGAAGCGATCGACATGGTGAGAGTTGTTGCCGGTAATAACAATGTCATCAACATAAACAAGGAGATAGAGGATATCATCAGCATGTCGAAAGATGAAGAGAGAAGTGTTAGCCAGTGAATTAACAAACCCGGACTCAAGTAGAAACCCCTGAAGTTCGTTGTACCACACGCGCGGAGCCTGTTTGAGGCCATAGAGAGCTTTGTGTAATTTTCACACATGAGACGGATGATCCCGATCAATAAAACCCGGCGGTTGAACCATGTAGACGGCCTCGGAGAGAGAGCCTTGCAAAAAAACATTATTGACGTCGAGTTGCCACAATATCCAGTTCCTTGTGACAGCAAGACTGAGGACGAGTCGAATAGTAGCGGGCTTGATCACGGGACTAAACGTGTCATTGTAGTCAAAACCGGGATGTTGATGGAAATCCTTAGCTACAAGGCGCGTCTTAAACATGTCAATAGATTCATCAGGAAAATGTTTAAATTTAAACACCCATTTACACCCAACAACATTATACGAGGGATCCGGCGGGACAAGGTCCCAAGTGCCATTGCGAACCAAGGCATCAAACTCTTCATTCATGGACATCCTCCATTTCGGGTTCTTAAGAGCTTGAGAGACACATGTGGGTTCAATGTCCGTGGAAGGGGAAATTATGGTGTCAAACTCTTCATTCATGGACATCCTCCATTTCGGGTGTTCTTAAGATTGAGAGACACATGTGGGTTCAATGTCCGTGGAAGGGGAAATTATGGTGGTGAGGGTGAGTTTTTGTTTCGGCTTAGTGATACGATTTTTGGCTCGGGTGATCATAGGGTTAGTATTTTTCGGTGGAAGTTCTGGAGGTGTGGTCAATGGTGGTGGTGACGAAGGGGATGGCGACGGTGGTGAGGGAGACAAAGACACCGGTCGGAAAGGATCCGAACATTGGTGCTCAGCCATAGATGGTGATGTACGAGTGGAGGTAATGGGAACAAGAGTACACGGAGGGAAGGAAGAGACGGGTGAAGTATCGGGGATGGATGCATTCGGTGAATGAAAACGAGGGTAAGGGAACTCGGTTTCTATAAATTCAACATGACGAGAGATGAGGACTCGAGAGGTTGGTAAGTGGAGACAAAGAAACGTGACTCAAGTTTGTGGTGTGTATACGGTCTAAACCACGGGTAGCAAAGACAACAAAAAATGGCGAAGTTTGAAATAATTAGGTGAGGATGTGAAAAGAGATTCAAATGGCGATTTAAAACCAATGATTGAATTGGGAAGACGATTTATGAGATAGATGGCCTTCGGGAATGCAAAAGTCCAAAATTCAAGAGACATGGATGCGTGAGACAAGAAAGCAAGACCCATTTCGACGATATGGCGGTGTTTTCTTTTAGAAATCCCATTGTGTTCGGGTGTGTGGGGAGGCGTTGTAAAGTGAGAAATGCCATGGGTGGATAAAAATTGTTATAAAGAAATAAATTCGCCGCCATTGTCCGAATAAAGAGATTCAATTTTAGATGAAAAATGATTTTCGACAAGAGCCTTGAATCTTGGAAAAATTTCAGAATCCTGAGATTTTCGATGCATGGGATAAAACCACGTATAACGAGTATAATGATCAATAAAAATAACATAGTATTTAAACCCATCGAAAGAAATCACAGGAGACATCCAAACATCGGGATGAAGTGGACGAGATGAAGTAACTGTAGAAACATAAAATGGGAGTTTATGGCTTTTGTTTCGTAAACACGCATCATATGAAACAATATGACATGACGGCCGTAATGGCAAAGACGAAGACGAGATAACTTTATTCAAAATTTCAGAAGACGGATGGCCTAGTCTAGAATGCCACTCGGACAAAGTGGACTTGACGCTAGTGAAAGCAGTAATAGAGGGAGAGTGCGACAGAGAGGGTTGTTTGGAAAGGACGAACCACTCGTACACACCATCTTTAAGAAGTCCTTGCTTTATATGTGCCCCCGTGTTGAGAACCTTCACCTGAAAGTAATGGGGAAAGAATTCCACCGAAACATTGTTGTGAGTACAAAATTGATGAACTGATATAAGGTTTTTATGCATCGAGGGGGTACAAAGAACATTATAAAGGGATAAGTGATGAGAAGAGGAAGGTAAGGACAAGGAACCCGTATGTGTAATAGTAAGCCTAGAACCATCACCGAGTATGTCACCGTCAATCCCCTTGAAAGGGGCATGAAGAGCAAGATTCACCAAGTCGAAGGTGACGTGGTGAGAGGCTCCGAAGTCTAGGATCCACGTCAGTGAAGCCTCTGAGGGAATCAAGGCGTGTGAGGCATGATGAGCACTCGGAGGCCATGGTGATCCACCGCGTGAAGTAGAAGTGTTGGAAGACGGAGCCGGCGAGCGGAAGAGATGACAACGTCGGGCGCTATGGCCGTGTGTACCGCAGAGTTCGCACTTTCCTTGGTAGCTGCGGGATTGGTCACCACGCGAGGAGAAACGGGGATGAGTTGATCCTCGGGCGTCTGAATTTCCGCGGGATTCAGGGCGCCATGGTCCACGAGATTTGTGATGGACATTGTTTGCGGTAATAGGAAGTACCGAGGGAACCGATTCGGCTGCAAGGAGATCCACTTCATGGTTGAGGAGTGTTTCGTGTAATTCAAAAAAGGAGATGGTCGTATCCTTCGCATTGACAACATCTTTGATTGGCTTGTATTCATCACCAAGGCCCGCAAAGATGAGATCAAAAAGATCCTCGGGATCCATGGGTTTCCCAAGAAGAAACAATTCATCCGCCTTGGTTTTGAAGAAGTTCATGCAATCATCAATCGTCTTTGCACCCTTGGTGAAACGTCTCATTTGATCCTTGATTTGCTTGATGTGTCCGCGGCTGGAGCTTCCATACGTGGAGGCGAGGATGGCCCATGCATCCCCGGAAGAGGCGGCCGAGGCAACTAGTGCCTGACAAGATATCGAGATGGAGCCAAGGAAGGGTGCAAAAATCAGGTGGTCTTGATGAAACCATGGTCCATAAGCTGGATTAGGAACCATGGCATTGTTGACCACAAGGGTCGATACGGGTGCAAGGGACGGGTCAAGAAAACCGTCGAGATTGTAACTTTGGAGGACTGCACAGATTTGGATACTCCACGTGAGATAGTTCGTGCCGTGAGTTTGGTGACGTTGGAAATATTGACATGATCAAAGTATAGAAATAGGGTTTGAGGAATTGTATGGTGTAATAATATCATTCAATGAAGATGAAGGAGCTCCGGCGAAGGTGGTGTCTGCGTCGGAAGCCATAATCGGAGGTGGAATTCAGAAACGTGTTTAGGGTTGATGTCTTACGATTTAGTGCTCTGATACCATTTAGACAAATAGAATTTTTGAATATTTTTCCTTGATTAAACCAAGAACATATATCAAAATATATACGAGGTTAAGATCCTATAAATAAGAAAATTTAACAAAAATAGAGAAATTAAGATCCAATAAATAAGAAATATTAATAAATATAAGAAAAATGATATTTAGGAGAATAATCTTGACTATACTCTTAAACGAGAAAAATAATCTCAATACATTAATTTCAAACAAAAACGAAAGCACAATAAAGACAAGAAAAATTAATAAACAACTCGAGAAAAGGGGCCCCCAATGACTTCCGACGACTAAGAGGAAAGAGCAGACGCAAGTGGCATGAAGATGCAGTCTGGGAGAATTTAGACGTCTCATTGGTAAGCTTGGTCCTAAATAAATGAAAGAAAAAGGAAAAAAACGAAAAAAAAATTGAAAAAATTTCCTTCGGTACTTCTTTGCTTGACTTCAGAAGCAAAACACAGCAACTATGGGTGACTCCGTAGAAAGTTGTAGATTCGAGACGACTGAAATGCTCGCGGCGTTTATGGCGTCAACGCCGTTATTGATGGAGTCGTGGAAGCTGTGCAACGAAGCTAACGCGGTAGGGAATATTCTGACGAAGTACGGCGATGGGATTTGGTACGTAGCGTTCCCGGCTGTGGCAAAGATGCCGTCGGGGGAATTGGTGGTGTTGGACGCCGCCGGAGAAGAGCTTTTCTCCACTTTCCGCAGCTCTTCGGCTGCCGCCGATGAGTCGCCGCCGATGGTGGATGCTGAGATGCTCTCTCTCTTCTCTTCCATGTTCACACATATACAG
This sequence comes from Gynandropsis gynandra, assembly GCA_036759665.1. Taxonomy (NCBI): domain Eukaryota; kingdom Viridiplantae; phylum Streptophyta; class Magnoliopsida; order Brassicales; family Cleomaceae; genus Gynandropsis; species Gynandropsis gynandra. The sequence continues at coordinate 18,218,236 of CM071868.1, read as the reverse complement.
CAGCAGGTTCATTTTTTTCTAGTTTTATCTTTCTCTGTTCTATGGATCAAACAAATCTAACTAGATCAGTTAACAGTTGCATCGATGAAAGTCCAAGTTAAGCCTTGGACAGTTCGGTTCGATTATCCAAAACGAAACCAAAGTGAATCGAATCAGATTCATATAAAATAAATAATCCGTTATAAAAAAAACTAAAAAATCGAATGAATTTGGTTTGATTGGAATTATTAACTAAACGATATAAATTGAAATTTAAAACATATAAACAAATAATATTTATGAAATTAATATTCATGTGATATATCTTAATAACTAAAAAATTAAATATCAAATTTAAATAATATATTATATTTTATTTTATAAAATATAGTAATTATTTAAATATTTATTTATAATTTTATGAATAAATTCAAGTTTTATTTCGTTTATAATATATTATTCGTATAACCAAATCCAACAGTTGTTAACCATGTCCATTGTAGTGAAATTCAAAATCAAACAGAACCCAAATAATCAGAACGGACGATTAATGTTTTTTCTTTTTTTGTTTGGGGGTCTCAAATTTGTACGGCTTAACTCACATTATTGGCGGAGACAAAGAAAAATATTCTTAATTGTGATGATGATGACCTACGTTTGTAACCCCAACCCCACCCCCTCAGTAAAATAATAAAGAAAGTCAGTTCTCTCTCCGTATATATACACAAATATATACGGCAGATTTTACATGGTGTCTGTGTATATCTGTGACATGTTTGTCTGAGTGTATGTTTATAAAAAAAAGTTATCTGGGCAATGGGAGACCATATAATAATTAAACTAAAGCGGCTTTGTAAATTGTTCTTTGGATCTGCTGAGTGGACGCTAATATCAAGAAATTAATTAAATGATTAATGCTTAAACGCATGCGTTTTGGTATGATTAGAGCATGGAATAGGGCATCATTTACTTCTTTGTCATCTTATCAGAGGAATAATATTGGAATCAGACCCGTCATCAAAATATTAATTTTTTTCTTTCATTATAAATATTTTTTATCATAATAATAATGTTCAATATATTAGTTATTAGTAATATTAGGATATTTTTATAAATATATTTATAGGGTTATAGGGTATATCTATTAGATCATGTAATTTCATTCATTTACATAACAGAGAATAACATCATCTTTTAACATATAATACACATGTTTAACAAAAAAAACATCATCTTTTAACCGTAAAATAGTATAATATAATATCAGAGTCTTATTGATTCAAATAATTTTTTTTGGTGTTTTTGCTTATCATATAAAATAGCCATTTGTGTGTATTGTGTCGTGATCGTGTGGTTTGATTGGTTCTCTCTTTTCTGACATGTTTATGTGTGTATTTTTCTCTTTGTTATGTGTGTGGATGTGTATTTTTCTCTTTGTTATATGTGTGGATGTATTAGGGTGGCTCAGGTCATGTTCTACAAAAACATTCGGACAGGACCTCAATAAATTTAAGTCTATTATTTTATAAAAAGTAATTAATATTTAGAATAATTGTATGTTAAAAGGTAGGAAAGGGCCTATCTTAATTTTATGGCACAGAGCCTCTTTTCTAGTATTTTTTTAGTTGAGTCGATCCTGAATACCTTCTCGTATATTGTTGGAATGTTCTTCCAGGTTCGCAATTAATGGTGTGCCATTATTGGCGTGTTCTTTTGGGTTCACAAAGAGTTGTGTTCCATTGGTGGTTCCATGTTTTCCTACGTTTCTCGGTAGTTCCTCGTTCCTTTGTTATCCTTTTTTTTTTGTCGTCAATCAGTGGTGCGATGATTTCCTGTTTGGTTGTTATTTTTTTAGCTTAAACTGCTAGAAAATGAAAATTAAAGAACGGAAGAATTCGTCCCTAATCCATCTCCAAACATTTTTAGGGATAAATTAAAGACGGAAAACAGTAGTTCGCAAACGAGCGTCGCCAAATCAATACTATACGTAATCTATCCACAAATACGGATGGAATAATCAATCCTTAAATTGTCCACAAACCACATCATCTTCCGTAAATCGATGGGAAAGACGAACTATATACAAACGGAAAGGTCGTAGGAAAACGTCGCAAATTTATAGAGGGGTAGTGTCTCGTCTGCAAACTTGCGGACGGAATGTTACCGTCCACAATATTTTAAAAAACAATGTAATAAATTGGAAATAAAATTTCATTTCATTTAATTTTAAATTTTTACAAATAACAATAACAAATTAAAATTTACACATAATTAATATATATATATATATATTACAAATTTGTCGAAGGTATTTCCAAATTGTCATCATCAAAATCATCGTTCTCACATGCATCGCAATCGATGTTAGTCATTTTTTCCTTTAGCATGTGCATCAACCGTTGAAGTCATCTTTTCGATCGTTGATGACGTATTTTGGATTCTTGTTCCGTCTCGAGCAATTGCGATACAGTATTTGGCATCTTGTGTTTTATCGTTTTTGCTTTATCTTTGGAGGAACTTGAATGTTTTGATGTCATTCCTCCAAGACAAAAAAATGCGACTTTTATACGGTGTAACTTGCTATAAAACAAATATCAAAATTTATTACAAATATAAGTAACAAATTATATTGAAATATAATTAATTTATCTCGAGATACAAGTCGTTGTATTCTTCCTGACTAAGAGAAGGTTGTGTTCATGTGATATTCAGCACTATGTTGATGATATTATCGAAAAAAATTTCTCTATGTGCATGACATCAAAATTATGTCGAAGCTTTATATTTTTCTAATATGGTAGATCCCAAAATATACTCTTCTTATACCAATTATGAGTAATTCCACAACCACCAATACTCGAATGATTGTTCCCTCCGCAATCTATACTCATAGGAATACCCAAAATAAGAAGTTGTTCATACAAAATCTCTTCGTCGGTCAAAACTCGAGGAGGAGATTTTTGCACTACTATATTTCTTTTAAAATTTCTTTTATTGCGCCGTAATGTATCATCAACAGGAAGAAAACGACGATGACAATCGAACTAGCTTGTTTTTCGTCCATATTTCCACTGAAAAGCATCTGTTTAGCCTATGCAATATGGACAAACCAATTCTTCGTTTCTTTCACTAAATACATTTTGCATCATTTCCACATAAGGGTCATTTTTACATCTTGAGAAGTCTCAAACACTTCATGATTTACAATACTCCTACTAAAATCTTCAACAATATTACTAGGTCGTGATGCAAAATTCTCTCTATGATATAACCACATGAAATAATTGGGAGTAAAACCTCTTAAATAAAGATGATTCCAAACAGTTCTCTCATTAACAAATTTTTAATTTTTGCATTTGACGCATGGACAAACTGACTTACCGATTTCTTTATAAACTTGTTGATTTGTCGTCATCGTCATAAACTGTGTAACGCCTTCTTAAACTCCTTCGATACACTTTGTGTTTCTAGATCAGTTCTTATGTACATCACTTTTCTAGAAATGAAAATATTTGATCTCGACGATGATGCGATTATAGTCAAAAAATAATTAGAAGATACATAGTGAAATTTATGAGAATTGTGTGTGAGAAACGGATGGAGCCAAGAGGGGTTAAATAGATAATTTCAGGACGGAAAATGGACTAGGATTATTACCGACAAATCGTCCTGAAAACGTCCCTAAATCCAAACGGTACCCCATACCCGTCCGCACATCTCCGGATAGAATTTGTTCCGTTCACAATTTGCGACGACCCGGTTATCCGTCTGTAATCCGTCCATAAATACAAACGACTTATAGACTGCTATTCCATTCAGAAATTTATAGACAGATTACAGACAGAATTATCTTGATGTCGGGATGTCGTCCGCAAATCGGTCCTCAAATTTGTGAACATATTATTTCGTTTCTTCGATATAATTTTTAAAATTTCTGGGTCAAAATCTGGTGGTTCTGCATTTGCTTCTATCTATCGGAGGTTCAGTGCGAGGGATGTCTTGCATCGTGTGTGCTCATTTGTTCAACATCTAATGTGTCTAATATTGAGATTGTGAATGAACAATGGGATGATATCAAGCTGAATTACTTTATTTGCAATAGCCCCCAAATGTTTCATTTGAAATCAAAGCTTCGTTCATGCAAACAACAAGGTCTTACCATTGAACCATACTACAGTAAGTTTAAGCGCATGTGGAAAGAACTTGCGGTTTATAATGCATTACTGGTGTGGGAGTGTAAAAGTTGATATTGTGGTGGTTGCAAGTACAATCTTGTTGCTAACTCGAAGGAACATGAGCATGACAAGTTCCATTTCTTTATGCATGGGGTTTATCCATTGCCTAATCTCAAATGGGCTCATGCTACAGGGTGATGAACGATGAAGTTTTTAAACATAACGTGAAAACTTCTGATGCAAGTCACGAGGTGATGGCTTTTAGTGGATCTTTAGGAAGGCCACATGATTATCGCATCTAATCAATTGAAATCATTGTTGGATCTTATTTCTTAGAAACCCTATGCAATAGAGAAGTTACTAATAAGCAAGGTTCAGTGCATTTTATTCTCAACACCAAAGCTAGAAATCATATGACAGGGCGTTGAGATCCCATGACCAACATGGTTAATATGTTGAAGTGCTTTGTAGGACTTCATAATGAGAAAATCATTATCTCGACACAGGAAGTAACTGTGGTTATTTGATGATTGCTTGTGTTTCATAAGGTCATTTATGTTCTAGCCTTGAGTTGTAAGTTTATATATCTCAATTTTTTCGTGAGATATGTTGTGTGATTAGTTTACTAACAAAATATGTGTTACTTAGGATTCTGTTGTGATGATGTTGATTAGAGCCATGCATGATCCCAAATGGTGGTTGGCAATTAATCACAATTGTCACTACACTTGAAGGACCATTTTTTTCTCGAAGCCATGCATAATCCCAAATGGCTTTTGGCAATGAAATATGAGATTGGCGCATTGGACATAAACCTACCTTCTTCCTTGCTTGTGAGCTCATGAAAGCAATCCCCGTCGAAACATCTTCCTCCGAAAAAGAAAACAATTGGTTAAAATGCATATACAATATTAAATTTCACTCTGGCGACTCTATTAAGCATTATAAAGCTCGAATGGTAGTCATGGATATTTGACACGTTAAAGGTTTGGATTATACAGATACATTTACCATGGTTGCCAAGATGACTACAATACATATATTATATTGTTGTACATGAATTCCACAACTCTAAAGTTTGTCCATTGTATGTGATCAATGCATATGTTTACATGGATTTTCACGAAGAACTATCAATGTTTGGTTTGGACGTTTATTTCTTAGAATACTCAGACCCATACGAGTGATCATCAAAAGATGGTTGTAAGTATTGTGTGATATATCAAGTCTAATTACGAACAAATCTCTCACAAATTAGCATGTATCGTACAAAATCCAATCAATCAAATAATTTTCTCGAAAAATACTAAACATCATTACTGGTGGTTCATCATCTCCTATCTCGTGGTAGACAAAAGAGTAACCTATATTGTTTTCCTCGTCCGCTGAAACGAAGTACCATAATATGGTTATGACGGTTCATGAGTTATTATGGCTTAATAACCTTGTTTCACCCTTGGACCCTGTCATTTACGTTCGATGTATGTGCATTTTTACAGTTCGGATATATTGCATATTAGTGCTAATCTAAATTTTTCACAAATGCACCAAGTAGGTCTTATTGTGAAGTGTCATATTCCAATTAAGTTACAACTTGTTGATATTCTCACTCAATCTATTGAACAAACGGATTTTGTGTTGTTTGCCGTCAAGTTAGGCTTGCAATATGAACTTAAGGGGTAATAGTGATGTAAATGGATTAACGTTATCTATATATATTTGGCCATCTAACCTAATTTACATAAGTTAGAATAATAACATCTTTTGAGTCGGCTATATGTGCAAATCAAAATTTTTCCTTATACTCCCAAAAGAGCATAAACCTAAAAGTATGGAAGAAACCCATTTAGGTAAAAAAAAAAAACATGACATTAATGTTTCAAACCATTATACTCTCAAATGGATTTCGGTTCAAGTCAACCAAAAACTAAATTAATGATTTATAATAATTGCCAAGAACATATATATGATTTCATGAGTGGTTATATATACGAGTTCTCGGATTTTACGACATAACTTTTCTCATCAGTAAATACAAACAGAACTCTGAATCCATAGTTGTTTACAGTTCATTTTTACGAACAAAGTGTACAAAAATGAGATAACATTGTGTGCGCCTTCCAGATAAGGGGATGCATGGATGGAAGAAAGCTTGTGTTGACAGGACACTCGATCGGTGGCGCAGTGGCCTCTCTAAGTGCCCTTTGGCTTCTCTCTTACCTTAAATCACTCTCAACGTCTTCACTCCACGTCCTCTGTGTCACATTTGGTTCTGCCTTGCTCGGAAACAGATCCCTCTCTACCTCTATTTTCCGCAATCGCCTTGATCGAAACTTCTGTCATGTTGCCTCTACATGCGACATTGTCCCAAGATTTCTTTTGTCCCCACATTCTCTCGAAATGGCCCATTTAATTTCTACATCCCTCCATATCCAAAATACTTACTCACCAAATGGACTGAGAATTAGCGAATTTTTTCCATTTGGAAACTATCTCTTCTGTTCAGAGGAGGGAGCTATATGTATAGACGATGCAACCTCAATATCTAGGATGCTTGTGATGCTCAACACGAGATCTTCGGCCGTAGACATTGAAGATCATCTCAAGTATGGACACTATGTAGAGATCATTTCTCAGCAGTTTCTCAATGCAAGAAGTTTCAAAGGTGTAAATGTTTCTGAGTCGAGCTACGCTGTAGGGGTCGCATTGGCCGTGGATGCCATGGGGATATCTCATGAGGTATGTTTTCTTTTATGTAGTTTGAATCTAGCAATTTTCTTTACTAAGCCTATTATCATGTTTGGAATTCATCAAGTTTCTTCATTTTTTGGAGAAATTAGTTAACTATGGATCGTTTAGTTATGTTCTATGTATTTGACAACGACAAAATGGAAGGGGTTACTCAATACGAATGACCCATATAAAAAAGAAAACCAAACAATTTGCCAATTATATATGATTTTAGTTGTTAGTTCGATGACAAACTGTGTTATTAATCGATATTAATTTACTCATTTAACGTAACAAGGAACCAGAGGCAGCAGAAGCAAGAGAATGCATAGAAATGGCCAGAAGAATTGGTCGGGCACCGATTCTCAAATCCGCTGAGCTCGCCGTTGAACTAGCCCGTTTCTTACGCTGTAGGCTAGAAATTCAATGGTATAAGGAACGCTGCGATGCATCAGAAGAACAATTGGGGTACTATGACTTCTTCAAGCGGGGAACAATGAGAAGAGACGCAGCAGTTAATATGAGCCGAGTCAAGCTGGCTAAATTCTGGGACGGTGTCATCGAAATGATCGAGAATAATGAGCTGCCTTTCGATTTCCATCTCCGACCGAAGTGGTTTTATGCATCGCAGTTTTACCAGCTGTTAGCCGAGCCACTTGACATTGCGTACTTCTACAAGAACAGAAGGCCAGAAGAGAGAGGCAAACATTACATGATGCATGGGATTAGACCAAAGAGGTACGTAGCATTCGACAAATGGTGGAGTGAACGGCCCGAGGCACACAAACAGAAATACGAGAGAACGAGGTATGCGAGCGCTACACAGGACACGTGCTTTTGGGCCAAGCTAGAGGAAGCAAAAGAGTATCTAGATGATGTAAAATCAGATTTTGAAGGGTATAAAAAATCTATCCTTTGGGAAAAGATCACTGCCTTCGGAAGATATGCTGACGAATTGGTGAAGACGAAGGAGGTTTCGATCGATGTCTTGGCGAAGAACTCAAGTTACATTAGGTGGGTTGAGGCTGTGAGAGAGCTCAAGTCGCAAATGTCTCCGGAACTTATGGTTGTCGAACATGCTCCCATGGAGACAATATAAAATAGTAGAGTATTTATTATCTTGTAAGGTCATTTATTACCTATCGAGACAATGCTAAATTATGAACCATTTGCAAAGAATTGCGACAAAGCTAAATCAAGCTTTAACTTGAACCGTGATAGTTATATACATATTCCTTTTTAGATATTGGCATGATACAAGATTCCAACCCAATCTCAAATCGAGTAGGATGTCAATTTGAGTTGGGTTTAAAAGATTAACAGAATCCAATCTATTTAAAATATATATGGGTTTTTGTTAAATGAGAATAAATTGCATGGGTTAATTGGTTGTAAAATCAAATTAGATTAATTTTAATAGATTTTACTCATGTAACCCATTAGCCTATATCTCCATAACTCTATCGTCGTTCACACACTCAACCCTATTATTCTGATTCGTTCGTTCCTTCTGTCTTATCGCTCGCTCCTCCTCCAGTCCATCGAATGTTCAATATATTTTTATTTTAATTAAAATATATTATATTTTGATTAATTTTTTTTTTATTTTAATATATAAAAAATCAAAAACAATTCCAAATGGATAATTCCTTCCAAAAAAAGTTTTTCGAAAATTGAAAAAAGATTAAACTTAAAAGATTTAAAATTTTAAAAAAATAACAAACTCCTTCGCCGCCGTCGTCACCACCTCCTCTATCGCTTTAACCGGTCGCCTCCAATTTTTTTTCTTTGTAAAGAAAGTAAAAAAAGTAAAAACAAAATAAAAATTTATAGAATTCGTCCCTATTCCGTTCAGAAATTAAAGACATATTGATGGTAGTTTGTAATCCGCCCGGATTGAATGAAGTACGTTTGTAAATTACATACGGATTAAAATCCATCAGATATTTAGGGACAGACCGAAATTTTGTCCGAAAATTCCATCCCTAAATAAAAAAAATTTAGTAGTATTTGTCAAAAATTTTATTTTCATGATTTCTCGTTTTAGCTATATATATATATATATTAAGATAAAATTTTACTATTATATCAAATTATGATAGTCTTTAATCCGTCTGGAAATAGGGACTAAATGAAGTCTGTTTGCAAATTACAAACGGATTAAAAATTGTCTTGAATTTAGGGACGGACCAAAATTTCCGTCCAAAACTTTCGTCTCTAAATTAAAAACTTCTATTAGTGTTTGTTAAAAATTTTATTTTCATGAATTATCGTTTTAGCTATTGATATATTAATAAGAAAATTTGACGATTATATCAGATGCTTTTAATATATATCTCGAATTTTATTTTTATAAATTATTATTTTGAAAAATGAAAAATTAATTATAATATCTAATATTATAAATATATATTATAAATGTTAAATGGTAAAATATATATATATATATATATAATTTGATTTATATGAACAAACTCGTTTAACCTGCTCAACCCGACCTGTATAACCCATTATTAAATGGGTCGGATTGAATCCAACCCAATTATCTTATAAAGCTCATTCTATTTTAATGGGTTGGATACAAACCAACTCATTAACATCTCTTCATGAGATGGTGGTAAGCCTTGTAACTCTTACAATGCATCTTAAAAATCTATTGCCATCATAAATCCATTAGCCACAATGTATATAATGTGATGGTACTTCTGCAAACAGAGTAGCCTAGGAATACAAGGTGGTTGAGCAAGTGGTGACAATGCTATAGGTGGTTGCACAAATTGTTGTGTCACCTTAGAACTCATCGAGTTCTCCATTTGGTGTTTTCCACAAGCAATTCACAGATGATTTCTCTCACAACTGATGGTCTAGTCAAGCTGAATTTTCCTCCCTTAAAGACGTTGATTGAGATAGTGAGGGGAACATCTGTTTTGATTTGATCCATGTTCCTTTTAGCGGTATATTTCAATAATTATAATGATAGCTATGAACTACATAAGTTATTTGATGAGCGAAAGATTTTGAACGAGACACCATATACATACGAATCGATCACAATGGTTAAGACTAAGAGGATGCAGAAATTATTTACTAAAATTGTTATAGAAAAGTTTAAATGGGCACAATAACGACATCAATAGGCGTTAATGTAGGCACACATGACTTGCTACAACTAGAAGAGACCGAGGGGAGAAAGAAGTTAGAGGATCCGAAGACACTTAGCTCAAGCAAAGAGTTACTCAACCTGATAGAACTCTTTATAATTATTTATGCATGAAAGTGCTGGTAGTTCGGCTCAAGCGACAAAGTTTTCAACTTGAGCAACCTTACGGGGATAAAAGCACATTCGAGAAATTGGATCACTCGGTTCGAGCATCATAAGACTCAACCAAGCACTGACAGAATCGGCTGAGAAGGGGACCTGATCTATCGAATATACTTTAGTAGACGTATTCTAGGGTTAAAACTTTATGTAGTGTATGACTTAGTGGTTTAACCGTCGAGCACTTTAATGTGTTTTTTTTGTTGGATTGATTTATTTAGCTTTCGTTTTATGGTTTTGTCCTTCTAAATAAAGGAGCCAATGTATGAATTCAGAACTAAGTTTTATCTAATTGATAGTTTTTTTCTTTGCTAATTTTTAGGATTTAGCTACTAAACTCTTTGTGAGATACTAAGTTTTCACTGACTTATGAACATTATGTAACAAGGGTTGTAGTATAGTTCGATAAGTGTGAAGTTTTCAAATTGATTTGTAGCACGGGTTTAGGGCATTCATTCTTAGTAAGAACATGTTCCAAGTCTACTATCGAGATGATAAAGGGTTTCAATCCAATTCCATCCATCTAATAATAAAACGTTAATATAAAATCATATCAAGTGGTATTAGAGTCTCATTCATGCGATCCAATATTATTCTTTCATGTTATATGTTTTTTTATTTAATTAGTTGTGTTCTCGTCGTTGTTGGAAAAGAAAAAACAAAAAAATAAGGAAGGAGAAGGAAATGAAAAAGATTAAAAAAATACGAAAAGGAGATGAAAAAGATTAAAAAAAGAAGAAAGGGGAAGGAAAAACAAAAAAAGGAATAAAGAAAAAAGAAAAATCTAGATAGAAAATATAATTATTTTATAAATTAGATTAGGAATCCTAGACGTGGTGATGATATTATAAACTTGTAGTATCATGATTTAGTTAGAACTCATGGAGAATTTATTTTCAATTTGTTCTTGAATTCTAAACTAAATAGAACATGATAAGTCAATGGAAAGACAGAAGAACGAGTAATATTGAGTGAAACACCTTTTTAAGAGATGGTGAATTTTTTTCATCTTTCTTTCGTCCATCATTTATATTTTTTCTATCAATTTTTTTCTATTTTGTAGTTATTCTTTTATGTATAGTTCGGAAAACCATCACATCGAACCACCCAAAGTGGCAGAGCAACTATGTTGCATACATAAATTCAAATCATGATGATGGAGGTTCGTAGGGCATTTCATGATGAATTCAATGTCATCCAATGGCGACATAATTGGGTGGAAGACACAACTTGTGGAGTTTGTTAAGCACAACTGAGAAGAAAACTATATTTCATTGGAAATCAATAATCGGTGGCCATGGATGCAGATGTATGCATGAAACTTTGGGTACCATGACATGTCCATCGAGTTAAGAATCAAGAGACACTAATATCAAGCTGAAGATCCCTATTTTCATGGGATAGAGTGACATGGAAGTGTACTTAGGTGAGATAGAAACCAGGATGGTTTTTAGTTATCATCGGTATTCCGATCTAGAAAAACGTGAAGCAAGCTTCAGAGAAGTTCAATGAGTATGCACTTGCATGGTGGGAACCACTTACTTTTTGACATCAAAGGAATAGAGAACAACCAATGATGACATGGGATGATATGTGTGCAGTGATGAAATATCAATTTGTCCCTACTTATTATCATGAAGAGGAGAATCAATGACAAAAATGATTGGTGCAAAGAAGTTCTAATCGTAGAGGACTTTTACAAAGAGACATCCAAAATTATAGGACATGGTACCAACTAAATACCTACACATAATTGTGACATTGTATTTCTCAGTGTCAGGTTCAAGGTTATTACACTAAAGACTGTTCAAACAAGTAGACCATATTGGTACGGGCAGTTGGCAAATGTGAAATAGAATTGGACGGTGGAGCGGTACAAGGGACTGGTGGTTATATGTCTCACTACTCAGATGACAGTTGTGAATAATATGAGTTAGAAAAGGAAGAATGACTTATAGTGCGACAAGTCTTATATTTACACGACAAGGTAGGAACAACGAAGAAATTATTGTAGAAGGACGAAAAGTGTGAGGAAGTGAGTGAACATGAGATAGATCACTATAAAATAATGAAGTCTTGAGAGAAACCCATAAAAAGGCATATGAGAGCACACCCGTGAGGATATTTTTTTTTCTATGAGTGTGAACGAGAGCATGACCCTTTTATCTAAGCCAGTGAATGCGCTTGTTCACATGCATTGTTTCGTGAAAAAAATATTTCATTTAGTGTCTACTCTTGTATCTAATTCATTGCAATGCTATAAAGGCACAATCTAGAAGAAAAAACCTCTAGACAAACTGAAATATTTAGATGAGAAAACACCCACGAGGCTCCTCGCTCATGAAACAAAGAAAAGACGCAATAGGACAATCTTTTGCCCTACGAGACTTGGTATTGGGTGCATATGAGCGAAGAAAGGCTCCCAAAGAGGCACATATTTAAACTTATGATGCAGGAATTTAGACCTATCAGGATCAACCAAAAACATCAACCATAGCGACTAAAATATTGAGTTAGTTGGCGAGTAAAACATTAGTTTAACTTTTAATGTTGCTAACTTCTGTCATTTGATGCACACAGTAATCTTGATTTGAGTTCAAATCCTTTTTAAATGAGAATAGGATGATGAGAACGAGATTCCAAACGAGACCTTAAAATGATGTGAATGAGTTCTTGGTTCCTCCGTAAGTTGCACAAGTACAAACAACGATAGACAAGGCAAAGGAGCTTTAAGACATGTTCGCTCAGAACACACAATGAAGAGCAAGGCAAACGAGTTTTAAGATGTGTTTGCAAAATTAGACATGAAAGGATGGCTAAAGACCGCACGAGAATACCCAAGAATACTTATAAAAGACTACAAGAAGTTCCTACAAGGACAGAAGGTCGAAAGGTGGAAGAAACATGAGCATCAGACAATGTTTAGAAAGTGCAGATTTTTGCTTGGCTAAGACGCTTGATGAGAGCAAGAAACGATCGACTTGAGTGTTTTCTCTGGTTCTTTTTTTAGTTTTTTTTTTCGGTTTTGGAGTTAAGACATATTACTTATCACGAATTATGTAGGCATATTGCACGAAATCAAGAGATTTCTTTTAGAAAATTTTGAAATAAAATATCTTTGTGATGCCTCTTTGGTCTTAGGAATTTAAATCCATCGGGATCGTATCCTTGATATTCTCGGTTTATCACAAAGGAGCTACATCGATAAAATACTCGAAAGATTTGGCATGCAAGATAGTAAACCAGAAAACACTAGTATCAATCAGTGCTCTAAACATAATCTTGAAATTCAGGTGATGTGGAAGGTTATTTATGCATCAGTAGTTGGGAGCCTAATGTATACTCAAGTGTATACACGTCCGAACATTGCGTACATTTTTGGTATATTAGGTAGATACCTAAGCAATCCAGGCATGCAACATTGGAAAGCGGCCAAAGAGTCATGCGATATTTGAAGAGAACAAAAGATTACATACTCACTTATCAGAGATCAGATCATTTGGAGATCATTGGGTATTCTGACTCTTATTTTGCTGGATGTCAAGAAAGTATGAGATCTACTTTGGACTACATCTATTTATTGGCTGGTGGAGTTATTTCTTGGCGAAGTGCCAAACAGACATTTATAGCCATCATCAACCATGGCTGTAGAATTCATAGCTTGTTTTGAGGCATCAAACCAAGGAATTTGTCTGAGAAACTTTGTCACAAGACTGCAAATTGTAAATGGTATAGAACGACCATTAAAGATATATTGTGATAATAAATCAGATGTCTATTACTCCTATAACAACAGGAGCTCAACAAAATCGAAACATATCGATACTAAGTTTCTAATTGTAAAAGAAAGGGTTCAGAGTGGAAAATTTTCCAGAGAGCACATTGGGACGAATTCCATGATAGTGGATCCTCTTGCTAAGGGGATTCCACCCAAGGTCTTTCATGAGCATACTGCTCGAATATGTTTTTCAAGGTTTGAGGATTCTATCGTTTAGTGGGAGTTTGATATCTATTTTGTATTTGTGTTCTATATCCTATATTGAAATATATATATACATTTTTTTATCAGAAATAAAGTAAACTTGAGTTTATTTCACTCTATAGAATAAAGTTATTCAGTGATCTCGCTTAAGTAGGGCCAGTTGAAAATCGACATGTGTAGATCACATTCAAGTGATTTTCATACTACACGTTCATAATAAGATTTATATCATTTAGTCATATTAGATTTAGTGACCATGGAAGGTTTAATTTCGAAAAGTGTAGTGAAAGTCACCATGATTCTATATTCGTTGTGGTTAATGGACGAAATTGTTTATACTCTAAGGTTATGATGGTAACATTTGAGTTCATACTGTACAAACATTTCTTCGGATACAAATAAGGCCCAGTGGGAGATCGTAAGGAATTTTGGGGCCATATATGTATAATTTAAATATATGGTGCCATTATATTATTAGCCAAAACTAAAAGTGATCTTGTATAGTAATTTATGGCTAAAGAGTGTAATTGTTATAAATTAAAAGCTTAGAAACCAATTTGTAATTTCTAATTTGTTGAAGAGCTAAATTAGAAATAACTAAAGTTGTATTTCTATAAATACATGGGTTGTGGTCCCCAATGAACATATAGACAAAAGATAAAAAAATAGTTTTGTTTTATAAGAGAAGAAACAAAAAGGCTCTCAATTATCGAATAATATTCATTGGAAGATTCAATACGAAGTTCTTCGGTATCCTCGATGGATCAAGGTATACTACTGCAAAGTTTCGTATACCTTCTAATTCTTACAAGCTCATGTATTGTATTTTCAATATCTCTCATAATTTAACGATGCCCTGAATCAGTTTGTGCAAAACGAGTTGATCGTGATTCCGATTTCGTGTGATGACGATGATTTGTCTGCTGAGAGCTCTCTTTCGGATTATGACTCCGACGATTCGGATTATCTGTTGGCTTTGTCAACTAATTCTGCCTATAAGCGATCAGAAGCTTCCGCTTGTTGTAGAGCTTCTGCGTGCAATCATCGCGGCAGCGGAGACAGACACTGCCTGAGCAGGAACAACGTGTTTACACCGGTGATTAAACACGATGACCTTATACGAAATTCTAGAATTTTGGTCATACTTTTGAGTCAAGCACCAATCCTAGAGATCGTTGGCAAGAAGAAATGTACAATTCTGACGAAGGTATCCGAAAACCTATGTAAACCAAATATACATTTACTTCAATTTTACGATTCTATAAATGCGGAACTGAATCATTTATAGAATAACTAAACCAACCAAAATAATCTATAAATTAGTTATTTGAATTTTCCATGCTTTGTCGGTAGATCTTTTCTTTTCTCTATGCCAAATCCATCAATTTCTCATTAATATTCTCTTTGATGATATAAGAGAATTATGTGTTTTTGTTTTCTTTGTTTTTGTCAATATTTTGAGTTGTGATTTATCCACCATAACAAAAACAAAGACTTATTTAAATAAACAAAAAAGACATGAGTTTAAAGACATATCTTTTGGACATGTCATTTAATTTATAATAATTACAAATCAATATCAAACTTGTAATGATTCACAAAATCTTCTTTTGATTTCAAAATTATGCGGATTGGCATTGATGAATTTTCACCCGATAATTGTCTCCTCAATACAACACTAATCATCACCGTGTGTACCTCAATAACAATTGTCAAATACTTATATTTATATGAATCAACGTTAGAATAAAATTTCTAACATTCTCCCACTTGATTCATATATGACAAGTATATATAAAATCGTTGAGCTCACTTAAATGATCATATATATGAGTTACAACTTTATAAGAATTAAATTGATCGAATCATGGCGGTCACAGGCCTGGCAAACGTCTTGATTCCCTCCATGTATCACAAATCAATATAATTCAACAACTGGAATTTGATAAGATAGACATCTAAAATTATCTTATCCCATAATGTCTTTAAACAAACACTAAATGTCTATAATCATAACAAATATGCATAACTGAAATATGATTCATAGATAAGCAAAATCAAAACTCCCATTAATATATAGAGTTCAAATAAACTTCAATGTGCAAGACTTATATTCATACATATATAATCATCAGCAATACATGGACTTCGCGACTACTCCTATTTCACTAACATGACCAATAAATGTCTTTGGAGCTAGTCCTTTAGTCAACGGATCCGCGATCATATCATTGATGTCGATATGCATAATTTGAACTCTTTAATTTTGCACTTCTTTTTTAACCTATAGATATTTTAAATTCATATGCTTGGCACCCTTGGAGTATCTATCATTCTTCAAGAAGAATACGGTTATCATATTATCACAATATATGTTCATCGGTTTAGCAATGGTACCAACGATACCTAAATCATGAAGAAAATTGCGCAACCACAACGATTGAATTGTAGCTTCAAAGCATGCTACAAATTCAGAATCCATAGTGGAAGTAGCAGTGACAGACTGCTTACCACTCTTCCATGAAATAGCTCCCCCAGCTATAAGGAACAAATAACCAAATGTCTATTTTCCAGTATCCGAGCATCCGGCATAGTCTGAGTCTGAGTAACCAACAATCTCAAGATTGCTAGTTCTTCTATATGTGAGTATGTGATGCTTGGTGCCTTGTAGATATCTTAAAACTTTCTTTGCAGCTCTCCAGTGAAATGGTCTGGGATTTGATTGGTAACGACCCAACATACCAACCGCAAAACTGATATCTGGTCTTGTACAAGTCTGACTATACATCAAACTTCTGACTAAAGAGACGAAAGGAATATCATCGATTTCCTTACGTTCTAAGTCATTCTTAGGAAATTGGGATAGACTTCTGATCCCTTTTCTGTATGGGAACTAGACTTGGTGAACATAAATCCATTTTAAATCTTTCTAAAACTTTGTCGATGTAAGTCTTTTGAGACAATACCATCCCAAAATTCCTTGTGATCTGTCTCGAAATATTTCTATTCTGATCACATAGAAAGCCTCACCCATATCTTTCATCTCAAATTTACTAGATATAATCTTTAACATCATGTATTAATCCACGATCATTGGCGGCAAAAAGAATATCATCTACATACAATACAATGATTATAAACTTGCTCCCTACAATCTTTACTTAGATACACCGATCAACGGTCATTTCTACAAATCCATATGATAATACAGTATCATTGAATTTCAAATACCATTGTCGAGAAGCTTGTTTTAATCCATAGATAGATTTCTTCAACTTACATACCAGATTGTTTCTACTCGTGGTCTCAAAAC
Organism: Gynandropsis gynandra; assembly: GCA_036759665.1. Taxonomy (NCBI): domain Eukaryota; kingdom Viridiplantae; phylum Streptophyta; class Magnoliopsida; order Brassicales; family Cleomaceae; genus Gynandropsis; species Gynandropsis gynandra. The sequence continues at coordinate 18,200,738 of CM071868.1, read as the reverse complement.
CTTAACGTTGGTCCATATATACCTCTTCTTCTAAATCTCCATTGAGAAAGGTTGTTTTAACATCCATTTTGTGAAGCTCAAGATCAAAGTGAGCCACCAAAGCCATGACAATCCTTAAAGACTCATTTCTAGAAACCGGAGAGAACGTCTCTTTGTAGTCAATACCATTCTTTTGAGTGTAACCTTTGGCGAAAAGTCTGGCTTTATACCTCTCGACAATACCCTTAGAGTCTCGCTTAGGTTTAGAGATCCATTTACAGCCAACTCTTTAGAATCCTTTGGTAATTCCATCATTTCTCAAACTTTATTGTCATCCATAGATTTCAGCTCTTCTTTCATGGCCATCAATTATTTTTTAGAATTTCTACCGCTAATGGCTTGTTCAAAAGAGACTGGATCATCATTCATGCTAAAGTCATTTTCATGTTCAAGTGCATAACACATATAATCATTTGAAATAGATGGCCTTTTATCTATAGTAGACCTCCTCAAATCTATTCCTTCTTGAGGTTGCACTTGTTCATTGCTTGAACATTTTCCCATCTTCTTGGATAATGGCATCCTCAATTGGGTCATGCGCATCTATTTGTTGTTGTTCCATATTCATACCTTGCGGTCGTGCTACAATAATAGGAACATCAACTTGAGGTGGGTCTGATCTAAGATGACGAGTCATTCGCAGAGATACGAAAGGAAACTTTGGTGAACGAATCATCTCGGTTACAGTCGTTAGACGTGGAAAGGTGGTTCGATGATGTTGCGGCCAAGCGATGCAGCAATAACAGAAACTAAGCTAGGAATAATTAAAGAAATTGTTCTTAGAAAATGTAGTTTAAGATATATACATATGAGGTGTCTTTTTAGAATTGAGTTAAATAATAAAATCTCGTGTCTTCTAAAAATTCTGTGAGCTTTACAAATTTCGGTAGATGACGGATAAGACCGATGGCAAAAAGGAAATGAAGAAAAAAGGGATAGAAATGGTTTGGAGGAAGGAAAGAGAATAAAAAATAGTAAAATAGAAATAGTGAATCAGAAAATGAAAATGAGATAAAAAGAAATTATAGATAATGTTACTTTTTTATCCGAATTATTATTTTATTAAAAAGAAAAAATATATTTACACCTACGTTTTTTGTTTATTAAAATACGATGATATTTTTGGAGATGATGGTGGATAATGATCTTTATATAATTTCAACTACTATTAAATATATAATAATAAATCATATAAAAATAATATTGATACTATTTTTGTTTTGGTCTATTGTGATTCAAAATATTGATACATCATAATTTATCATAAAAAATTTCCTAATAAATACTTAAAACATTATACACAATAGAATGTTATAGTTTTTTTATGTTAGACTATCATTACAAACAATTTTTTTCCTTTTCAAATATATTGATATGGAAAATTTGAAAACAAATATTTACAGAACAACAAGAAAAGAATCAATTAGAAGATACTTGTATATTAGCTATAATGTTAAATTTTTATGGAGCTTTTATATTAGGTGATTTTGGGTAATGATTTGAATAATTTTGTGGTAATTGAAAGTGATCTTTATAACAAAATAACAAAATTAGATCATCCAATAAAATTATTTTGTAAAAAAATATAGATATAGATAATGTTATATTTGTGTCACTTATTCATAATTAAAACCAAGGAGTTGTTGATTTCGATTTATAAAATATATAGAAAAAAGATAAATGAATATATTAATATTATATTTATAAGATTTCAAATACCTACATCATCACATAAATTCACATTATATTTCTAAAATTTCTAAAATGTTATAAATTACATTGATAAAAGTGGAATTTATTATCATTTAAAATATATTTTGTATTTAAAAATAAATAAATAATGTCTTCATGAAAGCTATGTTAATTTTTCACATGACACTTGATAGTGATAATTCTCCCCCTAAATTATAAAACTTAAAATCAATTAAGTGATTTATTTTGAAATTGAAGATAAATAATAAGAATTCTTTGTAAATTCAAATTTTTCAAAGCAAAGATACATTGAAAAATGAGTCAATGAGAGAAATAAACTGTTAAAACTTATAGTCGTAGAAAACAAATGGGACATTATATTGTACGATAGAAAGTGATCTATTGATTCTTATTGTAGAAAGGTTTTCGTATATTGATTGAATGAAATTACATCAGCTATATAACAATATACAAGAGATATGAAACCCTAACGGAAACCCTAATAAACCAAAATTACATTTATGTCCCTTTCACTTATATGCCCCCTCAAGACGGAGCACCTTCGGTGATGCCGATCTTGTGACAAAGTGTAAGAAATGGCTGACGAGCGAGCGGTTTAGTGAGTAAATCCGCTAGTTGATCCTTGGAGTTGACGTGAGAAACTCGGAGGATACCGCCTTGCACTTGTTGATGAACAAAGAAGTAATCCAAAGCTAGATGCTTCATGCGAGAGTGGAAGACGGGATTTGCGTTCAAATATGTTGCACCAATGTTGTCACAATAAATGATGGGAGGTTGTGATGTAGAAATACCGAGTTCCGTTAAGAGAGACGTGATCCATCTGAGTTCTGCTGCTGTGTCTGCGATAGCACGATATTCCGCTTCGGTGGATGATCGAGCGGTGAATTTCTGTTTCTTGGAAGACCAAGAAATGGGATGGCTGCCAAGGTAGACAATATATGCCCCCGTAGAAATATACTCATCACGATCCCAACGAAGCTGATATCGGGTCTCGTAAGTGTGAGGTACTGTAGACTTCCAACAAGAGTCCGATAGTTGGTTGGGTTTTCTAACTTTTCACCTGAGGACAAGGAGAGACGTGCACTAGGGGCCATAGGAGTGGTGACTGATTTAGCTTCGGAGAAGTGAGCTTTGTTGAGGATATCCATGACATATTTGTGTTGAGTGAGAAGTAATCCCGAGGCTATGCGTGTTACTTCAATGCCAAGGAAGTAAGATAGATTGCCCAAGTCTTTGATGGAGAAGCGATTTCCAAGCGCTATGATGAAGCGTTGGACTGCTCCCAAGTTGCTTCCTGTGACCACAATGTCATCCACATAGACAAGAACATATATAGTTACCTCGGAATTGTGAAGAATGAACAAGGATGCGTCGGCCAGGGAGTTGACAAAGCCTTGGCCGAGGAGAAAATCCCGAAGTTCCGAATACCAAGCCCGAGGAGCTTGTTTGAGACCATAAATTGCCTTGTTGAGTTTGCATATGTGGTGAGGACGATCATGATCAACAAAACCTGGAGGTTGTGTCATGTATACCTCTTCCGTGAGTTGCCCTTGAAGAAATGCATTGTTGACATCTAGTTGACGAAGACTCCAGCCATTTGCAATTGCAATACTCAAAATCAGTCGAATGGTAGCGGGTTTAACTACTGGACTGAATGTTTCAAAGAAGTCCACTCCCGGTCGTTGTGTAAAACCTTTCGCCACAAGTCTGGCCTTGTAGCGATCCACCGAACCATCAGGTAATCGTTTGATACGATAAATCCACTTGCATCCAACCACATTTGATGCATGTTGAGCCGGTACAAGATCCCATGTTCCATTACGAACAAGGGCCTCAAATTCCTCACTCATTGCCTTCCTCCAACGCGGATCTTTTAGGGCTTGAGAGACAGTTGTAGGTTCGGTGTCCGAAAGAAGTGCCCGATCGGGTGAAGAGGAAGTGCCCGATCGGGTAATCAGTGTTGAATGGTCCCCGTAAGTTTGCACGACTCGGGTGGAAGAGTCACACGCTCGGGTATATTGTGCCCGATCGGGGAAAGGTGGAGAGCCCGATCGGGTAGTTGTTGCTGAATGAGCCCCGAAACTCTGCACGACTCGGGTGGAATGGTCACCCACTCGGGCATGATGTGCCCGATCGGGTGAAGATGAAGAGCCCGATCGGGTATTTGTTGTTGAAGCATCCCCGAAACTTTGCACGACTCGGGTGGAAGAGTCACACTCTCGGGTATAATGTGCCCGATCGGGTGTAGGGGGAGAGCACGATCGGGTAAGTGTTGTTGAAGCATCCCCGTAACTTTGCACGACTCGGGTGGAAAGGTCACCCGCTCTGGCATGATGCACGATCGGGCGGTGTACCTCGTGCCCGGTCGGGCTAGTAGCCCGCAACAATTTTGCTTTAGATATCGTTTGCATGGGGTGAATGTTGCCACCATCAGCAATAGCCGGAACATCCAAAGGTGAGTTAGCTGCAATAGAGACCATGTCCGGGGGCGCACGCGATGTGAGCATGTCCGGTGAAGGATCCGTTGGAGGAGGCGCCGGAGAAGACGGTTTTAAGAGCAGCCGAGGACCCGTAGGGACAATAGAGACCGGTGGTGACCATGGGTTGAATGGTGGAGTTTCGACCGAGGAAGTTGAGCCAAAAAAGTGAGAGTAGTTTGAGTAAGGGAATATTGTTTCGTGGAACTCAACATGACGAGAGATATAAACCCTAGATTGAGTGGGATCAAGACATAGGTAGGCACTTTGGGTGGTGGAGTATCCTAGAAACACACACGGTTTAGAACGAGGGGAGAGTTTGTGAGGGGAATATGGTCGAAGCCATGGATAGCATAGGCAACCAAACGTTCTAAGTTTAAGGTAGTTCGGGAGAGTACCTAGAAGT
>CM071868.1:18105913-18162767 GCA_036759665.1 Gynandropsis gynandra | reverse complement strand
TTGATTGTATATTATCCTTGGTTTTACCCGTCACATTCAAAACAGTATTTATGATGTTATCTAAAAAGTTCTTCTCGATATGCATAACATCTAAATTATGACGTAATATCAATGATTTCCAGTATGGTAGTTCCCAAAAGATACTACGTTTATACCAGTTATGCCATTCACCTTGACCTTTTGGTTTACGATGCCCACGATCTCCACCGCATTCAACCAATTCTTGTAAATCACCCATTGTGTTCAATCTTTCGTGAAGGATTTTTGTTTCGGTTTGCATGTACATCTATGCAAGCATACGTTTCATGTTTGTTTGAGTAATAGCCTCTTCTTTTTGTACCACGTTCTTCCGAAAATGTTTTTTATCTTTCCGAAAAGCATGGCCACGAGGAAGAAATCTTCTATGACAATTAAACCAACATGGTTTCTTACCATGTACTAGTCGAAATGAATTTGTATCCTCCACACAATATGGACATGCCAATCTTTCGTGCGTGCTCCATCCAGATAACATTACATAGGCAGAAAAATCGCTAATTGTCCACAACAAGACCTATTTCAATGTGAAATTTTGCTTAGTACTGACGTCATAAACAAGGATTCCTTCGTGCCACCACTGTCGTAATTCATGAATTAAGGGCTGCAAAAAGACATTGAAACATTTCTTCGGATGTTTTGGTCCTGGAATCAACAGCGTCAGAAACATTACCTCTCTTTTCAAACACATTTCGGGAGACAAATTATACGGGGACAAAATCACCGGCCACATTGACTTCCAGATTGTCCATAGGGACTAAAATCAACCGTGCATTATCATTTCCCCAAAATTCTCGTTTCATACGCGAACTCGGGAAACATTTCATTGAAATCTTTCCATGTCTTACCATCCGATGGATGTTGCATTATACCTTCGACCGTTGAGTGTTCTGCGTGCCATCTCATTGCCACAACGGTTTTTTTATTCATATAACCTTCTCAACCTGTTTGCTACAGGCATATAGAACATTTTCTTGTATGGTACATATTTACGTGAAGATGGTTTTTTAGGCCGAAATCTGTTTGCACCGCAAAACTTGCATTCCAACAAGCCTTTATCATTTCCCCAAAACAACATGCAACTATTTCTAAAAACATCAATTTTCTCATGTGGCATTCCCAAATCTTTTAACACATTCTTTGTTTCGTAGTATGTCTCAGGAGCTTGATTATTTTCCGGTAAATATTCTCGCATTGTTTTCAAAATGAATCCATGTAATTTTTAGCCACATTGTAGTATGTTTTAATACTCATCAATCTTGAAGATAAAGATAAACGAGACTGACCTTCATGACAACCTTCATATATAGGCTGTTTCGCCGAATCCAATAGGTTGAAGAATCGACGTGCATCGATGTTCGGCATCTCTTCATGCGTTTGTTCATTGTTCTGTAAATTAGGGTTTCGAATTCGATCGATTGGGGTTTCTGTAAATCTGTTTTGATTGGGGTTGGGTAAATTGTTCTGTAAATTAGGGTTTCGAATTCGATCGATTGGGGTTTCTGTAAATTGTTCTGTAAATTATGTTTTCGAATTCGATCGAACGAACCCGAACGAATCCAAAGAACCCGAGGAACCCGAAGAACCCGAACGAACCCGAATACAATTCGGGTTTTTATGGGTTCAATATTTCAGAACCCGAACAACCCGAACCCAACCCGAAACCCGAGGAACCCGTCCCGAAAACCAAATGGGTTTTTATGGGTTCAATTTTTTAGAACCCGAGGAACCCGAACCCGACCCGAACCCGAGGAACCCGTCCCGAAACCCGAAACGCCCACCCCTAGATTGGTCGTTGATGCTTCATTTCGTTCTACTTGTGCATCTTGCATAATATCTCTAACACCGCAATTTTCACCGTGAAAAAACCAAATTTCGTAATTTTCAACGAAACCTGCCTTATAAAGATGTTTGTAAACAATTTCTTGACTTCGATACTTCATGTTTTTGCATCTTTTGCATGGACATAACATTGTCCCGCGTTCTTGACACAAAGGCTGCATCGATACAAAACTCATGAATTAATCCGTGTAAGAATTCTTACGTAATCTCTTTGGTTATAGGATCTTTTCTTCTATACATCCACTCTCTTGATCTATATATATTTCGATTTGAAGAAGACGACATTTTTTCGAAAATATTTTATTATTGATGGTTTGATGCACTCTTTGGTACGATCTAAATAGTGAACATTCCAACGGACATCCGTTGGAAATTGCAACGGATGTCCGTTGGAGGTTCACGTATATTTATTTAAACTGGTGGCCTCGAAATTAACAATTTCAACGGGCATCCGTTGCAAATTGTAACGGGCATCCATTGCAAATACCAATGGATGCCCGTTGAAATCTTATCCAACGGATTAATGCCCGTTGAAAGTGCTTACAAATCCGTTATTTTTTCATATTACAATAGTTAGATCTTATGAATTACGATTTTGTAATTATAATTCATTTCATGTCGATCTCAAGCAGTGAACAAAAACCGAAATGACGCGAAATATATAATCGAACTCAAATGGTGAATAAAACCGAAATAACGCGTAATATGTAATCAAAAGTTAAACTACAATTTCAGTAAGTTCTTTTCCAATTACACTATTGTAACAATAACCTAAGGAAAAAAATTTAGGAAATGGCTTCAACTTAGAGGTAAAGTGTTGAACTCTCCACCACCTCTGTCGTCAAAATTAACCAGCATCTTTACGTCTATTATCGAATTAAAAAACAACCCTCATAAACTGCATCACCGTCGGGAATCCTTTTCCCGATCCCGGCGGTGAGACAGTTAATGAAGGTTGTTTTGGATTCAACAATAGATATTAAGATGCTTGTTATTGATGATTTGTGGTAACCCTAGGTTCCGATATAAATAGTAACTATTCCAACGGACATCCGTTGGAAATTGCAACGGATGCCCGTTGCTCCATCACGGTAATTTAATTCGACCGTTGAACCTCAAAATTTACAATATCAACACGCATCCTTGTGATTTCTAATGGGCATCCGTTACAATTTGCACCGGACGCCAGTTGTAATCCTTTTCCAGGTTTCTAACGGGCATTCCAACGGATTTGGCCAACGGACTAAATCCGTTACAATCCGTTAAAAATCGCGACGAATTTCAACGGATATAACAACGGAAATTATCCATTCCAATTCCGTTGAAATTTGTAACGTATTGCAACGGATTTAGATCCGTTGAAAATATCAACAAATCCGTTTGCTAATTGTTTCCAATGGGCGAATCCTTTGCCCAGTCCGTTGGAAACTGCGAGTTTTTTTGTAGTGTAGAGGTGGTAAGAAAAACAGTTGATGAGCCCTTTCCACATGTATAAATAGCAATAACATTTGTTTTTCCAAAAAAACTTACAAAAGATTAAAATTATGGATTCTAACATAGCAAGCACTATGAATGTTGTTTTAAAACTAAATGTTAACATAATATAATGTGAATTTCAAATCAACATAAAAGAATCAACCTGAGATTTTGTAGTTGATGGATCACCGTTAGCAAACCATTGATATCACCTTATTTTCACTCCATCAAGAAGATTATGCATTAAATATAAATATACACATTGACATCCTCCCTAGGGTGGCTATGTCTCCACCATTTAGTGTAAATACTATGAGAATTATTCTATTATAAATCCACAACACTTTAAAAATTCCTAAAAAATAAAATAATATATCAAGACTTAATTGGAATCTATATATTAAAAGTTTGAAAAAATGCTTGCTTCTCGTGCATTCTTACTTCTCATGATGCCACGTCATATTCGCCTAAATAAATTTAAAAAAAATGTCAAACTTAATTTACGTCGTGGTATTTCCGTTATCATGATGCTTCAGTTCCTACCCCCGATCCCACCCCTTCTGTTCAATACACTCCTACAATCATCCCACAAATTAAAAAAAAAACTCAAAAAGCCGCTATTTCAAGGAACCGACATGTCGTCTCTCTCACTGAGATTCCCATTTCTCCTTGATTTTGCTTTGCATTTTGATTATTCCGATTTCATATTCATTTTATTTCGAATTCAGAACCCAAACCCTAATGAACTTGAGCTCTGGGTATGAGAACGGTGGAACCCTAGAGGAGAGAGAAGGGAGCATGGATTCCATTGTCGACGGAAGTGGCGGGTCAAGAGGCGGGTCGGACCCTTCGTCGGTGCGACTCATCGAGGTTAATAGCGGGTAGGATTTATGGACCTGAACATACCTACACCAAGGATGGAATCGACAGGATGCATACACATCCTTACGTCGAGGATGCAATCGACCACAAGTTAAATCGATCTTGAGCAGACCATGTAGAAGGCGACATATTTCGGGTCTGGATTGATGATGGCATCATCGGGGTTAATAGGGGGTAGGATTTATGGACCTACAAATCCCTACACCAAGGATGGAATCGGACAAGGGGTGCAAATCGCAAAATAGGGTTTTATGGAGGATGCGTAATTGGTTCGTTAGTGTTCGATGAGCCGTACACCACATTTGACAAGTACGGTTATGCTGCATATTCGTCTAGGATGAAGGTTGAAGCAGAATGATGGTGTTTCAGAGAGGGAAAAGCGGTGATGTATTGAGATGAAGAAGGAGAGGGAAAGCGAAGAGGGTGAGGATGAGATGGAGCCTGAAGTTTCTTATCATGCCTCAAACACCAGGTCTTTTATCGCATCTAAAACTTGTTTGTTAATATGATTTTCCCATTTATCTTAGGGTTGTTGATATTAGATTGTGATGGTCTTTCTAATTAAAAACGAATTACATCGAAAAAAAACAAATGATGCGATTCTAACCTTTAGAATTCAATTCCACATTCTGGGAAAGAAACTGACTTAATTTGAAGAAAGGAAATTGTATGTTCCTTAGGGGAAGCTATAGTTGTTCTTATGACATCCTTAGCCTCAATTTTGTCCTTCTCATTACAAAATTTACCACCAAGATAGAATGAAATGCCACAGAACACTACAAGTAGGATCGCCATTGAAACGATCCTCGAACCTTTTTCAGGTTGCGGAATTTGCTTCCCGTCTTTATGCTTCATGATTTCGAGAGATATAACCACCTATAGAATCAGTGAAACAAGTACTGAATGAATAACATCATAGTAATATGGTAATATAAAGGAAAATTACACGTTTTTGGATCAGATCAAGTAGAACAAAAGCCGATCCAATGAAGAACAGATGGCAAGTCTTCACGTCCAGGAGGAGTTGTTTCAATTATACAGAGACTTAAAGTTTGAAACTTTAAGCAATGAGACGGAATTAGAAGCACCATCATTTATGTGTACTCTCTTTCAATGGTGACAAAGTTATCCTTTGTCATATTACACGGCAAGGATTTTTCGTGGGTATTGTCTTTGAGCTTTTGTTCGGTTATCCAGTCGCCACTCCATTTACATTCTTGATCATGTTTCTATAATTATATATATATATATATATGAGATTTTCTGTCGTCGTGGATGAACTTTTGTCTTAAGGTTTAGCTTCTATGCATGGAGGATGTGTAAACAACACCACTTGAGCATGGAATGAGAGGAAAGGGGTTATCGAGACGAGCGGAAAAGAAGCCACATGAAGGCGTTCATGGAGGATATGATCGAGCATTGCCATTTTTTTACTGGAATTTCTATGTGTGCTTGACTCTGGATTGTGTCTTAGTGATATATTGGAGGAAACTAATGTTGGTGTACTGCTCAAATTGTAGGCTAAGCGAGAAAATACTCATCGTATTCTGTCAATGCAACTCTGCAACGTTGTCGATTCCGGAAACCGCAATTGGCTGTGGTCAATAGTGAAACTTATCTTCAATTTCCGTCTATGAAATTTCCAGTGATATTTGTATTGTACGTACTTGCATGCTGCTGTATCAAAGCATTATGATTAGATGTTCTTTTTTAGATTTGATCGCATCTGTGAAATCTCTATCCGAAGGTGTTTGCCGACTTTGTTAGTTGATCCACAACAGCCGTTAATGGTGATTGTCGTCAAGGCACTTCAAAAAATCAGCTATGAGATTGACGTATAGATCATATATGTGTTTATGACTGTTGTTATCAGCTTCACAAGATAACCCTAATATTCTTCAACCCTTGATTTGGCAGGTTTATTCGATCAAAGATTGTCCTGTGGGAGGCATCTAGCTGAAATTAGGAGTGCCAATCACGATTCTTGATAGTTATCACGCATCAAATTGTGCCATCGACTGTCTATTGTATGCTTTGCATCAGCAAACCATGATAATAATCTGAGCTCTTCGTACTGATCTTAAATACTTCTGTAAGTAGCGCCTCTGAGAAAGGATCTTATAGGTTAAATAGATCAATCTTTGAATTGAAACTATTTTGATATGAACTTGATTCATCAGATGATGAATGTTCTCTTGTGCTTGACTGTAATATAGTTGCCTTGATTTGGCCAATGTATTCATTTCTTAATATACATCATTTCTTTTATGCAGCTATGCTGGCATAGTTGTGAATAATTATTTATTACATACAATTTAATAAATACTTATATTCTATATAACGATCAAATTTTAATCTAAGCATAGTTATCATATTGTAAAAATCAATATAAACATCCGCACATCGCGCGGGATATTGCCTAATATAATAAAAAGTAGAGATAGATGAGTACTCTTTTAAAAATATCTTGCGTACCCTTTGGGACTTTCTTCTTTGTTATCATCTACTTTCTCATTCCATGTCAATAGGATTAGAATGAATGACTTCGTATCATCCACAAAATATGGACACGAAAGAAATTTGTCTATACTTCAACCACAAAACATTTAATAAGTTAAATAATTACTTATTTTCCACATCAATACGATTTTCATGTGCTTCAATTTCGTTTTCTCAAATAATTCATTATCATATTTTTCAACACAATATTCTCACATATAATTAACTCATCAACCGGTTGTTGCAAAAATATATCAAAAACAAGAATTTATTTTTCAAACACATCGTTCGTGACAAATTAAATGGTGAAAAAGTTTTGTACCACAGTGAACATTATTTACCAAAAACACCGTATGATGAATAACCATCAGTACATAACATTAGGTAAATATTTCTTTTTCTGAAGCAAATTCATGATATATCTCAATAAAATGCTTTCAAACTTTTCAGTTTCACGGATGTTGCATTTACTAATGTGGACATCCATAAATTGAGTGCTATATGCATGTCATGTTAGTCTCGGATTGTATCTTATGATTCGCACAATATCTTTAATCTATCAACAATTGACATGTATAACATCTTTGTATGAATTTTTTTCCTTTGATTTGTTTTATTAGGTTTGAATATTTTAGTCTTACAAAAAATAATTATTCAAAAACTTATGTCAAATTTTTAAAAGTTCATATAGTTGTTTGCACACACATCCATCTGTTCATATTGCATTCTAAAATATCCAATAAGCTTGACTTATTATAAAAGAACTTAGTCTGACACATTTGATCTATGGAATATTTTATGTCGTTTAAATTTGTCTAACTACCATCAATCAAGGTGCACGTGTGGGAATGGTCCTCACAAGCATCATATAGAGGTTGTTTTGCTTAACCAAAATAGTTTGTAACTTATTCGCTTCAACACTTGGCATTTTTTCAGTCATGTGTCGGTCATGTATATTGTGATGACTGGAAAAAAATATCTCTAATCATTTTCATATATCCAGCATGATGAATACGATTTTCAAAGCTACTTTCATTCATAATCAATGGGTATTATAAGCATAATTTAATTATTCTACATTGTGCGTATAAATTGTCATTGTACTCTTATATCCACCATGATAAACACAAATGTAATAGTTTTTCCTGTAAACTTTTTCATGTATATGTGTTTAACACATCATCTGGACTATCTTATATCATTTCTACACCTAAAATATGGACAATATATAACTTATCGCTTCTAGCGTATCCATATTGATTTGTAGTAAAATTTATAAAAAAAAATCAACTCACTTTGGAATTCGATAGACAGCCACATTATTCTTATTTGCATCAAAGCGCTCATACATACTCATTCTAAATGACCATATATCAGAATCGTTCGAAAACATTATATATTAGTGAGTTTTGAATATTTTGTTTGTTTAGATATGGGTAAATTGATGCAATCAATAGATACATATAATGTATATATCAATAATTGTCAATGCAACAGAATAGAAATGGTAATGCAATTGCATTGAAATTTATTACACCTGGGAATTGCTAATTGTTTTACCTTTACATAAGTTTTTTTAACGCAATGATGTTACCAATTCTAACGCAGTTGTGTTACATTGTGTAACACTATCGCAACAAACCTACGTTACATGCTTGGCATTGGCCTTGTGTTACATTTTTCGTTGATAGTACCAACACAATTGCTCGCACATCATTCGTTACCATAGTGTTACATTGTGGTTACTACAACGTTGAAACGGGTAACACCCTTTAACCAAAAATTTGTTGTTGACACGACATTGTGCTGGTACTACAGTAGCGTGGAACCTACCAACACCCATATCGTCACAAATGTTGTCGTTTCCATGGAGTTACAATAACACTATCACTGCCACCACCAGATCCACACAATTATGTGGTTGACATTGCATTCATTTGGTGTGAAGATTGTGTCAATATTTGCTACACCTATAAAAGAAATTATGTGGGGCTAGTGTTACAATGACATGAGATTATTGTTGAATGTGGAGTTCAACGTAAAACTTTGTTGGTCCTTGTGTTGGTTGCTTGCGTGTTTTTTGATAATGGCTCGAAACAACCTGCTTGAGCAGTAAATGCTCAGACCGAGCGTTTTTTTCAAAATATCACCCAATATTTTCCATCATCACTTTTTTAGTGTTCGGTCAAATTGAGAGGGTGTTCAGTCGAGCACTACAACCAAAGAAGTCTAAAATGCCAAAAAATCTTTGCTTTCCTATAAGACTCAGCCCGAAATTTTGGAGTTCATTTCTTTTTACTCCTAAATCCTAAATGCTAAATATACTCTCAAATAACACAAGAAACTATCGAACGAAAATAAACGTCATTCTCTGAATTTTCCACGATCTCATATTAACGTTCAAATCTTCCGTTTATGAATTTTTAAAGTTTCTAGGGTTGACGTGCATAATTTTAAACCCTTCCCAACATTGAAAGTTTACGGCGTGGGGTCTCACCTTGTTCTAGGGTTCCGAATGATTACGATGTTGTTCCCAACGACTGTGATCAATTTTTAATTTATCAATATATACAAAATACAAAGGCAACAATCTTTAAAGATGTATTCCTATACACAGATTAAATGGCCCAAAATAAAAACAAATGCTAATCTCGATCAAGATCGCTTAACGGCAACAATTCTGTCCCCAATCCCTGATGAAACTTAAGCGTAGTAACGTAAAACCAGAAGCTAAAACAAATCAAATACCGAATCTTGGATCTTTGGCTTGAGGAAGAATCTGTAGTTCCTCAATATGTAAAAGGTATCGCATTTCGGATTCAAATGGTTTCCTTGGATCTGCATCTACCTCCACAAGGAAAATCGAACAAAAACAGAACCGCCCAAATCGCGTGTTTCATAAATCTGATTTCTTTGTCCAGCGAAGCTCCTCACAATGTGTCAAATAAAGAAATTATCATTTCAATGGATTCTCAAGTGCACATGGAAATGGCTAATGGCATCTCGCTCTCGTGCGATGCAACGCTGGAATTACTCGAGGTGGACATTCGTTTCTTCGATTTATTCCCTTCGTGCCCGCCATTCGACATCAGGGTTTTCCCTGATTGGACTTGCGCAGGCGTTTCCTCCGGCGGAGACTCCATATTGCGTCCAGGAGGCTCCATATCACGAGGCATTGTGTCACCATTTGCGTTACCACCAGATCCAACAACCATTCTGAAGCCAAGAGTGCGGGAGAGAATGCGGTACACAAAGGTGAGCAACCAGAAAAGCCACGGTAGACAGACGAACGCGATGCCAACGTACGAGAGCCACGAGGGCGTGTAGGGGAGGATCGTGTAGGCAATGAGACAGCCACCCCCTACGGCTATGGAGAGGAATAGCAAGAAGGTTATGAGATAGATGAATGCCTGTCCCGCTCGAGGATCTGGCACAGGCATTTTCCACCGGCTAATGTTGTTCTTCTTGATTCGAAATCGATTTCTGCGCTTGACAATGTATAGTATATTAAGAAACTCAAGGATGATTTCTTGTCTTTGTCATCATCAATGTTTTTGTTGTTCATTCATCACGTCTAATTTGGCTCGGAGAAGGATCGAGATGGACGATATTGACCCATGAGGGATGAGCAATTGGTCAAGAATTTTAATGGAAAAGAGAAATCCTGAGCGTTTTCTTTTTTTTTTTTTGGGTTTTCTTTGTTGTGTTGTTCCTGTGTTTTTTGGATTGATGTTACAGTTTGAACAAGAAAAAAAACGGAAAGAATCCGAGAGAGAGAAGTTCTGGTTTGTTGGTTTTTTATTGCATCCCTTTTAAATTATATGTGGCTATAATAGGCAATGTGTATGACTTTTTGCCGTCTCGTAGGCGAGGGACCTCCGTGCATGCAGGATCCTATAACATGTTAAAGACATCATTTACATAAAATATTAGCATCGAGCCAAATCCACTATGAATTAAACTCAATATTAATTGAAACTCAAAATAAATTAGATTTGAATTACGGTTTGTTAGATAGGAGTTTGAGAACAACATTTTCATGATCTAGAGGACTTTTGATTTTTAGTGGTGTTCAATTTGGTTATTTCAGATTCCATTCATTTTGATTCGTGTAGGAAACTGAACCAACTGAAACCGAACCAAATTGAATAAATTTGGTATCGATCGGTTTGGGTTGCGTTTAACCTATTTAAGCCTTTTAACAAACAAGATACCAGGCATAAACAAATTATGAGATTGAAAGCACAGACAATAAACAAAGACAGTCACGTTCTTCGTTAGTGGTGTGCAGTAAAATCATGGTCATGGCCTCAACCGTATGAACACTACAGAATTCAGCTTTCCGTTCAGCATGTGTCATGGCCTTGCCATGAATTGCGATTGTAGAACATGATACACCATTCGTTGAGAAAATGATTGTCGGCATGTGAGGAATTCCGGATTGTGCTTCACAAAGGAGCTACCCACATATAAAACGATAAAACCACTGAATCAGGTGCTGATGGGCTCTTTGAGCTCGAGTTCTTCCGACGTTTGTGGACTGGATTCTACCATGGCATGAGTCAATATTTTTGCTCGCTTCTGCGCTTCAGTTCTTCTTCGGTTAGATTCAAGTATAATAAGAAGAGCTGTAATGTCAGCAGGGCTGACTCCACCGACTCTGCTTGCTTGCCCTATCGTCTGTGGTCTGACCTGAAATCAGATAATCTGTTCCATGAGAAACAGCGGTTGATGCAACAAATTACCGAGTAATTCACAAAAGTTGCAGCAACGTATTATCTAAAGAAAGGATCACTGTTTCTCTCTTACTATCATGGATGAGATAAAAATACTCTACAGACCTTGGAGAGTTTCTCACGTGCTTCAAGAGAGAGTGTTGTCATTGAGTAGTAATCCAAATCCTCCGGAAGTGGTCTATGTTGTTGATGCACCATCTGTGAAGACCCGGAGACAAAAAGGTTTAGGCTTTCAATGAATGTCACTGAAATTTCTTTACGAATAAGAGTGCTAGTCACCGCCAAACCTGACAAAGAAAACATGGAATAGACTCATAGTTACAAGTTACCTGTTGTAGTTGGTTTTGCTGACGCATAATAAAACCTTCGTACTTTATATCAATTTCAACACATTCTTTCTCCATTCTAGATAAGTTTGCATTTCCAAAACCGTGCTTCTCGAGAACTTTGTAGTGGATATGCGGTTTCTTCAAAAGAGTCTCCAATGTAGCAGATTCTCGAACTGGCTGACCAGACAAATGACAAACTTCAGAAGCCAAATCTCCCCCTGCAAGCAAATTAAACAATACGTAAAGAAAAATGCGAAAAAATGCAACAATTACAATTGTTCTGTGCTGTAGTCTTTCCTTGAAGATAAATTATAAGCTCCGTAAATACCAACAGTTATTCACAAAAGTCAAGTTAGTGGCCATCTTGTTGTACATATAAATATGCAATTATCCCACAGATTCTCCGGGAAACTAAATTTGTATTGATAGTTTTGGGATGCAATTTAAAGCCGTTACTTTTCGCATGCAACAGTTTTCCTTTTTATTCATATATTTAGTATTTTCAAACTCGGGGAACTTCATGAGAATATACAAATAGGGAGAGAGAGACCTGAGATCTTGACCGTCTTCAGTCTCTTCTTCTCTTCTGATATCCTGGCTTGCTTGTCTTGGTATAGCTTCCACCTTCTATTGTCTATCAATCCGATTTCACGTCCCAAAGGTGTGAGGCGACTATCTGCATTATCAGATCGTAGAAGCAGGCGATGTTCTGAACGGCTAACATACAGAAGACAAAAAAAAGAAATATCTTAGGCGATTTGATGGGCAAACTGAAGCAGGCATTGATCAAGAGGAATCAAAGACAGAAATCACAAGAAGTGGAAAATAGTTCCCTAAGACAATGTTTATTGCGACTGAGTCACCCTCAATCTTAAAAACCTATTGTCAAAGAATTGCACCCAGGAAAATTACCATCACCCAACTGAAAGTTTCTCCCGAAAAAGCATAGGCAAATTTGGAGTGCAAAATATGTATATCATACAAATATGTAGCACTAATGATCTTTCAAACAAGTTCAGTCCCATTCTCTACATGAAACGCATAAAAACTAATTGGAGACATTCAGATGATAAAAATATAAAGTATATTTCCTATCCTACAAGGCCCTGGTTATTAGCTCTAAAAGTAAATAAAAACATGCATTGTACATATAACAGACACCCACGCCACAGCAAGTAGGGTCATGAAGTGAAAAATGAAACAGGAAAAGGAAGTAGCTTGCCTTGTCAGCATGCGGTAAGGTTCTCGGAGGTCCTTTGTCACTAGATCATCAATCAATGTGCCAATGTAACTACTTTCCCTCTCCAGAACAATGAGCGGCTTATTATCTGAATGTCTGGCAGCATTGATACCAGATAAAATACCCTAACGATCAAAGAAATGATAAAGATTGGTGCGAGATCCTGAAGTTAGAAAGTCCAAACAGCAGTCCATCTTGCAGACTTTAATAGAAGGCAAAGCAACTTAAAAGTCCCCACACCTGTGCCGCAGCCTCTTCATAACCTGTTGTGCCATTTATCTGACCAGAGAAGAAAAGACCTTCAATTTGCTTAGTCATAAGTGACCTGAAGCATTGATGAGCTGGCAAGTAATCGTACTCTACAGCATAGGCAGGTCTAAGCATGGAGCAATTTTCTAGTCCAGGCAAGGTTCTCAATAGTGGCAGCTGTAGATTCTCCGGCAATCCAGTTGAGAACCCCTTCACAACCAGCAGCCAATTGAAAAATAATATAAAATCGATCTATTAAGTAAAGAAAAGAATACAGCACGAAAGTCTAAGCATCCTGCTCGAGATGATTGCACTGGCTTCGAAAACATAGATGCAATGAACCCACTTACAGGTGGTGAGAGATGTTACGGCTACTTTCCCCCAACTTTGAAAAAGGCACATTTATTTTCTAATTAATTCAACGTTATCACTACTTAAATATATATTTTCAGATATAGCATTCATATGGCCCACCTTCTCTACTAGAGACTACAGGGGACAGACGCTGTCATTGGACCTCAAGACTACTGCATTCTTCCATAATGTACCATTATGAACCCTGAACCATACAGGTCCTTGAAACCATGATGAACCTTGGATTATGCAGGTCCTCGAAACCATAATTAAACCCTCTAATAAATCAAGAGGACAACAATTGTGTAGTATATCAATTTCATGATAATTCCATTCATATATCAAACAAATACCTAGAGTTGCATTTTGCCTAATAATTGACTCAGGAAAGACGGGCTTGGTTACATTTGCGACATCTTTAATCCATTCTTTTTATTCTTTTTGACCTCCAGACACACAAAAACATTAAATTAAAGCCACATACAAGAAACGTAGTAAACCTGCACATAGATCTCAGGAACATTTCGACCCTCTGGTTCTAGAAATATTTGATGGGACTCTTTCTCCTGAAACCTTACAACCTGAAATCCAAAGGCCAACGAGATAGTTGGCACAAATACAGGATAAAGAAATAGGTCAAAATGAGTCTAGGGCAACAAAATGTATCAACCATAATATTGGAAGTAACACAAAATAGAACAGAATGCAACAATGATTGATCACATAAGGATTTTAAATGTGAAAATATAAACACTGTAACTAGCAATTTAAAGATAAAGAAGAAAAAAGATATTAGTTTTCAGAGAAATAGTGAAAAGAACAGTTATGAGAAACTGCTCAACAATGAATTTCCAAAATGTGGTACATATTACCTTGGATATATTAGAAAGAGAAAGGAATTAGGAAAACAAAGGCAGACTAAAGGAAACGCAGAAAACCATTTTACCTTATCTTCAATGGAAGGGCAGTATCTAGGTCCCTTGGCTTCAACCCATCCGCCATAAGTTGGGGTCTCATGCAAGTTATCCTTGATCAACTCGTGTGTGATCTTGGTGGTACGAGTCAGGTAGCAGCACATTTGCTCTCTTTCAATATGGAAATCTGGATCGAAACTAAACCAATTGACCTGAGAAACGATAGCTTATGCTCAAAAAGCAACTCAATTATGACAGGATCACAAATAAATTGGTGATCAGAACCTGCTATAAAAAAGAGCCTTAGTGACATGATTCTAGCAGTGGTATAGAAATATCTATAAAAGACCAAACACTTTTGAACTGATCTAACTTTGAAAAGTGCATGCTCAAAGGTACTCAACAACATTAAGTTTATTAGATGATTTGCATCAAATTTATATGATATATGAAAGGACCACCTAGGTAGAACTCATCCCCAAAAGCTAGCTTGTAGGGGGAGGGTGCCTAAGAGCCTTATAAGCCCCACATCAAAACCTCTTTCACCCCATTTGAAACCCCCAATGTTCAATTATTTGTGAACCATAAAAACACCGCTGCCTTTAGACAGCAACGTCCATGGTGCTAGCGGCTAGTACTTGGGGCTCTCCAGCCACTTTCACATGCATGTGGATCAGACTGCTCCGATACAACTTGATAAGAATAACCTAGGTAAAAAATATCTCCAAAAGCTAGCTTGTAGGGAGAGGGTGCCTAAGGGCCAAATAAGCCCCACATGAAGTCCTCCTATACAAGATGCGGAGCTCTCAATTTTAAATGGCTAGTCAATCCTAACAATATCTTGCCACATGTTGCAGTGCCGATGTTAATGCATCCTGTCTAACTAGCTCCTTAGAAAAAGTGCGATTTAATCCATGAGACCAGACTATAGAAATTGTGGGCAAGGTTTATATTAAATGGAAAACCTCTTCATCTCCGTGCTGGGGCTCCAATCTGGAAAAATCTATTGTACGGCGGTCCACACGAGCTGGAGTCCCAGTTTTCAAGCGATCTGTTTCAAATCCAAGCCTCTGCAAGTTCTCAGTCAATCCTTGTGAAGCTGACTCACCAGCTCTTCCAGCGGGTAGAGATCTTTTACCAACCCATATCTTCCCACTCATAAAGGTCCCAGTGGTGAGAATAATGGAAGGGGCATAGAAGTTCATGCCAAAGAATGTGCTGACCCCCTTGACGTTATCATTCTTCCCAAGTAGGATATCTGTTACCATGGCCTCTCTAACATAGAGATTTTCAGCGCTGTGATACCAAAGCAAAATTGCACTCATTACCTGGATGACGACAAATAATCGCTGGATATTCAAACAAGTAAAATGCTACGATATAAGCAACACTTATGCAATAAACAAAGTAAAAAACAAAACTAAATTTGATCCAGGATGATGCTGCTTCAGTAGTTTCTATAAAGTAAATTTGAAGTTTGAGTTTCTTTAGTATCCTTTCATCTTTTCAGTGAAGTACTTATATCTAATAGGTAACTAAAAGGTAAACATAGCACTATAGCAAGAGTTTCCACCACAAGAAAGGAACGGATGTAACCAACTTTCAGCTAACCTTTCGACTATCTTTTTCATCTCCAGGGCATATTCCCTTTTGTCAGTCTGGGCACGTAATGATCTGACAGCAGGACCTCTTGAGACATTCAGAATTCGCTTCTGTAAGTAGCATCTGCGCTGTTAAGATAATGTCAGTGGTTAAACTAATAAATATCATAAAATATTTTTCGATGAAATAATATCAACAATATCAGTTGTTATCTCTACACCTCTACAACCACACAATTAATGAGGCATGAAGATACAAATAGTTAAATACGTAATACATCCAACTGAACTATAATTGTGATCTTCCTTAACACAGATATGCAATGAAAATAAACAAAACAACATAGAATTGTGAGATATCCTACAAAACATAGAAAGTGAAAAGCCAAGGAAAACAACAGTGCCATTACAGGATAAAAAAATAGCATCAGAGACAGAAACATGGCAGAAAATGAACACCGGAGTCATGTCGCCTTCCTTAACCTCTGGTTTTTTTGTTTTTTGGTTAGCATAGTTATTACTGGAACATCATGACAAGAACATAAGCTGCAGATGCAAGCGGATGTTGAAAGTAAGAACTGTTTCTATCTACATTCCAAATTTTCATTCAAATGGTTGATGATATGAATAAAAACATTTCACTAACTATACTACTAAAATCGAAACAGGAAGTATAACATAAGAACTATACACAAAAACTCAGAACAGTTACCTGTCAGCAACCTTTCCGATTTCACCTCCTAGTGCATCCACTTCATGTACTAACTGTGACTTTGCTGGTCCACCAACTGCCGGATTACAAGGCTGCATACAACACAACATCACTCGACACAATACTCAACATTATGAAAACCCAAAACCTCAACGAAATTACAAATTTGTTGGACTCGGAAAGGAATAAACACCCGAATTATGTCAATTTTAAACCTGCCAAGCTATTCGATCGAGGTTTAGAGTCAGAAGCAGCGTTTTTGCTCCCAAACGTGCCGACGCTAAGGCTGCTTCGCATCCCGCGTGTCCGGCCCCAACCACAATTACATCATACGTGGAATCAGATTCACCTACAACACCAATGAACAAGAAACATGTGCTTAAAATGCGATGACATTTCAGAAAATCGAAGGCATGAATAAATTTCCGTGTACCTGGATATGAGGTGGAGACGGCGGCAGTGACAAAGAGACGACGGTTATGGCAATTAACTCGGCGGCGGAGGTTGCGGTGGAGACGGAGAGGCTGAGGAAGGAGCGGTAAGGTAGACGAAGAAGGATAGAGAAGAGGAGCAGGCACGAGATGAGAGAATCGAAGGAGATGGCGGCAACCGACAACGGAGGCTGAGGCGGCGGCGGCGGCGGCGGCCATTGGAGAGGGTGAAACCGGCGACGGTGGTTAAGGTTTCTGAACTAAATGTGGGTGAGAAGCAGAGGGGAGAGAACCATAAACAGCCTTTTGGATTTTAACTTAGCGAAACATGGCAGTGGAAAGAGTTGAACGAAGTAAAAGTCAGGTAAAAGCCAACCGGACACCTCCAAGGCTCCAACCGAGATTAATTGAAATATCCAAATTAAAAACTAAAATCCCTATAAATTAAATGAAAGATACATTTACACCGAACTAAGGAGGGGAATTTCAAAAATATTTTGTAGCTTTAAAAGTCTATTTTTCGTCAAAAAAAATTTCAAATCTACCATTAAAATATTGATAATTTTATATTATCTTTGTCGACAAATTTTCTCTCTCCTCTAAAACATCTCGATTTCTCTCTCTACTATGGTGCGAAAATAACTGTTCCCCATACCACGACAGATTCGACGATAGTAGCTTGAAATCGGCATCAGATTCACTGTCAATAGGTTGAAATCGTTTGTTGTCAACAAAGAAACTTGCAATTAAGCAGGTTCCGCACAAAAACTGTTGCACTGAGTCACAGAATCTTAAGGATCCAAGGGTCGTAGGGGTAAAGGGATCAAAGGGTGGTAGGGTTTAGGATAGGGTCGCAGGGGTCCAAGAGTCGTAGAGGATAAAAGAGTCAAGAGGTAAAAGGGTCGTAGAGGTACAAGTGTCACAGACGGACATTTTCGACCTTAGGACCCCTGCGACCCTTGTACCTCTTCGAACCTTGGACCCCTACGATCTTTGTTCCCCTGCGATCCTTGGACCCCTACGAACCTTGTCTCTCTACGACCTTTGGACCCCTGTGATCCTTGTTCCTCTGTGACCCTTGGACCCCTGCGACCCTTGTCCATCTAAGACTCTTGTTACAATAATGTTAAATCAACAAAAAACAGCGATACTAACAATATAGTCAAAATAATTTATTATTTACAAATTATTTACAAATAATATGAATAAATTCTGAATATAATAATTTATCAAATTATTTGCAAATAATTGACTTAAATATCTACGAGCCTTGTACATTCGCGACCCTTATCCCTCGCGACCCTTGGACCCGTGATTGGTACAATGAAAATCATCTCATCAAGAGTGGCTCTGGTCCCTCGCAGGGTCAAGGGTCGCAGGGGTAAAAGGTTCGCAAGGGACAAATGGTGCGACCCTTGTACCTCTGCGACGATGGACCCTGCGACCCTTTACGCTTTATTATTAAAAAATTATTTACAAATAATATGAATAATTTTTTTAAAAATACAATGTACAAAATTGAATTATCAATTCCCAAAATTATGTTACAAATAAACTGTTAAAAAAAGAACAATGTACCAAATTACATCAACCGACCATGCGACCCTTGTCCCTCTCCGACCATTGTCTCCCTTTGACCCTTGTACCTCTGCGACCACTTGGACCACTGCAACCCTTATCTCCCTTCGACCCTTGTACCTCTGCGACCCTTTGTCCCCTGTGACCCTTGGACCCTCTACGACCCTTATCTTACTTCGACCCTTGTACCTCTGCGACACTTTGTCCCCTGTGACCCTTGGACCCTCTGCGATCCTTATCTCTCTTCGACCCTTGTACCTCTGCGACCCTTTGTCCCCTACGACCCTTGGACCCTCTGAGACCCTTATCTCCCTTCGACCCTTGTCTCCCTTCGACACTTGTACCTCTGCAACCCTTTGTCCCCTACGACCCTTGGACCCTATACGACCCTTATCTCCCTTCGACCCTTGTCTCCCTTCGACCCTTGTCTCCCTTCGACCCTTGTACCTCTGCGACCCTTTGTCCCCTGCGACCCTTATTACAATAATAGTAAATCCACAAAAATATCGATACTAACAATAATACATTCTATTGAATAATAGTAAAAAACCAACCAAATACAAACATGAATTTTTTTGTTCAAATGAGGTTCAAAGCAATCAAAATACAACGGAATTAAATCTATGATGATTATAGGGGCAAGCAGTAGACAAGGTACATCATCAAGAACGGTGTCCAGTTCGACTTTGAGAGTACAACCCACGTTAAAGCCATTATCGTGTCAAAACTTTGTCCAAACCCTGGTGATGCTAGCGCCACCGCATTTCACGGGCCTTAGATCTGCCTCCTAAATGTCTGTGTAATTGGTTATCAGATCAACCTTACATCGTCTACCGCAAAGACCATTCAACCTTGCAAACTCTATCGGAAGTGCCTGCGATAACCAAATAAATTTACAACAATGCCAAACAAATGCATATGCGGCCACATTTGATGAATTGAATAAATCGGTTTGAGTTCACTTATCGCTGCATCTACGGCCAGATTTGAACGCGTGACTGGTACCGTGAAAATCCTCTCACCAGAAGAAGATGACCCTGCTTCTACGAGATGTTGCATTTTCGGCAAGAAGATGATGATGATGATGATGATGATGATGAGAGTTAGAGAGATAGTGTGTCGTTATTAGGAAAAAAAGGAACGGCTGGAATACGAAAAGACATGACCCTGACATCGAATCGCTGTCAGATGGAATTAGAAATGTTTTTTCAAATTTTGGTGAAACGTTCGGCGAGAATTCTGGTGAAAATGATAAAATGTTAAAAACCAATCAAAATTGAGGGTGGCATGGGTCGCATGGGTCGCACATATGAGAAATCGACGAGTTTACAGGTTTATAATGATAAAATACCAAAAACCAATCAAAACAATACATTTACAACGTCAAACTAATTAATGCCAAATGAGGGTCGCATATATTGATGAATAGATGCGAACTCGACGAATTTACGGGTTTATGATGATAAAATGACAAAAACCAATCAAACAATACATTTTACAACGTCAAACTAATTAATGCCAAATGATGGTCGCATGGTCGCATATATTGATGAATAGATGCGAACTCGACGGATGATAAAATGACAAAAACCAATCAAAACAATACATTTACAACGTCAAACTAATTAATGCCAAATGATGGTCGCATGGTCGCATATATTGATGAATAGATGCGAACTCGACGAATTTACGGGTTTATTATGATAAAATGACAAATACTAATCAAAACAATACATTTACAACGTCAAACTAATTAATGCCAAATGAGGGTCACATGGGTCGCATGGGTGACATGGTCGCATATATTGATGAATAGATGTGAACTCGACGAATATACGGGTTTATGATGATAAAATGACAAAAACTAATCAAAACAATACATTTACAACGTCAATAAACGGTTAAAACAGATTATGACCCATGTGTACCTAGTTGAGTTGTGTATAACCAATGCCTGTGTTTCAAAAGTGATAGTAGTGTTTTAAGAACTCGGCGGATGATTAAACAATACATTTAATATTTTGTTCAAATGTCGATATTATTTATATTATTATCTATATTGATTCTAAATTAGACATATACAACTCAAATATATTGATAATGGCATGGCTCGCATGGTCGCAGATATTGATGAATAGATGCGAACTCGATGAATTTACGGGTTTATGATGATAAAATGACAAAAACCAATCAAAACAATACATTTACAACGTCAATAAACGGTTAAAACAGATTATGACCCATGTGTACCTAGTTGAGTTGTGTATAACCAATACATGTGTTTCAAAAGTGATGGTAGTGTTTTAAGAACTCGACGGATGATTAAACAATACATTTAACATTTTGTCCAATTATCGATATTATTTATATTATTATCTATATTGATTCTAAATTAGACATATAAAACTCAAACATATTGATAATGGCATGGGCCGCTTGGTCGCATATATGGATGAATAGATGCGAAATCGATGAACTTACTAGTTTATAATGATAAAATGATAAAAACCAATCAAAACAATACATTTACTACGTCAAACTAATTAATGTCAAAATGAGGGTCGCATGGGTCACATGGGTTCACTGGAGAGATAGTTCATTAGCCGAGAGTGACCCTAGAGTGACCCAACACCGTCACCTAAGTCATCTCCTTACCATGTACTTCGTCTTCCAGTCACATTTGAAGAGTGACCCAACACCGTCACCTAAGTCACCCCCGCAACTCGTCAATGACTGCATAGAGCCTGAGTTTGCCGATTACCAAGACCTTGAGTAACACATAGACAGCACGATGCCCTGCGTCGACAAATGTGACTGTGGCACGCAGGTCACAAAGGTAAAAAAGATCTTTCACAGAAATAAGGGTTAGATACGCATACTAAGAGAAGAGACGTAGATGTTAACTTATATACATGGGTCAGAAGGATCACATGAGTCGGAAGATAGGAGTGTGACAGCAAAACGACAAGTCACATGGGTCGGAAGAAAGGATTCTGACTGCAAAACGACAAATCACATGGGTAGGAAGGGTCACATGGGTCGGAAGGGTCACATGGGTCGGAAGACAGGAGTCTAACAGCAAAACGACAAGTCACATGAGTCGCATATTGGGTCGCATGAGTCGTAAAAGGGTCATATGTGGTCGCTTGAGTCGTACAAGGGTCATATATGGTTGCATGAGTCGTACATGGGTCATGTGTGGTCGCATGAGTCGTACAAGGGTCATATGTGGTCGCATGCGTCGGATGGGTTCCCGTTTAAGCCTGATTCTAGTTCAATCCGATTGAGCATCGCATAACGGGTCATATTAGGTCGCATGAGTCGATGGGTCATAATCTTACGAACAATAGATGCAAAATAAGACATTTTCAATGTTTAAATTGATTACATAAGGTCTCAAAGGTTACAACGGTCACAAAAGTTACATAAGGTTACATAAGATCTCAAAGGTCACAACGGTTAAAAAAAGGCAAAAAGAAGTTCAAGAAAAAAAAGGCAAGAAAAAGGTTGAAGGAAAAAAAGGCAAAAAGAAGATCAAGAAAAAAAGGAAAGAAAAAAGGGTCAAATTTGCCGAATTTAGAGACACATCGGAGCCCTCCCACGCAAGGAGAGTCGTGTGTGACTCACCGCCTTCTCCAAGTTGACCTCTAACCGTGATCTTAGGTAACACCGATACCGTTTGATGTCTACGTTTGTCGATTACCAAGACCTTATGTAGTGCAGATACTTCATAAATTCATCCATCCACGTTGTAAGTACTTGTGTGTATCTGCAGCGAGATCGAGTCCGACGATTACCAAGACCTTGAGCAACAAATAGACAGCACAATGCCATGGGTCGACCATGTGACTTTCGTGACAAAGGTCAAAACGGTCACAAAGGTAACAAGGATTTTTCAGAGAATTTAGGGTTAGATGTTAGAAATCGCCATTTTGAGAGAATGAAAGACTCGAAACAAGAGATGATTTGGTGCTACAAATTGTTGTAGCTTTTCGGTTTTTCCTCTTCTATTTATAAACTCATATTTAATGAAAAATAAATGGACTCATAAAATTCCAGAAAGACACTAAATACAAAGAATGACCAAGGTGCATGTATTGACCATATTAAAGAATCTTTTAATATAGGGGTAACAGAGACGTGGCCCAATGGTCTTGAATGTGGCATTGGTAAAATAAAAAGCATAGCTAGCACCTGGAAAAAGCAGTAGTCTGACATTGAAAAGACTAGTCGAAAGGGTCAAAATGGACAAATGGGTCGCAAGGGTCGGAAGGGTCGCAATGGTCGGAAGGGTCGAAATAGGTCGCAATGGTTGAAAGGTTCGAAATGGACAAATGGGTCGCAAGGGTCGCAATGGCCGAAAGGGTCGTTTCCACATTGGTCGCAAGGGTCGTATGAGGCTATGTGACCCTTGGACCCATGCGACCCTTGTACCTCTGCGAACCTTGTACCTCTGCGACCGTTTGACCCCTGCGACAATGTACCAAATATTTAAAAAACAATGTACAAAATGTTTACATCTACCATTAAAAAAACAATGTACCAAATATCAAGTTAGTCTTCTTGGGGTTCATAGATACGTTCTCCATTACTAAATATATCAGCTGCCATCTTCTCACGCATGGAAGGAACATTGTCATCGCAAATTAAGTGAAACATATTCCTCATTTTCAATAACGAGGCTTCTACGAATTTGTAGGAGAAAACAACACAGTCATTCGCGCTTTGATTCTGTGACAGACCTTCACAATACTCATACTTCCATTCATCTTCTCCAGAGCCAAAAAAGGAAACCCTCCGAGAATGAGCATCTTGGGGACAACTTTTCTTATCTTCTCAATCACCGGATCGATATGCGTCGGGTTTTGAAATACGCTTTGATGGCTACCCAATGACATCCTACCCATCGATTTTTGTCCGTTGGAATGTTTAGAACCGAGACAAAACCTTCATAATCACTAATTGGTATCTTCCTACTTCTGAATGGATACTTGGCATTCAAAAAATCACTAAGCATTTCCGGCAAAGTTTACATCCACATCGAGAGCGTCTGCATGAAAGCAACAGGACAAACGTAATAATTCTGATTCGCGTCGGGATTTAATGTCAACGCCTCATCCAATTGCTGAAAAAAAAATTAACACATATGAATACATATGACACAAAACTCTGTGAGACTGAGGGTTTAAAAAAACTTACATCATCTTCAATCCATACGTTGGCCTTTAATATAATCTCCCAAAACTTTGGCCCCCGGGGAATATCTAGCTCAGATTTCCACCACCGCTCATGTCGAGGTGCCTTCAAGAACCAATATAGATTAATCAAATTTTCACCGCTAGCTTCAATGAAGGAAGGAAATCGGCTTATCAAGTCCTTTACTAATCCCTTGGGAAACCACACAAACTCCTCTTCATTTTCAGGTTCTTGAACCACTGTTTTTGCTCTTTTCGCCGGCGGATGTTCAACATATGGCGCAGACTCCTTCGATAAATGTCCAGCACCTACATAAAATTTAGTTCATTAAACATATGGCGACCAATGCAACCTATGGGATCCATGCGCCCCATGCGACCACTGCGACCTCAAATGACCGTACTTACTTGGTGGTGCTGGAGTATCCTTGGCAAGAACATCGTCGGCGACGTCATCGACATGACCCACTCCCACTAAAGTATCTTTAGTGTGCACCTCTTCGACAGGACCCACTGGAGCATCTGCATAAAATTATTTCATTCATTAGACTCATCGTTCGTTACATTGATTATGTAACACATGCGACCCATTCGACTTTAGCGATCTAGTGACCCATACGACATATGAAACCCATGCGACTCTAACGACCCTGTGGCTTATGCGACCTTATGACTCTAACGACCCTACGACTAATGCGACCCTACGACTTATATGTCCTGATGGAAATTGACACTTAAATGACTTTTTCACTAAATATTACTTACTTGGTGGAACTCCATTAGGAGCAATGTTTGTCAAATCCTCTTCTGAGCCATCTCTGCTTGGCTCTTTTTTTGACACTGGATTTAGACGTCGAAGGAATTCAAAACCAAAATCACCAACAGTGTCGAAAGATTGGTTTTCGGTGATCGCAACTTTCTCGGCAGCCTTTGATTTTGGATTAGGCATATGAATCCCGACATCCCTTAGAAGGTCTCTTACAGCGTTGATGATTCTCTTCTCCGACTTCCTTATTTCCCTTATTAATTTCTGCTCCAGTGTCAGAGGGACTGCAACATCAGCATCAGCATCACTCACGCTCTCCTTCCTCTTAGTCCCTTTTTCCTTCTCTTTTTTTTTTATCACCAAGAGTTGCTTTTCGTGTCAGTAGTTCTTGCTTACGGATATCCTCCCAACAAATACCCTTCGGATTTCTACGAAGATGTTTCATCCATATCTGAACATCGGGATCGTCACATCCCTCGTAATCCTCCAGATCAGAAAGTAGAATATCATGAAAAACAAAAAATAACCATTATTACCCTTTGTGACCCTTGTTTCCCTTGTGAACCTTGTGTAATTGTTACCTTAGAATCTCCAATCTGCCTTATCACATCTACATACTTCGGGTTAAAATTGGATCTAACCATCTTCTTGCACATTCTTGGGCATGATCGATGCGCATCCACAACCTCAACATACCATCCCTTTCCGTCCAAACTAAGGATGGGTTCGAATGGAAGTATCTGAAACATTAAAACAAAATGATAAGGATGCAAAAGTAGGAAAGCATTCAAGCTATTCGAATAATATATACAACTTACCATTAGTGGGATCATGAAACCGCCACAATACCATTTTGGTTTCGGTGATTCCCCGCTAACGTGCTTGTGGCAAATATCCACAATCTTCTCGAATGTGTAACGACCCCATGGAAAGCCTTCACAAAATTCCAAGTCATCAACCATGTCAATGAGATCATGGCTGATAGAGTTTTCTGCTGAAGGCTTGTGAGCCATAACTTGCGCCAACAACATCAAAGTCGCGAACCTCTTCCGGTCGTCGGAATTCTTCGCCTTCACAAGCTTTTCACTGACTTGTTCGGGGGTCACCTTTCTACGGCCAAAATTCTTCAGCATGAATGTGACACCCATCATGGACTCCCATCCTATGGGATATGGTCTGCATTTCAATCCGGAAATTAGTGCGTGCTCCACTATAGAGTACCGGATGGGAATACCATTTATGACGAACCACAACTCCGTCTTGTCCCGTATAATCACGAAATGATTTAGTAGGACAGACATTTGAACCTTCGTCAATGTGGAGTCACACTGTAAATGGAACAAATACCTAAATTGTGATTCCTTCTCGAAGTAATGCAACTCGTGTTCATCTAAGATTCCTCTCAGCGTGTTTATTGTCTCGTGAGGATAACACTTGGTGGTGATCTTTGGCATTCTGTCTATGTGCTTAAATTCATACACAAACTTCGGTTTTGGTGCCACCTGCAAAATGACCAATTACGAATACATTATACTTCTACCGACTTAAGCGACCCATGCGACTCAACCGACTCAATTGACTTTTGCGACCCATGCGACTCAGTCGACCCATGCAACCCATGCGACTCAAAGGACCCTCAGACACTCTGCGACACTCAACCGACCCACGCCCCTCAAACGACCATTGCGACCCATTCCACGCATAGAGACAACCGACTCACTGAGTTGAAGATGGTCATGCAACTCCTACGACCCTTGCTACTCAACCGACTCACTTAGTCGAAGATGTTCATGCAACTCCTACGACCCTTGCGATCTAACCGACTCACTGATACTCACTCATTTCAAATCAATAAACCATTTTGTGACTCGAAAGCTTGCAAAATCCTAGAAATCGATATACTTACACTTATTGACACCATTGAAGATTGACTCGTGCTCTCTTCGTCACTGCTGCTGCTGATTCTAGCCATTTTCTTTCTCGCCAACTTCAAATCGACCCCTCTCAAGTTCGACATCACTTATTTCTTGCTTGCTATAAACTTTTAAACAGGTTTCACGTCGAAAAACTGTTGGGCTTTCTCGCTTTAGACAGTTTTTCACGTCGAAAAACTGCCGAACGTGGATTTTTTAACGTTCGAACATAAGGACAAATTTTTCTTTTCTTTAGTTTTTTTAATTTAATAATTATTTTAGGGAATGGTATTTTTGAAGTGGTTTAACCTTATAAGGTTTTTGTGATATTCCCTTAACTAAAAATGATATTAATAATTAATTTAAATGTATTTGATAATCAATAGTCGTTTCATTTCGTTTTGATGTCATCCAAAGACTTTTACATCAATTAAATGTAGTGAAAGATAGAGAAACATTGATTATCAAAAGTGTATAATCACGTCTATAAATAAATTTTGTTAGTTTTCAAAAATTATTACCATCTGAAAAATAAAAATTAACATTGTAAACTTAATATATATTATAATCATTATTAAATTTTTTTTATAATATGATATTTTATGAAGAATTAGTCGTCATATATTTTAATCGTAAAAATACAATTATTATCTTTGATAGATTATATATGTTTATATTAAGTATGTTTACACAACTTTAATTTATTTACATAATAAATATTATATTATTATTCTAGATTCAAAGTAATCATAGGATAAATCTTATTTTGTTAAGAAATTTGAATAACATATTGTGTTCAGCGTGGATAAATGTTTTATGAGGAATGTCAAAATGGAGCTCGATCTGTGGGCCTATTCGAAATTCGTCTTAAAATAGCGAGTTCAAACTTTAAATTATAGGTCCGAATGAAAACGGACTTTTGGACCCGGGCTTTTTTAAAGCCCATAAATTTGTGGCTTGACCCAATGGTCTATGAAAAACAAGACTAAAAAAACCAACTTAGAGCCGTGTTCTTCTTTTCTCTTTGGTTTTTCTGTGGCGGTCTTCTTATATCCTTCTTGGTTCTTCTTCAATGTCAGTCTTATCTATATCGAGTTTCTTCTCTTTTCCTTGGTTCTTCTTCTGCGCCGGTCTTTCTCTCCTCCTTGGTTCTCCGCAACTTGCAACGTATGAGAGCAAGCAGATCCACCGAGTCAACCCCCGACAGCACGAAGAAAACGATTTCCTTTTCCAATAGAAAGTTAGTTTCATGGACACGTTTAGTTTTCTCTTCTTTTCTCAAACCATTTCTCGAATAGCTTTCTCTTCACTTTCTCCCCCAATTCTTCTATCTTCCTCCTTTTTCGTATTCTCCAGATTTGATTGTAAGTTCTTCTGAATCTGATTCTGTTACTTATTCGATTTAAGTTGCTTCCACTTTGCATTGAACTTGA
The DNA here is from genome assembly GCA_036759665.1 of Gynandropsis gynandra. Classification (NCBI taxonomy): domain Eukaryota; kingdom Viridiplantae; phylum Streptophyta; class Magnoliopsida; order Brassicales; family Cleomaceae; genus Gynandropsis; species Gynandropsis gynandra. The sequence continues at coordinate 18,134,581 of CM071868.1, read as the reverse complement.
TTGTAGTTCCAAATTTTGTGGTCCCAATTGTTTTGGGTTTACTTTGTGTGTTCCGAGGATTTCGGGGTGAATATGATCTCATTTTGATGTGAATGTCTAGGTTTCATGATCGAGTTATGTTTCTTTGGAAGTTTTTATGTGTTTTTCGATTTTGGTAGGTAAGGATGGCAGATTGACCAGTTCTTTAGGAAAAGAGATTGAAATATAAATGGCGATCATTAGGTTTCAGTGTCTTTGTTTACTTGAATTTCTAGATTTTGGATGTACAGTTGTTGTAGTTGAATGGATTCAGAGGAGAAGTTTTGGTTTTTCTCTAGGAGATTTCTTGTGTTTGACTGCGACCAAAAAGCAGTGAAAGCATAAGTTATCAGTGCAAACATGAAAAATTTGTAAGGTATGTTCAAAGGCTTTTGATGGTTGTATTGTATCCAATAATACTCGGGAGTTTTCTAGTTTTATTACCAATAAAACTTGATCTCCTAAGAATTAGTTGTATTGAGTTGAACCATTTATGTAGCATCAATTCATTACTAGTAGACTTATGATATAGGACTTAAGTAAATTTGAATATGGTTAGGAAGCTAGCGACACATGTGTAATGGTTGCTCCTTTTCTTTTAGGTTTTGTGACAATTGTGTTTAGTTCGCTAATTCTTCACAGGTTGAACAACATGGACATGAGATATTCGTAGTCTTTTGATGCGTGTTTAAACAAATGCACTTCCAATTTACAAGGACCAAAACGAGCTGGTCAAGCGAACAAATCAGCATCAGTAAAGAAGATATTTGATCCACAAGACAAGTTTATTGACTTGGGGTTTCATGGGCAGTATTTCTTGAAGACTTTAAAGTATCAGAAAATAAGATATTTGATCCACAAGACAAGTTTCTTTTACTGTGCAATAAGTTATTTGTTACTTCAGGCATTCTTGCAGTGTATGTGGATCCACCCTTCTTGTATCTTCCAATTATCGATGACAAAGAAAACTATGTTGGAAAAGAGCGGAAGATAGCCATCATAGAAACAACATTGTGTAAAGCTTTAAATTTCAATATGAAATTCTGGAAACAGTAATTGCATCAACCCGTGGGATGTCTGAAGCCCATCAGGCCGTGGGCCTAAGATTTTAGGCTCGTTTGAATTCTGGTTGGACCGGTCCGAGCCCATTTCTGTCAGGCCATAGACGGGCTCAGACCGGACCGACCCATACAACTACAACGTTTGCATTAATAGTAGGTCATTAGAAGAGGATAATTTCTACAAACTTTTACAACAAATCCTACAAGTTGAATATCTTAATACAATTAGATTGAAGATAATATTTTTTATTAATGATTTGACTCAACCATATGACATGGTATATGGAAAAATCGATAGGATAAATTAACATCAACCATTCCCGAAATAATGAAAAGTATGATCCATTCATAACAACAGATCAAGTCGATCAAGTATGTTATGTTCAATATCCAACAACGTTGAAACATCAAAGAGAATAGCGGTGGGTCATTGTGAAGATCAAACAATGCGGAGTTATAGATACATAAAAAATGATGATCCATTGCAAAACGAAAACTCTAAACTAATATGTTTAATTGAATTTCAAAATCGTGAAGAGATTTTAGCAAGGACTGACGTAGATGGTGAATACATCGACAACTATGAAGACATTGAATCAGCATATGCTGAAGATGAACAAAGGGTCGAATTCAACACACCATCAAATGAAGATTTACCAATTGAAGAATCAACACAAGATAATTTGTAAATTGTGTTATTATAATTGTATGTCACGATTAAGTAAGCAAGAAATTGTAACGTTATGTTTTTATTCTTTTTATACTTAAATCAACAAGCATTTGTTGGAGCACGACCACCATCCCCTCCACCACCATGTTATATGAAGACGAGATATTAAATCGTCCACAAGTCATACGAGGGCTAATAACGAGGGAAAGACAAAGGACCTTCGGAACGTGTTCGTTCACATAACATTAAAAGATGAAAAATGATCCCACTAGAATATCGAGGAGGACTAAACAAGAGTACAAAAGATCCTTACAAATAGAGAAGACTGAGAGGAACGAGAAGCTGGAAGACCTCAAAACGCTTGGCCCAAATTGAAAATTGCTTGATTCGAGCGCTCGGCAAGAGAATATAATCACTCAATCTAAGCGAATTCTCTAGACCAATGAATGCATGATAGAGCATTTGGAGGACTGGATCACTCAGCTTGAACATTACATAGCTCTATTGAGCGTATAAGTTGTTTGGTTGAACATTTTTTTTGCGGATAAATGTGAGCTATGAAACAGTTTTTTTTTTTTTGCAAAAAGTAACAAAAAATCTTGGATTTTATAACTTTTTGACATAATTTTTCCAGGTACAATTGATCTCGTTATCTTATAATAATTCTCTTTGTACAGTTTAAGATAGTCGTCGTTATAGACTCCTTCCTTGCCTCACATATTTGCCTTGCGAAGCACTTCCTTCGGTCGCCTTTTGTTTCCTACTATGATTGGTTGAGTTCAAAAAATGGGCTTGCAATAGATTCAACTGATCAATTCCCCGAGGTTAAGAAGTATGTGACGCTCAACGAAGTGTTTATATTGCTCAATTGAATATTTTATCGAGTTTTTTTAAGTTAGTTTATTTTATTAAATTTGGATAATTTTTAGATTTATCTACTATACTTTTTGAGAGATTATGATTATTCACTTATTTATAACCACTAGATTACAAGTATTATGGTGTCGTTTGCTAAGTCTTAGGATTTTTAATCGAGTTGAAATTACGGTTTGGGTTATCCTTTTATTAAGAGAGACGATTTCCACGTTCTACAATCAAATTGCTAGGGAGTTTCAATCTATTTTCACTCATCTAACAAGATAAAGTCACTCTAGGTTAATATCAAATGGTATCAAATTCTTGTTCTTACGTTATCCTATTTTTCTATCATTTTATGTTTTTTATTTTAGTTATTTTTTTAAAAATAGTTTAGTTTGTTTTTTTCGATTAGAAAAAAGAAAAAGAAATAGAAAGAAAACAAAAAAACAAAAAAACAACAAAAAGAAGAAAATAAAAAAATAAAAAATGAAAAGAATAAAAACCAAAACAAAGAACTAAAAAAAATAAAAAAAATAAAAAAATAAAAAAAATAAAAAATAGGAAAAAGTCCTTGAAATAACATAGAGGTATCAAGAAACAAGATTAGGAAACTTAACCATAGTGACGATGTTTGACTGTTATAGCGTCAAGAATTAATTTGAATTTATCCTAAAATTTGATGCGTGTCAAGTTAAACAAGTTAACCTAAAACTATAGGTAAGTGCACGACTCCTGTGTAGTAATTTAGGTATCGATCCCACAGGGATTAATGCAACACGGTCTAAGAATCAAACTAGAATCAATGCTTGATACGATGGAGTAATGATTGTGAAATGCAAATATGATAATTGAGTGGACTAACGAGATCCTAAAAAAGAGGTAAACGTTCTAGGATACGGTTTCACCGCATAGCTTTCGAAACCTGCCTTCGATCTATCTAATCATGCGTTCTCTATCAAGATATCTAAGGCGAACGATCATAATGTAGATCCTACCCTCTCTCAATGCATAGGAACGTGGTTCAATTGAGTCATCCCTTACTTTCGTGGCTGACACCCCAACTAAACCCCAATGCGATCTATGATTCATCTGATTAACCCTCAACCATTACTACCTTACTTTCGTGACCTAGTCTCGGTTGTTCTAAGCCTGATCTTCTAGGACTAGAATTCTCCTTTCGGTCCTTCTTCTAATCCCCAACACATGAATTTACATGGCCTTTGTAAATACAAGACATTAAGCGTTCAGACAAAGAATAGATATACAAAACGGGGAAATGCATTCATAAATAAATCAAAAAGGGTTCTGGGATAGCCATGTTGTAATCTCTTCTCCTAGAACAAATCACTACTAGATCATGAGTCTAAACAACATAAATGAAATAAGTAGATTAAGGATCATAGAAATATCAAACGAATGTGATCCCGATTCAATTCCCGACTCCTTGTGTATCTCCCGTCAAGAGGGCTCTTGGATGGATGGATGGTTGCTGTGTGTGTGGTGAAGAATGGATAATGGATGATGGATGAATGATTTGAATGCCCTCTACCCTTGAAGTTTTATTCTTTCAAATTCCAGCCCGTAGCCGACTCATTTCCACCAAAATCATCATAGGCCATTGTACTAAGTCATGCCCGACCGTACTGTATGTCATGCCCAATTGGACATGCTTCATCCTGTGTATATAGACTGAACGTTTCTCTTGATGCTCGACTGTGCTGGATGGAATGCCCGATTGTGTTGCTTTTAAGGGAGAGTGCCCGACCGTGCACTTGGCATGCCCGACCCGTGCAGTAGTCTCCGGGGTGAAAACAACTTAAGTGCCCGACCGTGCTTGCTAGGACGCCCGGTCGTGATGTCTTCAACAAGAGAGTACCCAACCTTGCACTTGGCATGCTCGGGTTGTGCACAACTCTCGGGCATAAAATGCCACAAAGGAGCCTGACCATGCATCTTACCATGCCCGGTCGTGCACATGGTAAGGATGAGTGTTCTGTTGTGCACTTGATCATGCCGATCGGGCTGTGTCCTTTGATGCATGCTTGATCGTGTTGAGTTGTGTGCTCGGCCATGACTTGTCCATTTTTCGTTTCGTTTGATCTGTTGTGATCCTAAATGGTCATATTTTGTCCTGTGTTATTTAGCTCCAAAACAAATCAAATACGCATTAAAACCTATAATAACATGAAAACATGGAAACAAGTAAAATATATACAAAATAATACGTAAACATCGCAACTGATGTGGTTAATCTCAAGTAATAATTTACCTAGACTAACGCTTCCGCAAGAATACGAATCGTATAGTACCAGGGTCGAACGCAAGGAATTGATGCAACTCTAAAGTTAGTAAACTAATGAATAAGACGTGTGAAATCGATGAATAATGGGAATGCGAATGAAACTAAACTGAGAGATGCACGATGATGCAACGAAGTTCTAACAAGATCATGGTCTCAGATATTATCACGAGTTCAGGGAATTCAAGCTCTAATATAGGAACTGACTGGCGTAGACTTGTCCACTATCTAGCATGCGTATACCAATCTTCCAATCGTGTATCTCACCTACTAGACGCATTAAGACCGCTATCCTAATACCTAGATTCAATCGATCGACCTGGCATAGATTCTAAACTGATTAAATCCTAAATCATGGCTAAGTTCCAAAGTCTAATCCCTTGGCGTAGATTCATTAAACTTCTCTCATCATTCATTCGAGTGGCGTATAAGAACGAAAGCATTAAAAACAACTAATTAATCTGAAAAACGATCAAATACCAAAATCATTCATTCAAGTGGCGTTCAAGAACAAAAGCATTAGAATCACCAAGCATTAAGAACAAGACTTCGTTACATATCGGCCAAGCTCTCTAACCTATGGCTATGGACCTACTCGGACATGAACTCAGCAAGAGAAACACAAAAGATAACTATATTAGACATGAATAAAGAATGAGATCCCTCCCTATTCTATTACCGATGTCTTCAATAGCTCTTCCACGCTTCGGCTTCCTCGCTCTATCCTTCGCCGTTGTGTGTGCGTTCTGCCCTCTTTCTCTCTCTCTCTCTGTGTGCTCTCCTTTCTCTCTTCGTTTCTTCTCTAATTCGTCCCTCCAACTCTCCCCTTTTGTTCCTTCCAGCAGCCACCTCCCTTTGTTGCCTTTTCTTGAATTTTCCAAATCTTGATTAAGTTGGCCACGTTTCCATTACTTTCTCCAGCGAAATATGGCTTATTCCTCTTCTCTAAAGGCTTTCCATTACTTGATTAAGTTGGCAACGTTTCCATTACTTTCTCCAACGAAATTTCACTTATTCCTCTTATCTAAAGGCGTTTTCCTTATTGTATAAGTCCCCAACAAACTCTCATTTGTTTTAGTCAAATTAACTTATTTGGAGTTGCAGGTGACGGACGCGACCCGCGCGGGCAAGGTAAGTGACCCGCTCGGGTATGGCGCACACGATCGCGCAAGAACGCGATGAAAAAAGGCAGCCCGCTCGGGCTGAGGTGATGCCTCTCGGGCTGAGCTGCTGCCCGCTCGGGCTGAGGCCCCGAGCGTGGTTTTTCTTGCCCGACTCGTGCACAATTTGCTGGATAAAATCGCCGTAAAAAATGTCCGCTCGGGCTAGGGAATTACCCGCATAGGTAATGGCTTTTCCTTGCCGATTCTCGTCCCGTTTTCCCCGTGATGATCCTCGATGTTTCTACATTGTCTTGGCACATCATTTAGCTCCAAAATGACTGAAAACGGGATGATCATGATGCTTAATGCTTGATAAAATCAAATGAATGAAGAAACTAACTATGAAAATAGATAAAAATACTAGAACAAAATTGACGTTATCAGCAACTATCATCATAAACGTCTCTTAAATCATGCGAGAATCATATACGAAAACGAGATGATCGAAATCCTCCAGACTTGAATATTTGTTTATTCTTAATCAAACATAAACGTGGAACACGATAGAGATATAAAAGTCGAGAATTCCACTTTCCCTAGAAACACCGCTAAAGCGAACCTAATCGATCAAAAAACAAGTTAGAGCAAATTTTGGCCTAATAAATTTCAGTCTTCATCTTAGGTTCACCATGGCTACCTATAGGAAAGCAATTCAAAGGCGAGCTAAGCGAGAAACCACAACTCTCTCTACCAAACGAGACTTCAAAAAAAACTGGTAAACGTAGAATCGAAGAGGATACTTGTTTTATTTTCGAGTTTATTTATTCCTTTATTTTTTTCTTTCTTTCTTCTTCTTTTATTGATATAGCGAACACACCAGGATTATAGAATGTTGGATTTGAAGGGATTCAAACTCTACTTAGACCCAAACTACCGATGATGGTATACTCTTGCATCTCGTTCAAGAATTCAGCGGAGTAGATGGCATTTTTATGCTCCTTGCTCTTACGACATAGAAAGATGATCGCCAACCCACCACTTAGATCCAAACCATCGGAAAAGTATCAAGGTCAATGCACTCATATAGATTTTAGATCATGCTTTTAGGCATTATTTCAATCGATAGCGGAGTGTTAGTGTGCGCTCTTATTCTACAAAATAAGCTCAATTCACATGATAAAATCATCCTCGCGAAAAAGAAGTAAAGCGTCATCTATATGAAGTATAATCATTTGGATAGAGAGAATGAATAAGAAACTAGCCTAGCAACATAGTCTAAACTTCCCGTAAATAACACTAGGATTCCCAAAAACATACGACCTACTCGTTCCTCAACTGAATAATAAGCTCTAACATGCAAGATATCACGAAAAAAACCAAATGCTTAAGCATCCTAGGTTCAAGGTTCATCTCAAAACATGGCACCAGGCAAGTGTCTAGGAGGACTTTGACTCATGAAAACAAAAAAAAAACTAAAACTAACCTAAAAAAAAGAAAATGAAACGAATTACCTGAAAAACGTGAGCTACTCCCCCAGACTTGAATTGGAAGGCGTTCTCAACGTGAAGCTCCATGGAGGATAAGGAAGGTGAAGTCCCGATTGTAGGTCTTCTTCTTTTTTTAATGATTTTTTTTATGTTTTTATGATTTTCAAATTAACCAAGTCCGAAATACAAAACAAAAGAAAACAAATTGCTAGATTGCCTCCTAGAAAGCACTTGTTTAACGTCTTTAAACTTGACGTCTCCATGCTTCATATGCTCGTGATGGCTGGATCAGATAGGAAGATAGAGTTTTCACTTTCGATCAGTTGAGAGGATTGATATAGCTTTAGGCACTACCTATTTGATGTGAACATTCTGCTCGAATTACTCCATAGTTCTACTGCTCCATGTGTGATGACTTCTCGTACCTGAAAAGGACCAGACTAACGGGAATGTAGTTTGCCCGGAAAAGAATTAAAATGAGAGTAAAAAAGTAGAACCAAATCACCTGGCTGAAAGTCATGAGGTAGGGTCTTTGTATCATGTCATCTTTCAGCGCGGTCGTCTTTCTTATTACGCATTACAGTCGTCGCTCCTTTCTCTTTCAAAACTTTGGTACATCCTCCTTTGATCGTCGATGGAGGGTTCATAGTTGTCCTCCTCAATTATTTTGAATGTGCTTGAAAGCTCTAGGAAATCTCGTAGGTGTTGATGAGGATCTTAGTGATTCCCGCCCATGAATTGTTTTTGATATAACATGTTGATCATCGCGGGCTTGATCTCGAATTGCTCCCTAACAACATCGGGCTTCCTTATTGCGGTTTGGATGTTACTCATGTTCGGCACCACGTAATCATGAAGTCGACATGGTGGAAGAGCCTGCGGTTGCTGTAATTGTGCCATATTACCCTCGTGTAATCGTGGTTGTCCATGACCATCCAATATATCATTTCGATTGTCCATGGCTCGTGGATTGGTCGAGTCTATTCTTTCTTCTTCTTTTCCCTTTTGTCGCTGTCTAATTGTTCTCTCAATCTCGGGGTCGATTCGATACAAACTTGAATTACCTTGAGATCGGGTCATGCACAAAGGACAAGTAAAGAGAATTAGTAGAAAGTACAAAAAGAAAAGAAAAGAAGAGAAAAGAAAAACAAGAATGACTCCAAATTGAATCTAGGGCGTGTTACAAATAGTCTCCAGCAACGGCGCCAAAAACTTGGTGCGTGTCAAGTTAAACAAGTTAACCTAAAACTATCCTCAAGTGCACGAAACATGTGTAGTAATTTAGGTATTGATCCTAGAGGGACCAATGAAACACTGATTAAGAATCAAACTAGAATCGATGGAGTAATGATTGTGAAATGCAAATATGATAATGTAGTGGACCATCGAGTTCCTAAAAAAGAGACAAACGTTCTAGGATACGGTTTTACCGTACAGCTTGCAAAACCTACCTTTGATCTATCTAATCATGCGTTCCCTATCAAGATACCTAAGACGAACGATCCTAATATAGATCCTACCCTCTCTCAAGGCATAGGAAAATGGTTCAATTGAGTCATCCCCTACTTTCGTGGCTGACAACCCAACTAAACTCAATTGTGATCTATGATTCATCCGATTAACCCTCAACCGTCACTATCCTACTTTCGTGACCTACTCTCGGTTGTTCTAAGCCTGATCTTCTATGACTAGAATTCTCCTTTCGATCCATCTCCTAATCCCTAGCACATGCATTTATGTGGCCTTTGTAAACACAAGACATTAAGCACTCAGACAAAGAATAGATCAACAAAACGGGGAAATGCATTCATAAGTAAATCAAAGAGGGTTCTGGGATAGTCATGGGCTAATCCCTTCTCCTAGAACAAATCTACTACTCAATCATGAGACTAAACAACATAAACGAAATAAGTAGAGTAAGGAGCATAGAAATATCAAACGAATGTGATCCCAAATCAATTCTCGACTCCTTGTGTGTCTCCTGCTAAGAGGGATCTTGGATGGATGGATGGTTGATGTGTGTGTGGTGAAGAATGGATAATTGATGATGGATGAATGATCCGAATGCCCTCTGACCTTGATATTTTATTCTTTCAAATTCCAGCCTTTAGCCGACTCATTTCCACAAAAATCGCCATAGGCCGTTGTACTAAGTCATGCACGACTGTGCTGTATGTCGTGCCCAATCGGGCATGCTTCATCCCATGTATATAGACCGAACGTTTCCCTTGATGCCCGACCGTGCTGGATGGAATGCCCAACCATGCTGCTTCCAAGGGAGAGTACCCAATCGTGCACTTGGCATGCCCGACCCGTGCAGTAGTCTCGGGGGTGAAAACAACTTAAGTACCCAACCATGCTGGCTAGGATGCCCGACCGTGTTGTCTTCAACAAGAGAGTGCCCGACCGTGCACTTGGCATGCTCGGGTCGTGCACAACTCTCGAGCATAAAATGCCACAAAGGAGCCCGACCGTGAATCTTACCATGCCCGGTCGTGCACATGGTAAGGATGAGTGTTCGGTCGTGCACTTGATCATGCTCGACTGGATTGTGTCCTTTAATGCATGGTCGGTCGTGCTGAGTTGTGTGCTCGACCATGACTTATCCATTTCTCGTCACGTTTGATCCGTTGTGATCCTCAATGGTCGTATTTTTCTCGTGTATGTTATTTATCTCCAAAACGAATCGAATACGTATTAAAACCTATAAGGACATGAAAATATGGAATCAAGTAAAAGGGATACAAAATCACACGTAAACATAATAACTATAATCATAAACGTCTCTAAAATCATGCGAGAATTGTGTACGAAAACGAGATGATCAAGCGTCTAGAATTAGTTTGAATTTATGGGAAATTAATTTATATTTGTTCGTAAGTTCTAAACTAAATAAAACAATAGAAGCCGAGAAAAGATAAAAGAGCGAGTAAAAGATTATTGAGCGAAACACCTTTATGAAATATCATGAACTTTATTCATCTTATTTTTCATTCGTTTTTTCTACTTTTACTATCTTTTATATTTTGTAGCTATCTTTTTAATTTATATTTCAGAAAACCATTCCGTCAAACCACAAAAAGGTGGAGGAGACTACTATGTTGCATACAGAGATTCAACTAGTGATGGTAGAATTCTATAAAGCGTTGAGGGATTAAATTAACTCACTATCATCTGCGATAACTTAATCAAGTGGAAGACACATATCGTGAAGTTGTTAAGCACAACCGAGGAGACTATTGCGTGTCGCTAGAAATCCACAATATATGAATATGGACGTAGATGATACACGAACTTCAAGCATCACAATATATCTATCGATCAGAAATAAAAAAGACGAGAATGTCAAGGTAGATATCCCAACTTTTGTAAGACGAGGCGATGTTGTAAGTACCTAGAGTCAAAGAGGTAAATTGATATGGTTTTAAATTGCCATTAGTATTCTAATCTCATAAAAATGGAACTAATTTTTGTTCAATTTATTTGCGTATGCGCTTGCAAGGTGGGATCAGTTCACTCGCTCAAATCAGTGGTATGGAGAGAAATTAATAGTTAAAGTGACTGATTTGGGTTATCCGAATCGATTCGAATAACTCGAACCATTTGGAATATGGGTTACCCTAAAAAACCATATGGAGTCAAATTTTAGAAGTTGTTAAGGTTGGATTTGATTTGGTTCGAATTCGAATAAAACCCGAATAACCCAAATAACCCAATTAATAATAATAATAATAACAAATAAAAATTATTTAAAAAATTAAGACACAAAAAAGATCCTAAAAGATCCTAATATGTTTAATTTTTATATTTTTATTATATTTGATATTTTTATTTTTGTTTTATACGAAAAAATCAACATATCCGAAGAACCTTAAACCTGAATATCCGAACTAGTATAATACCCAAATAACCAAAGAATCTAAAACCTAAATAACCCAAATTATGAGAACTATCCGAAGAACCCGAATTATCGGAAGAACCAAAATTTTCCAAATGTAGTTTGAGTCTAATTTTCGTAAACTCGAACAACCCTAACTCGAACAGATGTTAGACAAAAAATGTTCAAGTTTAATTCGGGTTCAATTTTTAAAATATAAGGAACTTGAACCAGAATCGAAACCCCAAAAAACTCGAACTAGAATCGAATCCCTAAAAACTCGAACCAAAACTTGAAATGGTCACCCCAACCAATAGTGACATGGGATAAACTGTATGTAGTGATGAAACATCAATTTGTACCCTCTCATTACCATAGAGAGGTAAATATACGTCTACGATGACTGGTGCAAGAAAGTCGATGCTTAGAGGACTCCTACAAAGAGACATCCCGATCGAGAACACAAAGTATCAATCAAGCCTATACGTGTAATCGTGATATTATATTCGATCGAGGAAACAAGGGTCTATATGATAGAAACGAATGACTACAAGGCACAAAGGTCATCTGAGAGCACACTTGTGATGATATCGTTTCTTTCTACGAGTGTGAGAGAGGTGTTTTTTTATTAATGTGATTATGCATAAAGATGTATTGTTTTCTAAAAAAATAAGTCATTTTGTTTCTACTTTTGTTTTGAATTCATTAAAAGGATTCTCGAGATGGTTTTTAGAAAGAAAAAGAACAACCATATAAAAAGAAGAGAGTAGATGTGATTGGACAATCTTCCAATCATGAGATGAGTTGTGTACATGTACACATAGAAAGGCTCATACAATGACACAAGTTGCAACTTTTGATGCACGAAGATGAATTTTTAGAGTCTACAAACACATCAATCCTAACATTTCCAAAAATAAGTTACAGAGGAATACATTGTACATTTCAAATTCCAATGTAGCTGACTTAACTCATTTCAGCACAATAAAAATGATAAAATTAATAACATTTAACTCATAATGTAAATTTTGATGTAGTAAATATAAAGAAAATATATAAACCGTGCATATGTAGATTTCGATATTTTTTTACTTCTTTTTTCTCTTTCTTTATTTTTCTTTTATATGTGCGTGTTACAGTTGTTGTATCACACAATCACCTCACGAAAACGTGACGTTTTATGTTGGATAAGAAGACTATTTATTAAGAAAACCTTGAAAGACAATTACTTTCGTGCCTTTTTTACTGATCAAAGCGCAATGCTAATGAAAATGATTATAGGTATTAGGTAATGAGGGATATTTTTGGTTTTATGTTCTAATCCGGCTAAGGTTAACCGGTTAAGAGAAACACAAAATCTAACAGAATCATAGTGAATTCGATTATGTTTGACCTGATTCGGTTTATCATCGAATCATATTTATTAGAGGATATAGGCTATATACGGGAATATATGTAGATAGCATAGATTTGTTAAGTTTCCTATTTTCTGGGTAAGTTTGTTAAGTTTTCTGTTTTGGGGGAACTATGTTTAGGTTATTATCGCTTGTATATATACTCGATTTCGACGTTTTAGAATACACAGTGAATTCCTTCCATTTTTTTTCTCGTTGTGACATGTTATCAGAGCAACGATCGAGGTTTGTTTTCTCTTTAACTTGCTACTTGCTCTATTTTCTATTTCCCAAAATAGAGTGTCCTATATTTTTTTTCTTTTGTTGTTTTCTCGTCTCTTTGATTGTTGTCTCCTTCCTTGTCGACAGTTTACCTAGATTGAAAGCAATGAGTCACGAGACAACAACAAAAGCAATTGGTGATGCATCTACTATGGCGTCTTCCGCTACACGAGGTTCGACTTTCGTACATTGTCGTACTATATCTTCATATGACCTTACAGGAAGTGATAACCTTGGCTTCATGATCTCTAACACTCTATTGAAGGAACACCATTATACGGATTGGGCTCGGGATCTCTGGACAACTCTTTACTTAACCAAAAAGTTCGGTTTTATCGATGGCTCCATCGAGAAACCAGCCGACATATCTAACAATTTAGATGATTTGTAATAATTCTCTTATCGTGTCTTGGATTTGAAACACATTGGATATAACTTTGCGTGGTAATATCTCAACCATAGAGATTGCCGAAGATTTATGAAATGATATTGCAGCTAAATTCTCTATTTCCAATGGCCAAAAATTCAGTTTCTCAAGAACAAGCTTCTAAATTGTCGACAGAACGACATGTTGGTTTCTGTCTACTACGGTAAGCTACGTCGTCTTTGGGAAGATTTGACATCATATGCTGTTGTTGGGGTTGCTCATGCAATCTTATGGCTGCAATACAGAAGAAACGAGAGGAGGATAAAATATACCAGTTTATTCTCGGTTTGGATGAATCAAAATTTGGCACTGTCTGTTCGAGCATTCTATCCCAAGATCCTTTACCACCACTTACCCGGGTATACTCAATGGTCGCACAAGAAGTGTTTAAGCGCAGTGCTATGAAAGCATGTGATGACCGAGCTGATGTTATGGCGTTTACGGTGTATCCTTGATAACAAATCTAAGCTGCGATTTGATTCGAGAGAAAACTTGTGCTTTGCACACACTGTGGTCGCCCCGTACATGCTGTTGATTTCTGTTTTGTGTTACATGGATACCCAGACAGGTATCATGGCTCAGCGAGACCTTCTTCTCGTAGTTGGGGCACTTCTGGCATTTCTCGAAGTCGTGGTAAGCCACAAGTAGTTCGTGTCAATGCAACTCCCGTTATTTCTCTGGTCTCGACTCAACAACCGATAGATTCCGATGCCACTGAATCTGCGAATACTAAGCTTCCTGGCGTGTCATTTGATCAACTCAAGGCATTGATGAAATTTCTGAATGTTAATACTTTAGATGCAACGGAAAGTGAATATGGTAAATCACAATTTTCTCCTTAGATTTTAGATTCAGAGCCGGCAACAGTATGACAGGAACTCTTGTGTTTCTCTCCGAACTTCATCTATGGAATCTATTGTGGTTGTATATACTCAATTTCGACGTTTTGGAATACACAGCGAATTTTTTCGATTTTTTTCCCGTTGTGACAATATTCGTATTAAATCGATCAAAATATCTAACTGAAAAATAACTGATATGGGTTCAATTTGGATATATTTGGTTTGGATTACTCAAATGGAATGCAACCATGGTCTTTTTTCCAAACTAAACTGCAGTCAATTGTGGACATACTAAGTCAAAATTGTCAGTGCAGGAGCTTAAGATTACACCGAAAGAAAGAGTTTTTTTTTATCAAATGCATATCCGAGTCAACTATTTCGGCTACGAGGAAAAAACGATTCTCTCCGACGCTTTGTTGAACAATGCATCAGAACTTAGAATATTCTACAACTATTTACTATACAAGCAATAAAAATAATAATATAATTTCAAAGAAAATAAACTAAGGAGCACCGAGAAGTCCAATTACGACTTTTCTCTCACGCCGAATTTGAATCCTGTTCTTCACATCGAGACTTATAAATAATCGAGCCTTCAGAAACTTAAATACAAGTATTCCTAGCAAATACAATAATTAAGAGGTTGACGGAAGAAATACAGAAATAAACGAAGAAATGGCCACCTTATCGGACAATCAAGCCGCAGCATACCACGATGCGCGGCCGAGATATCCGGCTGAATGGTACAGAGATCTTGCTGCCCGAACGCAAGACCACAAGGTGGTTTGGGATGTCGGTTGCGGCAACGGCCAGGCCGCGGTTGGGGTACATACTCTCTTCACTCTCTCTATATCTGTAATTGTGTTTTATTCTCATCAATGGTGTTTATGCTGGATCTTTGTTTCCATTTTATTTTTCAATTTTTAAATGCTAGGAATTAATTTAGGCACTTCGAAGATCTCTCTACGAAGATATTTGGCCTGTTTATTTTGGTGGATGTTGAATTATAGAGACTAAAAAAGAAATCAATTCCCTGGACAAGCTATTAAAATTCTTTGTTCTGAGTCCTGATTCCTGACACGTATGTATAACACGTTTTGTAGTGACACTTCAAATTTCCTCTAGCTGGAAGTTTTTTATTGGAACAATTTCTAGGTTTTATTCTTGTCCCAGTTGATTGCAGGTTACACATTTGTGATTCAGCTGTATTTTTTAGTTTGAAACTTTTTGGTATTGGTTAACTGAACGAACCAAATTGAAATAAAATTGTATTCTAACCGGTTTAGTTTGTTTTATATTCATAATTATTATGATTATGTGAATATTAAGGAATCGATGCTGATATTTAGCCTTTGTGTTGCATTAGTTTGTTATATTTTCTGTTTAGATAAATATCCTCCAGTATGTATCGCTCTTCATGTGATTAATGAAAACCCCAAGGAAAAATTTCCAAAATCAAGCATGGCATTGGAGAGGAAATATTAAACAATGACATAATGATAATAATAATTTATTTTATATATCAGGAAGAATCTTGGTTTTCGCTTTGGTTGTGGTTGTGCAGGGTTGCGTTCATGTCTTGTTTCAAGAAAATGAAACTAGCAAAGGTTTCCTTAAGGCTGGTCAACTAAAATTGGATTGATGATGTTTTTATTGGCAAAAATTTAGATTACTGATGGTTTTATATGCGAATCTTTAGCTAGGATATGATTTTCATGTAGTTAGAGAACTTGTTTGAAGACAACATTCTTCACAATTACACATACACAATTATAACATTACCATTTTCAAATCCAAATGTATAGGTTGCTGAATACTACGACAAGGTTGTAGCAACAGATATAAACGAATCACAGCTCAAGAGAGCGTTTAAGCACCCAAAGGTGAGGTACCATCATACTCCAGCTCTGATGTCGGACGACGAAATTGTCAATCTCGTTGGCGGTGAAAACTCAGTGGATCTTATTGTAGCTGCTCAGGCAGTGCACTTTTTTGATACTGATAGATTCTACGCTTTAGCCAAACGCGTTCTTCGAAACCCGGGCGGTTTACTCGCTGTTTGGGTCTACAACGACCTCATAATCTCTCCCGAGGTTGATCCCATCATGAAGCGTTTAGTGGACTCAACAATTCCATTTAGGACTCCTATAATGAATTTGGCATTTGATGGTTACAGAACACTGCCATTCCCATTTGAGAGCGTTGGCTTAGGGTCAGAGGGAAAGCCGATTGCGTTAGACATTCCGCATAAGCTCTCGCTTAAAGGGTTTGTCGGGTTTTTGAGATCATGGCAGCCTGCCATGAAGGCCAAGGAAAAAGGTTTCGAACTCATAACTGAAGATTTGATCAAACAGTTTGAGAAAGCGTGGGGTGATGGTGAGTCGGTTAAGGATGTGTTCTACAAGGCTTATATGATCGTCGGAAAAGTTCAAGTATGATAATGCAATACTCATTTATTAAAGCAAGAACCAAAATAAAGGTCCACAGGAAATTCAGTTTGGTGATATTTTGGTTTTAAATAATGTCTCCGAGTAGCGAAAGTGATGTAATTTGTGTGTGCATTTGTAGCAATTTGAAGCAATTGGAAGGCTGCGCACAACAAATACCTTATCATTTCGTGTGTCTTTTTATATCATATAACGCTTATGTTGTTTTTTGCATTATATACACTTTTTGTTAGACTGTTTTCTTCTCCATATAGATTACAACATGAATCATAAACATTTATATATAGTATTAGAAAACTTTAAATTTTCGAACTACCTTATAGTATAAGTTGAGTTTATATTTGAAAGGATATCAAAGCTTGATTTGATCTAATTTAAATGTTCTGATATTGGATTCTAGATTGTGATGTTTATCCTTTACCATCGAACATGAGGGAGAGTATTATGTTGTTTTGTCTCACATCATTTGGACATGAACCATGTATTCCTATATATGTTATCCAAAATTTCCATTGAGTTGTGAGATTATTGATGTGGGAGTGACACCAATGTAGCTGTTAATATGTTTTCTATTCGAGGTGTTATGTGAATGATCGAGTATGTTTTTTTATTATTGAAAATGAACGTTGTACCAATGTGGCAAACACAAAGCTTGGGTTGATAGCACAACTTCACCCAAAAATATATCGTCTCTATTGACTCAATGAAAGTGGTAAACAAAAGCTCTCAAAACAAAGCGAAGGTGCCGTTTTGAATTATATACGAGGACGAGGTTTTATGCAACGTTGTTATGATACAAGCGGACTATCACTTATTGGGGAAACCATGAATTTTGATTGAAGGGTGAAATACGATGGTTACAACAACAAATTTTCCTTTGATTTCAAAGAAAAATCCATCCAATTGGTATCATTGGAATTGAAAGAAGTATTCAATGTTTAGCTTCAATTGAAGAAAACTGAGACAAAAGTGAGTGACAGAGAGATATATCACTTAAAAAACAGTGAGGTCTCAAGAAAAATCAAGAAAAGGGCATGCGAGGGAAAATCCGTGAGGTTAAATACCAATTTGTTTTATAAAATCTAGTGAGTGAGGTTAAGAAAGTCTTCATTCACTACAAAAAAAAAAAAAAATCAAAAGACAGATCAAAAGACCTGTCTGTTGATATCATTTCCAACAGATTGTAACAGATTTCGTTGCAACAGCCCGAAGTCCGTTGCAATCCGTTGGAATTACCAACGGATAATCAACGAATACTATCCGTTGCAAACGTGGTAATAGGGTCGTTGAAAGACCGTTGAAAACTATCTTTTTGGTCCAACGGATGCCCGTTGGAATGTTTAGAATTTCGAGGCTATTGTTGGAATTATTCAATGTTGTATTTCAATGGGCATCTGTTGATATTATCAACGGACATCCGTTGGTATTATCAACGAGTAGCCATTGAAAAATGCACTATTTATTGATCAAACTCGAACCTTTTACCTTCAAGCCATCAACATAAAATATATTTTCAAACAATATCGTCTTCTTCAAATAGAGATATATACAGATCGAGAGAGTTGATGTATAGAAGAAAAGATCTCGTAACCGAGGAAATTACTCAAGAATTTTTACACGGATTGGAGTAGTGCATGAATTTTGTCTCATTGCAACCTTTGTTACAAGAATGTGAGAAAATGTTATATCCTTGCAAAAGATGCAAAAACATGAAGTATCAAAGTCAATAAATTGTTTGCAAACACCTTTACAAGGTTGGTTTCATAAAGAATTATAAAATTTGATTATTTCATTGTATCGTTAGAGATAATGTGCAAGAAGCACGAGAAATAAAAAGAAATGAAGAATTTCTTATGAAACGTTGACGACCAATCCATATGTGGAAATTGTGTCAAATATTTTTCCTGGTGTTGTTGAGCAACCATATGAAAAGATTCCGAACAATGAGGCACGCCGATTTTTCAACCTATTGGAGTCGGTGAAACAACCTATATATGAAGGTTGTCATGAAGGTTAGTCTCGTTTATCTTTGTCATCAAGATTGATGAGTATAAAAACAGACTAAATTGTTGTTGAAAATTGCATGGATTCATTTTGCAAAACCATGCGTGAATATTTACCGGAAAATAATTAAGCTCCTAAGATATACTACGAAACAAATAATATTTTTTAAATATTTAGGAATGCCACATAAGAAAATTGATGTTTATAAAAAAGGATGCATGTTATTTTGGGGAAAAAATAAAGACCTATTGGATGTAAATTTTACGGTGCAAGCAGATTTTGCCCAAAAAAAACCATCTTCATATAAATATGTACCCCACAAAAAGATGTTCTATATGCATGTAGTATACAGGTTGAGAAGGTATATGAATAAAAAAAACACCGTCGCGACAATGAGACGCAGAACACTCACAGGCGATTGGATAATGCAAAATCCATTGGATGGTAAAACTTGGAAAGATTTCAAAGAAATATTTCTTGAGTTCGCGCATGAAACGAAAAATATTTATCTTTGTCTGTGCACCGATGGTTTTAGTTCATATGGATAATATGAAAGTCAATATTTTCTCTTGCTGATGATTTTGTCTTCGTATAATTTATCTCCCGATATGTGTCTGAAAATAGAAGTAATATTTTTGACGTTGCTGATTCTAGGACCAGAACATTCGAAAAAAGGTTTTTATATTTTTTACAGCCCTTAATTCCTGAATTAATAGATTTTTTAAACAATGAAAATTTTTATGACGTAAGTGCAAAGTAAAATTTCACATTGAAAGTGGTCTTGTTGTGGATAATTAGCGACTTCCTTATCATAGAAATTATATAGATGAAGCACGTATGGGAGATCGACATATCCATATTTTATGGGGGACACATATTCATTTGACTAATTACATGAGAAGAAATCATTTTTGTTTGATTGTCATGGAAGATTTTTTTCCCCGTGGACATTAATTCAGAAAAGATAAAAAAACATTTTTGAAAGAATGTGGTACAAAAAGAAGAGGCACCGTGCATACAAACAAAAATGAAAATCCTTTACAAAGGGTTAAAGACGATGGGATATTTTTAAGAATCAGGGAATGCGGTAGAGACCGTGGACATCAAAAACCACAAGGCCAAGGTGAATGACATAATCAGTATAAACGTAGTATTTTTTGGAAACTAGTATATTGGAAATCACTGATATTGCATCATATTTTGGATGTTATGTATATTAAAAAAACTTTTTTCGATAACATCGTCAACACTATTTTAATGTAACGAGGAAAACGTAGGATAATATACAATCAAGAAAAGATTTGAAGACAATATGTCGAAGACACGAGTTAGAGTTATGACAATATGAAAAGTATGATCTATTCATGACAATAGGTCAAACAGATCATGTATATTACATGCATTATCTAACAACATTGAAATATCGAAGATAAGAGAGGTAGGCTATAATTAAGATAAAACCACACAGCGTTATAATCACAGATGAAAAAGAAGACCCATTGCAAACCGATCATCCTAAGCTGATACGACCAATAGATACAGAAAATCAGAAGGAGATTCTAGCAAGAACTGATATAGATGGAAAATACATCCGTGATTATGAATACGTTGAAACGAAAGATGTAGAAGATGAACATGTCAATGAATTCAATGAATAATTGAAGGAAGACTCGCCAATCAAAGAATCAATCGAAGAAGAAATGTGAATTTCATAATTGTAATATCAAACTTGTGTAAATTTCTTTTTTGCATCACATATTCAATTTTCAACGGGCATCCGTTGAAAATTGCAATGGAAACTCGTTGCACCGTTGAATTCTGTTCGATACTTAGAAAATTTCATGGGTTTCTTAATTTTCAACGGGCATCCGTTCATCATACATACGATTGCCTGTTGTAACGATTTAGTATGCCAATAGATGCCTTTTGGTATCTAACAACAGATGCCTGTTGGTATCTGATAACAGATGCTCATTGGTAGCTTACAATGGATGCCCATTGGTACTTAGAAACGGATGCCCCTCCGTTGAAAATTACGACAAATGATCGTTGGAAAACCAACATTCATGTCACTTCATTATTACTTCCAATGAGCATCCGTTGCAATTTCCAACTGATGTCCCCTAGAAATATCTGTATTTTAACCGTAGAACAATTCATTTTCAACACAATTTCAAAACCAAAATATGAATTTCTCTCAAAATTAATTTGTAAACACTTAAAAACAATGAGATTCAACGATTTATCGGTCACGGTAGAATATTGGCAGGTTCCACAGGAGCCCCGCCACCATAACGGTCTCCTTCACCTATATCGACACCACCGATATTTGATGAAGAAGATGATATGGTGGATATTGACGCTTTGATCGATATTTTCAACGAGCGTCCCACCATCCCTATTATTGATCTTGAATATTCTGACGTGACGTTATGGTAAGATATTATTTAGAAATATTTATATTGCAATTAATTATAAATATTATGTAATTATTTTTTTTACATGTGCATGTTTGATGTGGATGATGTTTTTAAACATACAAACAAAAACATCATACAAGATTCACTACAAGATCGACTATATTGCTCTTGGTAGGTGTTGCGATAAATTATACGCCATCGATGGTGGTGTGAAATTATTGTAAGTGTATTTAGTATAAAATTAAATTTAAAATTATTATATACTTTTATTCATAAATTAATTTATTGAAATTTAATTTTGTAGCGCGTATATAGATGGATTAAGAAGGATACATCGTGCATCTATACCGCTTGGATGCACTGTTGCGCTTAATGATGATGACAATGCCAATCAATCCTATTACAAGAAGAACGCCAAACCGACATAGATAATGGACGAGGTATTCAACCAATTCTTTCATTATTTTCGGAGTCAGATGACTTCAAGACCAAAAGCGAGAAGGCCAGAAAATATCGGTACGACGAAAAAGTTCGCGGAGAGGCTCCACATCACCATACCTCGGGTTCACAGTCATTTCAAAAAAGAAAAGAAGAATTTGTAAAAACTATTTATATTAATAATTTGAATTTATTATTATATAAATTTGTTAACTGATCATATTAATATAATGTTAAAGATGCAGCGGATGAGAAGAGAACCAACTTTTCTTGAGATAGTTGTAGAGTCCACACCAAGAAAAAATCAATTGTTGGGGAAGAGGTCGACAAACTGAACTTGTTGACTCTCGGGTGGAACGGACGGTGAAAGCTGTGACGGAAAAGATCACACAACAATCACAAACTATCACTTCAACTCACGACGATCTTAGTCCTTTACAGAAGTAAAAATTTTATTATAGACATATAATACCATTATTGTTATAATAATTCTTTAATTATGTAAAATATTTTATAACGATATACTTACTTTATTGTACTTTATATTGTGGTGTGTTATACCGTGTAAGGAGCGTATATACAGTCTAGGTTTGCTATAAAAAGTATCATCGAGGATACCATGAAGATACCCTACGGTCCAAGAGACTTACATGCAAGAACGACACATCGAGCATCTCGAAACTACGCTTCAAACAACGCAAGATGCTCTTGAAGAAACACAATCTGAGCTTCGAGATACGCTAGCATAGATTCATCACATGGAGAGCATCATCGAGTTGCTGACCGATTGAGCGTATCAGCTACCACCACCACCATGGGGGCAACAACGATGAGATAAGAACCAATCATCAATTCCGAAGCAACCCCTTACGAGGCATTGGTGAGCATGGGGATGAAGACGACGATACCAATTTAGATGATATGTAGTAGATTACTTCTTTAATTTTATATAGATTAAAAAACGTTTTTAATCTTCTTTTTATTTTCCTTAATTTTTTTCGTCAGACTATCAAACGGACATGCGTTGAAAATGCTTGAAGTTTTCAACGGGCATCCGTTGGATTATTTTAAATTCACACCATTTTCTTTCCAACGGACATCCGTTGCAAATTGTCAACGGTCCTCCGATGATCTACGACAATCGCCATCCATTGAAATATTGCAACGGGCATCCATTGACACTGTCATTGGATAGATCCATTACAATCTGTTGAATGGTATCAAAGGATATTAGCCGTTGTAAATCACAACTGATGTGGATTTTCAACGATTTATTTCCAAAGGCACTAGATCCGTTGAAATTCGTTGTGAAAGGTAATTTCCAATAGATATCTTCTCACGCATTGAAGCAACCTTCTCGTCGCAAATTTTGGGGAACTTCTCCTCATATTTCAATAAAAAGGCTTCTAAGAATTTGAAGGCATAAACACTACAGTCACTCGAGCTTCCTAATACTTGTATTGCCATTTATCTCATCAGAAGTCAAGGAATGAAACCTTCCGAGTTGGAACATCTTCGACAAACCTGTTCTTATAATCTCCATCACCGGATGCGACTCCTTCAACCTTTTATGGCAGCCGTATAGCATGATCCATCAGATTTTGAAATCCATTTTCATGGCTACCCAATGAAAAAGCATATATCAATTTGAGGGTGATGGAATGTTTACAATCGAGACCAAGCCTTGTACTCCTCTATTGTTTTCTCAGCATCTCTGAATGGATATACGCCCTCCAAATAATCAATAAGAGTTTTCGGCATTTCTTCCATATCCCCGTACATCCACATCGCGAGCGTACACATGAAAGCAATAGGACAAATGTAATAACTCCAATATCGTATTGGGAATTTTGTTGTGCGAAAATACAGCTCGAACAAGGCCTCATCCAACTGGTGAAAAAAAATTTAACACAGATGAATACATATGACCCAAAATGACCTATGTGACATATGTGACTTTCGTGACTTAGGGTTAAAAAAATTACATTATCTTCAAACCATACGCCAACTTAAATATGATCTTCCAAAACTCTGGCCCCCTAGGATAATCTAGGTCAGATATCCACCAACGCTCTTGGCGAGGTTTCATCATCAATCTATATAGATAAGTCAATTTTAGACGTCAATAAACGAAAGCTTTCGGGTTATCTTGCCCTCTTCCAATCCTTGGGCTTCCACACAAAATGTTGATTTCCTGCAGGTTCTTGAACCACCTTTTCTACGGGTTTTTAAACCACTTCTTCTGTGGGTTCTTGAACCACCTCTTATGCGAGTTCTTGAACCACTTCTTCTACGGGTTCTTGAAGAACTTCTTCTCCAAGTTCTTGAACCACCTTTTTTGCGGGTTCTTAAACCACTTCTTCTGGTTCTTGAACCATCTCTTCTGCAAGTTCTTGAACCACCTCTTTTGCGGGTTTTTCATCCACACCTTCTCCAGCAACAACTTTCCTCGCCCTCTCCCATTTCCCTTTCCTCCTGCTGCCCTTGTTGTTGGCCCACCTCGTGGGTTTTGTTCTCCAATTTTTTTTGCTTTTTCGCCGGTAGAGGTTCAACATAGGGCTCATGTCTTGCCTTTCGTGGTCTTAAATTTCGTTTAATTAACGTTGGACTATCACATTCATCCGATAAAGCTCCAACATCTGTATAAAAATTATTTCATTCATTAGACTCATCCTTCGTGACCATGGGGCATATGCAACACATACGACCCTTGGAAATATGCCACTGATGGGACATATTTGACCCTTGTGACCCTTGCGATCCATGCGACCCCTGCAACCATGACGACCCATGTGACCTTTGTGACTTTTCTGACCAATGCGACCATGTGACCTTTTGTGACCCGTGCGACCCATGCGACCTTTGTGACTCAAATGACCTTTGTGAATCAATATTACTTACTTAGTGGTACTTCGATCTCTTTGAAAGGAACCACTGCAGTATCCTCGACAAGAATCTTGTCAGGAACAAAAATGACAACATCTGTATAAAAATTACTTTATTCATTAGACGCACCCTTCGTGACATTAATGCGACCCATGCAACATCGGCTATATATGCGACCTATGGAACATATACGACTCTTGCGAAATATGTGACCCTTATGACCTTTGTGACCCATGCGGCATTTTGTGACCCAATATTACTTATTTGGTGGAACTTCGACCTCTTTGACTGGAACTTCTAGAGTTTTCAGCATCAACATCAACGATGACATTTTCGACAAGACCCATTAGAGTATCGTCGACAGGAACCTCCTCAAGAACACCAACGCCATCATCTGCATAAAATTTACTTCATTCATTAGACTCATCTTTTATGACATTGATGCGAGTCATGCGACATCTGCTACATATGCAACCCATGGGATATATGCGACTCCTGCGACATATGCGACCCTTGGGACCTTTGAGACCCATGCGACCTTTTGTGACCCAATATTATTTACTTGGTGGAACTTCGACCTCTTTGACTAGAACTTCTGGAGTCCCCTTAGCACCAACATCAACAGCGACCCTTGAGACCCAATGAGTAAGGGTGGGCAAAAAACTCGCAGGACCCGTCCCGTCCCGAAATCCGTCCCGAACCCGCATTAAATTACTCGTACACGTGGGTTCGGGTTCGGGTATTTAATTTCAATACCCGCGAGTTCGGGTTCGGGATAGGTTTTGTAGTTTCATAACCGGGTACCCGCGGGTACCCGTAAAAATTACAAAAATACCCCTACTTTTATTGTTTATTACCTAAATACCCCTCGAACCCTAATCTAATCCTAATTTTAATTTTGCAGATGCTCTCTTTCTCCTCTTGCGGCGCCTCCCTCTTGCAGATGCTCTCTTGCTCCTCGCGGCGTCTCCCTCTTGTTCTTGCTCTCTTGCTCCTCGTGGCGCCTCCCTCTTGCTCTTTCTCTCTTACTCCTCGCGACGCCTCCCTCTCCGACCGGCTCCCACCCTCTTGCTCACCCTCCTCGCGGTGCCTCCCTCTCCGACCGTCTCCCACCCTCTTGCTCACCCTCCTCGCGCCTGTCACCCTCTTGCTCTTGCTCTCCTCTCGCCTCCAACCCTTTTGCTCTAGCCTTCCTCGCGCCTCCCACTCTCTTGCTCACCCTCCTCGCGGCTCCCTCTCCGACCGGTTGGACCGACCGCCGAAGGCCTCTCTCCCTCCTGCGTTTTGAGTTTTTTTTGCGGGACGGGTAGCCGCTGGTTTTGAAAATTTTGGTGGGTTTTTGCGGGTACCCACACCTTGCGGGTACGAGTACGGGTACTAAAACTAGTTACCCGTGCGAGATGGGTTCAGGTGCGGGTAGTGAGATTCTCGCGGGTACCCCCAGGTGCCCACCCCTACCAATGAGTCATTTGAGTCGGAGAAGGTCTTGAGTTTGAAGCGATTCACTAAGACTCTTGACCCTCTTCAACTCAAGCGACTCAATGAGACTCAAGCAACCCTCGCAACTCAAACGGTCACACTACAAGAAAATCGGGTTTTAGGGACCGACAAATCGGTTCCCAATCCGTCCCTAAACTGGTTTAGGGACGGATTGGAGACGACCAATGGTAGTATCCAATCACGCGACTCCAAATTTTTTCCGTCCCCAATCCGTTCCTAATTAGGGAAAAAGATAAATATTAGTGTACATTACATTCCGATTACATATTTTTAAAAGTTCGATTACATTACATTCCGATTACATATTTTTAAAAGTTAGTGTACATTACATTCCGATTACATATTTTTAAAAGTTCGATTACATTACATTCCGATTACATATTTTTAAAAGTTCTCATACATTACATTCCGATTACATATTTTTAAAAGTTCGATTACATTACATTCTGATTACATATTTTTAAAAGTTCGATTACATTACATTAATCCGATTACATATAATCCTAAGCCGTCCGATTACTCCTCGTCGGAATCACTATTCTGAACTGCATCCCAATCGATGTTAGGCATTTGCGCTTTCATCATACGCAGAAGCTTATCTATACGCCTATCTGATCGTTCATCACGCTTTTTTGATAGTTCAGCCTCCTTTAGTGCTTGTTCTACGCGCCTGTCGAATTCTTGGAACCTTTCGTCCATTTGATGTCGGAGCTTGTAATCCACTTTTTCTTTACCTTTGGATGAAGTTGAATGTTTTGAGGACATTGCTCCAAGTCCGAAAATACGACCTTTGTAGGGCGTAACTTGCTGTAAAACAAATACCGAGAATTAATAACATTTTTAAATAATGAAATTAGATCATAGTAGAATGTAATCATTACCTCGAGATACAACTCGTTGTACTCTTCCTGACTAAGAGTAGTTTGTGAGCCGTCTTCTCTCGGTGGAATTTGCGATACTCGCTCCGATGCCATGTTTTGAATTTCATCGTGAATGGTTTTCGCCTTTGGATCCACCCACGAACCATCTGACTTCCTAACGTATGTACGTTTCAACAATTCTATATACGATGGTTCGTATCCCTTCTCTTTCGCCTGAAAAAAATAAAAAAGATAGAGTTTAATAAAATGTAAATTTTATATAAATGCATAAAGTTGAATAAAACTTACCAGATCTTCGTATACTTCCGCAAAAGAACGAGATCCTGCCGTGTGCACGCTCATCCCGTATCCCGCTCTATCAGAACGTCGGGATTTACTTGCTCGCTCGCTCTTTGCCTTAAATTGTGGGGAATCCCAAAGTGCGCACATCTGATTCCAAATATCTTCCGACATCCATATAGGTCTTCCTTTTTCATATCGTTTTGCGTGCAATTTCCCTACGATAGACTTGAGACGCAATGCCGCATTTTTTTCAAACTCGGACTTTACCAGTCCGGTAATGGCGGGATTCCAATAATATTTTTGCTGAAATAATAATAAGCTTATTAAATTTAAATTGTAATTTAAATTACTTGATAAAATTTAAAATTGTTTAAAACTTACCACAAATGATTTCCACCATCGTTCCTTAATTTCTGGATCGGTATGTGTCCAATTGTAACAGAACCGATCAAAATCAGCTTTTATAACAATTGTTATTTGCCGATTAAGTTGCTTAACTCCAAACCTACAAATCACAATTACGGATAAATTAACATTTAGTTAATTATGTATAGTTGAGATTTGAAATTGAGTATACGTACCATAATGCGCCGGATTCATCAGGGTCTATAAGCGGAAGCCTCCGCCGCTCTTCATCCATTGCTAAAATTTCTTCCACTGTTGGTTCCTCGTATATATGTGGATCGTCATGCTGTACTTGATCTGGTGGTGGTTGCATTTGCGGATAATACGGGTGAAATTAAAATATTGTCAACGTACATTTCTAAATTTCGCAACTTCTAACATCAACACATAAATAAACAACTAAATTTATTTAACTCATTTCCGTATTTTCTACTCTAAATTTCAACGATAAATCCTAACATCTACTCTAAATTTCAACGATAAATCCTAACGTACTCATAGAAATTATCTACGATAAATCCTAACATACTCATAGAAATCACAACAAATTCGACCGATTTAACTGCTAGAACCGCTAACTATGTGGCTGGAATCTTACCTTGAGGCGAGCACAGCGAGAGAACGAGGCGAGCACGGCGAGGGGAATGAGGCGAGCACGGCGAGCACGGCGAGAGAACGAGGCGAGCACGGCGACGGCGGCGACGGATGGCCGAGGCGAACGAAGCGAGCACGGCGACGACGGCGACGAATGGCGAACGAAGCGAGCACGGCGGCGTTAGGAAGGAACGACGACAGAAGTGAGGAGGAAAGGGATTCGCGAGAATTGATTAAAATTTGGAGACGGGGTTTAATTTCCGTCTCCAATTGGAGACGGGCGTATAAATTCCGTCTCCAATTGGAGACGGGCGAATAAGTTCCGTTTCCAATTGGAGACGGCAGGCTGACGTCGGTTCCCAATTGGAGACGGCACGCGTGCCGTTTCCAAATTTTTTTTTAAAAAAATAAAAAAAATTAAAATTTTTAATTTTAATCGATTACATTAAAAGATAAATATCAGTGTACATTACATTCCGATTACATATTTTTA
>CM071868.1:18077666-18105651 GCA_036759665.1 Gynandropsis gynandra | reverse complement strand
GGATCGGGACGATAAAACGAGATCGGGACGATAGATCGGGATCGGGACGATAATCATCAAAAAACGTATTGAGAAACAATTCGTAAACATATAATCATTGAGAAAATAGAAACAATCATTAAAAAGTATATGAAAAACAATTCGTAAACGTTTTAACGTGATTCATCATCAGAGTCACACAATTGTTCCGTCGAATCTTCTGTATCTGATTCAAATTCTACATCTTCTATATCTTCATCATGAATATCATCTTCGTTTCTTTCGAGCTCCTCCATTTCACCATGCGTAAGTTCTTCAACGCGTACATCGTCAATAGCAATAATCTCGGTCATTTGTTGTTGCATTGGCAATTGTTGTTGTTCTGTGTTGTCGATAAATTTGCCCCTCGGAAGTATCTTCATTGCGACACGCCAACCTGAAGATCTTCTAATATGCGGATAGGAAACGTAACAAACTTGATTAGCTTGTGACGCAGGAATAAAAGGCTCGTATTTTGCATATCTTCGTGTGGAGTTAACTTCTACAACGCCTAGTTTGTTTACTCTTGTTCCGCGACCGATTACTGGATCGAACCAATCACATCGAAATAACATCACTTTTAAACCGACATAACCTATAAAAAATATCAAAATCTGAGTTAATATTCAAAATGACTTATGTGGTAAGGATAGCATTGTTTTAAACTTGTTTTCTATACCTGGATATTCCAATTGCAAAATTTCCTTTAAAATCCCATAAAAATCTGGTTCATCGACCGCTGCGCAATAGCTTTCACCTTTCACACATACACCATAATTCATCGTCGACTTCAATTTCCCATGATCGTAAGTGTGAAAATTATAACCACGTGTAAAATACATAGGCCAACTCATAACTTTCACAATCGGTCCTTTGACAAGATCTCGTAGCCACAACGGGTGATTGCCCATCTCAACCTGCAGTACATATACACATCGTCAGAATATTATAAAAGTTATTTATGTAAAATTTCATTACTTACATATTGTTTGATCCATGTCGAGAAATCTTTTTCTTTAAGTTCTTGGAGTTGAGAATCATCAATGTTCGTATATGTATTCTTCAATATATCCTCAAATGTCCTATAAAAAGAAACAAGATTCTATAAATATTACAACAATAAACAAAATTTTCATTGTGATAACCATAGTTAATTATGAGATTTTACCTTTCAAAAGACTGTAGACATTCGCAGTTCAATAAAACATATGTATGTGCGATATGGAGATCTCGTTGTGATAACCATATATCTTTCGCCTTACCAGCAGCTCGACCAATTCCGCAAAATATGTCAGGAACATCTGGTACTGGATATGAATACGCCACACCACCATCAAAATATCTGTCTGGATTTCTACTCCGCGTTTGAACATGTGGCTCGAAGTAGTATGAAGTGAAGAACGATATTTCCTCATTGACGTATTGTTCCACAATTGAACCCTATAATCAAATGATGGGAAAACCCGATGTAAGGTATTCACTATAAGTCCAACAGCAGCATGATCGACAGCGGCAGTGTCTGTCATGTGGGCATGCTGGACCTGGATATGTATAAAACAACGAGAGATAAACATTCTCACAAGGTCCAAAATTAGATTTAATGCGTAGAGCAATTATTTTTGAACCCATTGTAAGGAGAAAATAGCACTAAACCTTGACAGCAACTTTTCTTCCATCATGAGTACGGACAACATGAACTTGGGCAAGGGAAGCACTTGCAATCGGAACAGGATCAAATTCAGCAAATACCTGCAGATTTGAAAACAAAATAACTAAATTTTATTAATAAAGAGAGCAGAAGCACATAACATCCTGAGTAGAGCCCGAGATATCATCATTGATCAAACTATAACTAGTGGTTGTTGAAAACAAAGAAGATAAACCCAAATATAGGAGTAGACATAGTAAATACTTCGTCTGGTGTTTCTCCAAGCTCTTTCCTGAAAACCACACACTTGCTCATACGAAGACACAGGGCATCTGTTCAACATCGGGTTTTCCCATCATCGGGGTAAATCCTCTTAAATAAAGATGCTTCCAAGCAGTTCTCTCATTAACAAATTTTTCATTCTTGCATTTGACACATGGACAAACCAACGTACCCGTTTCTTTGTAAACTTGTTGATTCGTCGCCATTGTCATAAACTGTGTGACGCCTTCTATAAACTCATTCGATACGCTTTAAGATTCTGGATCAATTCTTCTGTACATCCATTGTCTAGAATCGAAAATGTTCGATCTTGATGAAGATGCCATTATATCGCAAACACTATAGAAGTTATGGGGTGAAAAATATGAGAGTAGCTTATGAAAAACGGATCAATGGTTGAGGGGTTAAATAGATTATTTATACACGGATTAGGAACGGATTAGGGACTAAGAGATTAATTTTCCGAAAAATCATCCCGAAACCGTCCCTAAATCTGTTTTTGAAGTCCTAAATTTAGGGACGGTTTCAAATCGGTCTCCAAATTTGGAGACGGATGGTCTGCCGTGTCTAATCGGTTCCCATTTAGAAACGGATTGGGCACGACTCTTAGGTACCCAAATTTGGGGACGGATTAGTGACGGATTTTACTTTTCGTCCCTAATCCGTGTATAATCCGTTTCTAAATTTAGGGACGGAAATGTCGGTCCCTAAATTTCGTCCCTAATTTTCAATTTTCTAGTAGTGTCATTGAGATCCAATGAGTCGCTTGAGGTGAAGACATGAGTCTCAAGCGACTCAATGAGACTCCTGACCATCTTCGACTCAAGCGACTCACTGAAACTCAACCGACTCACTGAGACATATCGACTCACTGAGACTCACACCCATTTCAAATTAACAAACAATTTCGCTTTCAACAAACTGATCTCTAATGTATTTCATCTGCAACGTAAAACCCTAGAAATCGATCCACTTATATAGACTCATTGAAGATTGATTCGTGCTCTCTTCTTCATTACTGATCCTTGCCATTTCTTTCTCACTTCAAAATTTCATTGGTCTCAACTTGAATTTTCCTTCTTGCTTACTTTGAACTCGATCCTTGCTCTCAACTTCGAAATCTCCTCTCGCTCCTTACTCTAAACTTTGAAATATTTTTCATTTCGAAAAACTGTCAAACCGTGTGTGTTTTCACATACGAAAACTAAGGGAAAATTTGTATTTTCTCCATTTTTTTCTATTTAATAATTATTTTTACGAGGTTAGACGTGAAGTCCTTGAGTCCTACGAGGATAGTTATTTAAGCAAATTTAATGGTAATTTAATTCTTTGGTTTGTGTCAAGTTTCTTTTCGATTCTCACCGTTGCAGTAATTATTGTTCAACAAGGGAACAAACATATTACAATAATAAAAAAACATTTGTTATAAAAAAAATAATCAATGACATTATTTTTGAAATTGAAAACAACAACAAAGTAAATATTAGATATCCAACACACGTTAAAAACATGTCTAAGTGTTCTTCTTCGTTTGATAGGCTAAATAAGCTGCCAATCCCGCAAACGCAGCCGCAGTTACTGCACAGTTCATTGAGAGATCGAGTTAAAAAAATGGAGGCCAAAAAAGTTTGGAAAGTACAAAATAATAGGTTAGACAGGCTTATACACCTAAATATGTTGTAACGAACCTGATGCAATGACAACTGATTTGTTACTGTCCTTTAATGTCGTGCAGACACAGCCAGATTCACATTGCTTTCTTTGACGTGAGGCCTATAGAAACAAAAAGAGAAACCCAATAACATCAAGTTCAGATGAAAGACTGTGTGAATCCCTTTTGGTTATTGTGTTGCTAAAACATCAAAACGGTGTAAATCATACCGGGACTTTTCCAACGATCATATGTCCCTTGTAGAACACATTCCTCACCGGTTCCTCATCGCCCCACGCATCCTCAAACTTTTTGATCAGATCTTCATTAATGAGCTCGACCCCTTGTTCCTTGGCCTTTACAGCAGGCTGCCACGATCTCAAAAACCCGACAAACCCTTTAAGTGAAAGCTTATGCGGTATATCCAAAGCTATAGGCTTGCCTTCGGACCCCAGCCCTACACTTTCAAAAGGGAATGGCAGCGTTTTGTATCCGTCAAACGCCAAATTCATAATTGGAGTCCTAAAGGGAAGCGTGGAGTCCACCAAACCCTTCATAATGCGGTCGACCTCGGGAGTGATTATGAGGTCGTTGTAGACCCAAACTGCGATTAGACCGGCCGGTTTGCGAAGAACGCGTTTTGCTACATTGTAGAATCTAACGGTGTCAAAATAGTGTACGGCCTGAGCGGCTATAATGAGATCCACAGAGTTTTCGCCTCCTACGAGAGCGACAAGTTCGTCGTCCGACATGGAAGCCGGTGTGTGATAGTAAGTTACTTTGGGGTGTTTGAACGCTCTCTTGAGCTGTAACTCACTTATATCTGTTGCCACGACTTTGTCGTAGTATTCTGCGACCTATACATATATATATATATATATTAGTTTTAGAGAAAAACAAAAAAAAATGCAAGAAAATAAGAAAAAAGATTATATAGCACAATATACCAAATGTTCAGCGTGGAAAAATCTTGCAAATGAAATTTCATGGAAAAAATATAAAGAATTCACCGCTGGGTTTAATATTTCTGTTCTTTCCACTAGTTTTAGTTGTAGCCTTAATTTATTGGAGCGTGTCAAACAAAATTTAGTTGAGCCATAAACAAAACTATTTACGTTAATGTGAAATATGTTGCAATGCGAGTACAACATATATGTTAGGTTTTTCTTATATATTTTCATTTTCATTTTGTTTATGATTTCTCGTGGGAGGAAAATGAACCAAACTGCAAAGTGTGACGGTTCTAGTTTTGTTGTTTGAAATCATGAAATTTTCACCAACACCAAAACAACACATTATTGGAAAACTATGAAAAGTACCACATGAACCCAAAAAAAAAAAAATAACGAAAGAACAGAAACAAGACATATCCTAGCATATACTTTGTGGAATTAAGTATTTCTGTCTCAAGGAAATACAAAGGGTAGAATGATATAAGCGATTTTCATTTGGACTTGGTTTTAGAAATTCATAGTGTTAGAATGTAAGGATTAAGTAAACGAACACAAGAATTGAATCAAGTAACCACAAGGATCAAGATCAAATATAGAGTTTGAACAAGTCAACATCATAATAATCTTGACCTAAAATCTAATAAATCAAATAATAACCTCCAAAATAATAGGTCATCTTTAAAATAGATCAACAAACAACACGACATATATGTTGAAATGCATATTTAAAGGAGAGGAACATATCACCAAGTGATACAACTCGAGACAAAGAGCAAAAAAACAATGTGCATTCTTACGCACGAGGAAAACGAGTTGAATCTACATAAGTGTTAATAATTCTAAAAAATAAATATTTTTGGGTTGGTGAGTGAAAAAACTCATTTTAAAGTTCATACACATGTGATGTAGTGGACTAAGGAAAGTCAATTTTACGGTTGTGTATAGCTTGGAAATAACTCATGATAATGGGGTGTATTTTGGATATATTCAAATATATTTGGATAATAAATATTTGTATTTGAACATACGCATTAATAAATGAATTCCATACAAATTTTTTAATACTGCACTAATAAATGCATTATTTTCTGCAGTAATAAAAAATCATGGTGTTTAATCTTAATGTTTAAATGAATTCCGTACAAATTTTTAATAGACAGAATTATTTTGGTTTATTTTTGCTAACATCTTTTTTTTTTCTTTACCGTGGGGCAAATTATGTAAAAAACTTGAACTTGTAGATGGCGCTTATAAAACTGCAAAATGAGTTAATTTTACCATTTCTCTGCAGAACCTCAGAAGAGCTTCAGCATAATCATATTTATTATGTATGTACTACAGCTAAATAACCAACCATAATTTATCAATTTTGTTTATCTAATTGAGATAAACAAAATTGATTTCTGTAAGTCAGGAATGTATATAGTTTAGGATTCACATATTTCGATTTCTGTAAGTCAGCTTTACAGCAGAAAATTCATTTAATTATTGAAGAGAGAGAAACATATTGAAATGGAGAGATAAAGAGAGAATAAGTCCAGGCTGCCCTCAGAGGCTCCTTTGACTTTTGACTTATTTTCTAATAAACAGTTGGAAATTTTTAAAAATGGGAAGTCGAAATAATAAAAAAAGGTACAAGTTTCGGGGAATAATTTTGGATCTCGATTAATGAATGTTGATTATAAATAGAAGAATCAAACAATGGACCAATACGTAGCGATCTTATCTTTCAACCGTTCATAGGACTTGCCAAAAGAAAAAAAAAGAAGAAAAAATAATAACGCTGTCTATTTTCTGCGAAGAACACCGGATCAATATTACGGAGTATATTCTTCATAAACTTTTGTTAAAACATTATCGAAATTTCAATAGCTTTTATCCTTTCATAAATCTCATGCCAGATGTCAAACTTTCGTTATGAAATTATATCAACCCACATCAAGGATATAAACTGGCAAACGAAATTTAACATTGTCGATCGTGAAAAAAATCGTTAAAAATAATAATAAACAAAAATATATTCGTGATGAAAATGAGGCATAATGTATATTTTGTGAGCATATGGGCGAAAATTAAACTGTAACAACGTCCAGGAAATTACAGATGAAAAGGTTGAAATAATACGTACCCCGACGGCGGCCTGGCCGTTTCCGCAGCCGACATCCCAAGCCACCTTGTGCTCCGGCGTCCGGGCGGCGAGTTTTCGGTACCAGTCCATCGGATATTTCGGCCTCGCATCGAGGTAAGCTTCTGCTTGCTTGTCCGACAAAGCAGCCATTTCTTCCTTTCAGACTTATTCCTGTATTGTTTTCTTGCGATGATGTGTTTGCTAAGGATATGAAATTTCTCTTGATGAAGAATCCTTTTTATATATGTGTAGATGCGAAAATTGGAATGTCAAACTTGGCGTGAGATGATGTCTTATTCTAAAGCATACTTGGTCATACATAATTTTAAATTCTTGTAATTGTTATTATTTGTAATATAATTGCTTGTATGTGACCAGTTCCATATTCAATATTCCGATATTTTAAGCAAAGTGTAAGAGAACAAGGATGTTCGAACCCTCAGACGAAAGTCACAACGCCCAAGACTTTGACTGCACCTGTTCCTTAACGATTTTAAGTTTTAAATAATTGGTCTTGATTGAACTTGAAACTCGTTAGAGTCACCTTAAATAACTAAAACTTCATAGTACAATTTTACAATCTAACATTTGATTGAACTTGAAACCAGTTAGAGTCACCTTAAATAACTGAAACTTCATAGTACAATTTTACAATCTAACATTTGATTGAACTTGAAAACACATTCTCAAATAAAACATTTCAAGTATATTTTGTTGACAACACTGCTGTCTATTACTGAACCAAGACCTTGCCTAATGACTCAGAGCCATTGCACGAGAACACTAAAAAGCTACAGCCGTTGTATCAGAACACAAAGAGATTTCAACATAACAAGGAGAAACATCCAATTGTTTCAGAAGTTTTAAACAAGCGAAAGACTCCAATCATTCCTAAAGGTTTCGAGTATACTAAGAATGAAGGAGTTGGTGCTAAGTCAGCAATTTCAGCAATATTTCAGCTCAAGAATACTTTTCAAGTTCTTGAGTCTTGAAGTACCTAATTCTTGAAGTCTTTAACTACTTCTTGAGCCAACAGTTTAGTATAAATATAGACTTGAATAACACTTGTAATACATACAAAAGAGATGATAATAAAAGTGAAAAGTTTACATCAAATATAGTCAAGCGTTTAGTTCTATTTTTTCATTATGTTTTCATGGTATTAGAGCCGATGGAATCTCAAAGTTTTCCTTTTCCAGTTCACATCAATATCTCCAATTTCTTTACAATCAAACTCACGGGTGTCAACTATCTTCTTTGGAAAACTCATGTAGAATCGTTGTTAAAAAGTAAAAAACTACTAGGATTTGTAGATGGATCCATATCAGCACCAAAATCATCAGAAACAAAGAAAAGTGATACTGATCCACTCTTTGATTCTTGGTATCAAATAGATCAACTTGTTAAATCTTGGATCTGTGGAACCCTATTTGAAGATATCTTCGGGTATGTAATTGGACTTGAAACAGTCTTTGAAATTTGGCCTACTCTTGCAAGAAGTTTTAATGAAAAATCTGTCTCTCGTGAGTTTGATCTACTGGCTTCACTTCAATCATTAAGTAAAGGAGGAAGATCAGTTCAAGAATATCTAAAAGATTTCAAATCTCTGTGTGATAATCTGAATTCAATTGGTAAACTTGTTTCAGAACCAATGAAGATCTTTCAATTTTTGAAAGGTTTGGGTCAAGAATATGAAGCCTTTTCTACTATCATACATACATCTATGCATAAACCTCCAATACCAACTTATGAAGATGTTGTTTCACTGCTTTTGAGTATTTCACATACAACAAAATCTTATCATACTTCTGAAGTTAACCCTCATACGACTTTTCAAGTTAATCATAATAACAACACTGCTTATTCAATCTTTAATGGAAGAAACAGAGGTTAAAGAGGAAGCAAATTTCGTTTCATCAATAGGTTCAGTTAACTGGAACCTACAATCAATATAATGGAAATATTGTTATTGGAGTTTCAGCTACTCAAGCTGCTTCTGATATAACAAGATCAAGATCAATCTGTCAAATATGTGGAAGAATTGGTCATATTGCTCTAAAATGTTGGAATCGTTTTGAAAATTCTTATCAATCTACTGATGTGCCACAAGCATTGCAGGCTCTCATATATCTAATACTGCAGGAACTGAGTGATATCCAGATTCAGGTGCTTCAGCACATATGACAAATTAAACTCAACATCTCAATTCAGTTAATCCTTTTACAAGTTCAGAATCAGTCATGGTTGGTGATGGATCACATTTACCTATTACACATACTGGATCTACAACTTTGCCTACAATCTCAGGTACACTCTGTCTTAATGATGTTCTAGTACTACCATCAATACAAAAATCCTTATTCTCTGTCTCACAACTAACATCAATTATCCATGCTATGTGATTTTTGACTCAATTGGTGTGTATGTTAAGGATATGGAAATACATAAAATACTAGCAAAGGGAGTCAAGCATAATGGTATTTATCGCTTGGAATCTCTATAACCACAACCCTTTTATTCAACATGACATAAAACAACCTCTGAGTCCATTTGGCATCAGAGATTAGGTCATCCACATTATCAAATCTTGCAGCAACTTAAACAAAATGGTCTCATTTGCATATATAAAAGTAGTTCTAATCTTTTTGAATCTCGTCAGTTGAGTAAAAGTTCACAACTTCCTTTCAATCTTTCTTCTTCTTTTCTGCAAAGAAGCCACTAGAAAGAATTTATTGTGATATTTGGGGACAAGCTTCAGTTGTCTCCAATCAAGGGTTTAAATACCATGTTGTGTTTATTGATAACTTCTCTCGTTTTTCTTGGCAGTATCCATTAAAAGTAAAATCAGATTTCTATAGTGTTTTCATTGTTTTTCAGAAATTGGTTGAGACACAATTCAACTGCAAAATTAAATCCTTTCAATGTGATGGTGGAGGTGAATTCACTAGTTCTGTTTTCTTACAGCACTTAACTGATTGTGGAATACATCAACTTATCTCTTGTCCTTATACACCACAACAAATTGGATTGGTTGAAAGGAAACACCGTCATATTACAGAACTTGGTCTATCGATGATGTTTCAATTTCAAATACCATTGTGTTATTGGGTTGAAGCTTTTGTTACATCAAATTTTCATATTAATCTTCTTCCCACTGTTATTTTGCACAATAAGAGTCCATTCTCAATCTTAAATGGCTATACACTAAAGTATTCAGCTTTAAGAGTATTTGGATGTGTCTGTTATCCAAATTTAAGACCTTACACATAACATAAACTTGAACCTCGTTCATTAAAGTGTGTTTTCTTGGGTTATAACACTAACTACAAAGGTTACAAAAGGTTTATATTACTAGACATGCAGTATTTGATGAATCTGTTTTTCCTTTTCATGACAGCTATAAGAGTTTGGTTACAGATTTTCAAAATCCTATTTTACAAGCTTGGCAAAAATACTTTTTCAAGGTACCTCAGCAAACAAGCTCTAGTTCAATATATCAAACTTCACCTATATATCAGACTCCATCACAAATTTTGAATCATCAGAACAGTCTACTTCTTCAAATATTACATCAAAAGATACAATAGAACAAAGTTCTACTCATCCTATGATTACAAGATCAAAGGTAGGTACTTTGAAACCTAATACTAGGTATTCTCTTCTTCTAACAACTTTAGTACCAAGGGAACCAAAGACAATTACAACAGCTCTTAAACATCCTGGATGGAAGATAACAATGGAAACAAAAATGCTAGCCTTGCAGAAGAACAACACATGGACACTTGTTCCTGTTACTTCAAACATGAATGTCCTTGGCTGTAAATGGATATTCAGAACCAAATTAAATGCTGATGGATCACTTGATAAGCTAAAGGCTCAACTTGATGCCAAAGGATTTCATCAAAAAGAAGGGATAGATTTCACTGAGACATATAGTCCAGTGATCAAATCTGCTACTATCAGAATAGTGCTTTCTGTAGCAATCATAAATGGATGAAAAATTAAACAACTTGACGTAAGTAATGCATTCCTTCATGGTGATTTAAAAGAAAAGGTATATATGGCTCAACCACAAGGTTGTGTTGATAAATATTTTCCATCACATGTCTGTCTGCTTAAAAGAGCAATTTATGGTCTAAAACAAGCACCTCATGCTTGGTTTGATAAATTCAGTATATATCTTCTAGAGTTTGGTTTTACATGTAGTATAGTTGATCATTCTCTCCTTGTCTACAAATAGGGTAATGATATATGATTACTTCTGTTATATGTTAATGATATTATACTTACATGGAATTCATCAACACTAGTTGACATTTTGATTCAATCTTTGAGCTCCAAATTTTCTATGAAGGATTTGGGACCTCTGCATTATTTCTTTGGAATACAGGCTCAATTTCATGCTTCTGGTCTGTTTTTGTCTCAAGAAAGGTATGCAAAGGACCTTCTAATTCGATCAGGTATGGAAGATTGTAAACCACTAAGTACACTTTTACCTTTAAAGATAAATAAATCAACAATAGGTAGTGCAAAATTCACAGATCCTGTCCTGTTCCGAAGTATAGTTGGTGCCTTACAATACTTGATTTTAAGAAGACCAGATCTTAATTATGCTGTGAATGTGGTATGTCAAAGGATGCATGATCCTTTGGAATCAGATTTTATACTTCTTCAACATATACTTCGATATTTGAAACGTACACTTACTCTTGGCTTATATATACATAAAAACAGTCTATTGAATCTTCATTCCTTTAGTGATAGTGATTGGGCTGGTTGTAAAGACATACGACGTTCTACAACTGGTTTCTGCATGTTCCTTGGAAGTAATATCATTTTCTGGTCAGCAAAACGTCAACAAACAATCTCCAAGTCATCCACAGAAGCAGAGTATCGTGCTATGGCTTCACTGGCAGCTGAAGTAACCTGGTTATCCTTTATTCTTTAAGATATTGGTATAACTTAAAAACAACCTACAACTTTGCATTGTGATAATCTTTCTACTGTCTATCTCTCTACAAATCCTGTACTTCATTCTTGTACTAAACACATAGAATTAGAATATCATTTCATCAGGGAAAAAGTTGCACTTGGAAATATTGTTACTAAGCATATTGCAGGTGAAGATCAGGTGACTGACATATTTACTAAATCTCTACCACATACTATTTTTGTTCATTTAAGTCGCAAACTGGGTTTGGGTTTTCCACCAAGCATCAGTTTGAGGGAGGATGTTAACAACACTGCTGTCTATTGTGCACCAAGACCTTGCCTAATGACTCAGAGCCATTGCACCAGAACACTAAGCTCATGATCTCATGATCTCTCATATGCATTGTGCAAACTGAAAAATAAAACTTGGTGAAAAGTTTGCCGGTTGTTCTTATGTTATTTTGCTGAAAATGTAAACTGTTTTAGGGTTTTGAGTTGTAGAAAAGAATGACCAACTTGGTGTTTTCTTGGTGGTGATGCTCTTCACCCCTTTCATATTTCATATATATAATAACATCATACAAAAGCATAGGTATCCTAGTTCACATGCCTAGTTCTCACATAATATGTCACTTTCTATTTTTCTGCATAAGACTAGCTTAAACATAGACTAAAAGCGTTTCGTTACTCTATAAAATATTTCAGACTTGTTTCTTTTCTGTTTCAGGTCACTTTTCTTCATCTTGGGCCATGGGCTGCTTGAACACTTGGGCTAAGCTGCAAATGAGCTTCTCCAACTTGTTTTTTGGACTTGACTTCATTTTGGGTTCGAATGGGCTTTGCTCTGGTGGTCCATCACCTCTCAATTTCAGATTACGGGTCAAGAACTTTCCCCCACAAACCCTAGAGTAGAGTTAGGGTTCTTCGATTTTCTACCGTCTCCAGCCCGTGCGTCGCCTCCAGCCGGTGTGTCGCCTTCCGCCGGTATATCGCTTCCTGCCTGGTTCTCCGATGACAGCGGCAAGGGTGAGACTCCACCACCATTCGAGTGAACAAATTATGAATCCTCTTAGCTCGAGTACTTGTGACTGGTCCTTCTGTTTTCGGCGCTTTAGACGAAGTCTCATCCTTATCATGATGGCTCTTTATTGAGGTAAGATCAAATGTAACCACAACAAATTCCGTTAATTTTATGAGCTATAAGACATAGTATAATCACGCACTATCATTCTTATTTTTGTTTTACCAGTGCAAACAATGAAAGGAAATGAAGTTTTTTTGCTGTTGTTCTTGGATTGTTTAGATGTTGTTGTTGTTTTATAGAGAAACATTTTTGGAGAATGAACATGATAATTCTTGGTGAATTCTGAGTGTGCTTTTCCGCACACACTTCTACCTTTCATATACTCAAAATGAATATGTTCTAGCCTATAAAACATCATGATATTGTCTCTACGTAGCTGCATATGCAAATATTATATTAGGGTCTTTTGTTCCTTGTATAACAATTCATATTTAAGTTGAGATTGTCCAAATGTGGTGTTGTGGTCCAGCTTCTTTTCAATTTTTTCTTATAAAGTCATCATTCGCCTTCATCAGTTCTCGATCTTTCTTGAGCCCTAGGTTATGTCGTGCCTCCTAATTTTCAGTGTGATTACCATGCTAGAGCATGCCATAGCCTTCAATCTCCCTCTTGACGGGTTTCGAATCGGCCCCTAGCCTCACCCTTAAATCCTTAAATCCACGTGTCCCCATAACCTTGGTAAAAATGTCTGCAAGCGGTTCCTTACAAAGTACGACCGTAACTCAATCTCACAAATAGCCTCTGCTTCTCGCACCACATAATACTTAATTTATATGTACTTAGTTCATTTATAATGCACAGATTCTTCCCAATAGCTACGACCAACATATTGTCACATTAGATAGAGATTGCACTCTATATGGTCAACAAATTTTGGATCATATGGTAAAGACTTCTGATTGCACGTCCTATTTGGTCTATTGTGTCCTCCAACATACCAGCTGGACACTCGTCCACTATCTCAGCAAACACAATCGTATCTATATTGTGGGCGGGCATACGAGGGCAATCAGCTGGCAGTTGAACCTGTTCATCCGTAGATCAGGGTTTTGCTGTTGGTTGATGTGATCCTACATCAACTATTTTTTTTATTGGGAAAACTTGAAATCTTGTGATATCGAGAGATTTCAAGATAGTCAAACTTTATTTCTCGTAGAACCTTTGTTCTTCCTAAAAGTGGACTTCACGGGACTCAATAATCCGTCCCAAGTCTGGATGGTAGCATTTTATCCCTTTGAGGTCGGACTATATCCCACAAATATCCATTCTTGCATTCTAGATCTAGTTTAGTTCATTGTTTTCTAAAAGAAAAACATAGCAAAGACACCTGAATACACAAAGATAATCAATACCAGGTTTTAGTTTGTTTAGTACCTCATATGGAGATTTTTTCCAAGACATTTGGTCGGTAGACGATTAATGAGGTAACAAGCTGTGATAACAATGTTCCCCATAAACATTTTAGAACTTTTTGATCAAATTTGATGGTTCGAGAGACTTATATCAAATGTCGGTTCTTTCATTCCACTACACCGTTTTGTTGTGATGTGTATGGACATGAGGTTTGGTGAACTACCACATGATGGCCGAGAAACGATCCGAGTTTATGGTTGAAAAATTTGTCACTGCTATTTATACAAATGCACTTACTTAATCTTTGTTTTATATTGAGTTAGAACATAGTGATAAAACTTGATAAGCACTCATAGACATCAAATTTAGATTCAAGGAAGTATAACAATGTAAACTTGGATTTTTCATCGATAAAACTAACAAAGTATTTCTTCCTATCTCTAGAATAACATGGAGCCGTCTACACATCAGAGTGAATAAAATAAAAAAATTTATCATATATTATTTTTTTAGAATGGGAAAACAATTCTACAATGTTTCCCTAAGATGCAAGATTCACACTTCTCATGATCAAACACAATATGAAGAAACACATGTCTGAGAGCTTGAAAATGAGGGTGTCCTAGTCTAGCATACCACAGTCTAGCGAAAACAATTTTTTTATTATAATGAGGAGACAAAGCTGATAATGCACGAGGCAAAGAATCTGAGAAAACATGAAGCTCTTCAAGGACATCGAGGCAATTTCGTAGAGTCCCACCTCCTATGATTTTTTTGGTCTCACTATCTTGCAACTAGGATTTTTTAAAATTAAAGCACAAATACAATTACAATCATGTGCCAATTTATCAACCAAAAGCATATTAGTTGTAAAATCCGAAACATATAAAGTGATTGAATTTTGCTCAAGTATGTTCAACTTTCCTATTTCTTTTATTGGAACACTTTGCCCATCTGCTATAGTCACTTACCCTATCATTTTTTTGCATATGCCCAAGTAAATTTTTATTCTTAGTCATGTGCGACATTGCTTCCGATTCAATAAAAACGTGATATTTTATTCGAGATAGGTAAGCAGAGTTACCATCCTCTTTTGATTCTGGCTTTACGATATCGGTGGAGTTGAGTACTTTGTTGATTATGTGTTCGAGAGCCTCCATCGTCACATAAGTTGGTTGGGCCACCGAATATGTCTCTTGAAGAGACGCAATATGTGCATTCTCCCTCAAGAACGTGCCATGTTTTCTCTTAGTCTAGAGGTGAGGATAAAGGATCCAACATATAAATTTTGAGCGACCTTTCTTCCTACAGTGATCACAATAGTGATTTTTTGATCAGCTGGGAGTTTAAAATTATTACTGAAACCATTGTGTTGCTTGCAGAGTGTGGTATTTCCCTGGACCCTTTGAAGAGGCGATTGGATCCCTATTCCTTATTGATTAGCATGCACACATCACCAAAGGTTGGAAACTCTGATTGACAAAAGGACATGGTTGATAAGGTCGTGGTTGGATGCTTCAAGGGTGGAAAAGAGACAAAAGACTTTTTTTTTAATTATGACGAGTTGCGATCTCTTTTAGATCAGTGGTCTTCGGATGCAAATCTTCTAGCTCGATCCACAGATCTTTGAGCTGGACTATGAGATCATCAAATGGATGTCCTTTCCGATGGATTGATTGAAGCGTCTTCCCAGCCTTATAGACTCGGTTGAAGTTGGAGACATGGCTGTATATGGCTTTCAGCTCGTCTCACGCCCTTATAGGCTTTCGAATGTGTCCAAAGGCCTCAAGAAGACGAAAATCTAGAGAATTTTGAATGAGAGCAAGGGTTATGGATTATCTTGGCCTTCTTTGCTTGACGCACACTCGCGTGGGCTGCTTCCTCTTTTTCGGGGTGGATGTAGTTCCACAAACAACAGTTTCGAAGGTTCGCTTTGAGAATTCTGGACCGGATTGTTTAGTTTTGTCCATTGAGGAGAATCAGAATTCTTTGTAGCGTTCATTTATATGTAGAGAATAAAAATAAAAAGAATTTATTCCTTTTACTTTTTGCTTTGAATTTGGTGGA
Source organism: Gynandropsis gynandra (assembly GCA_036759665.1). NCBI lineage: Eukaryota > Viridiplantae > Streptophyta > Magnoliopsida > Brassicales > Cleomaceae > Gynandropsis > Gynandropsis gynandra. The sequence continues at coordinate 18,089,535 of CM071868.1, read as the reverse complement.
GATTAATAGAAGAAGACACAAAGAGAATAAGGATTTTTTGTCGTTTTACACACAATACATAGGAAGAATATTATATAAAGAAGAAAACAACGTTCACAAGAAATAAGATAAGAAAAAATTTATAATTATATGGAAAGGAAATAATATATGCACAAAAAATGGTAAGGAGAGAATAAAGAATGATTATAAAAGATGAGCAAGTTTTCATGAGTTAACAATATCGAAGATCTTCTTGCCAAAGATAGTGTCGACCGTAATCATCATGATTGTATTACAAGATTTTCTTGCAAAAGATATGACCGATTGTAATCATTGTGATTGAATCACGAGATCTGTTATTAACAAATATCTGCCAAATCGATGTCCCAATTTCATGTCGTATACCTTTAGCAAACGACCCTGTAACAGAAACATTCCATTAAAATATGTTGCATAAGAGTTTAGAATCAGATTTGCTTACAGTTTTTATAGTAGTCGAATAGTTCAATCAAGATTTCGTGTTAAAAAGGGTGATTACATGAAAATAGCTACTGTTTGTTACACGGTAATCAAAATTAAAAGTGACTTACGAATTGAGCAAAATATTAAGATTAAAAGACATTTTATGATTGCAATATGCGACTCTAACAAATTTTATATATCAAATACATGGTGCTATGAAGACTTATATGCGATATATCTAAACAATTATGAACAAGTCATCTATGTAACATAAGAAAAAATGTATTCATAATATATTTGTAAGTGGTTACAAGAACAGTCAAAATAGTCTAGCAAGCATTAAGTGATTTTCTTAAGACATATGATGTAGAATTGTTGGGAAAAAGAAACTTCGAAACATTTAGAAACATTGTTGACAATGACTAGGTATTAATATATTTAAAACTTATGATTTAACGAGACGTGGTATTCTGGGAAGATGAATTACTGTACAGCACAATGTCTACCAATGAAATCCCACAAGATCTTTTTCACCAGTATTTTAACCAGTTTCATATAATTCGGATGTCGACCCTTTTCTAATTACGATCACTGCTTCAACAACGGCTCAACACTTGTTTATCAATGGTAAAGATTCACCTGGTTGGCCATTTGAGACAGACAAGGCTGTCACAATCCTCAGCTATGAATTCTGGTGACACATTACTTGCACTCGATATAGTGAGTGTCCATTCAACCATTGGTCTTTTTTGTTAAAGAAGTGTGCACACTAAATTTTCTTAATACTCGGCTCTAGGATTATGTTAAAAAAACAATCCTTGTTGCTTATACACCACAGAAAATGATAGTACGAGGGCCACTTCTTTCTTCCAAAAATCGTCTAAAAATGAGTTATGAACAAAACTAGTCACAAGATGAACTGAATTGTTAAGAAACAACATCTCTTTATGCAGAACACATTTATTGGATATGATAAGATGGTCATAATCTCTCTCAAACTCAAAGAAAAAATGTTATATTGTCACGGGTGTGTGCTCTAACAGACCTTTGATTGGATTTCTCTAAGAGCTTGCTATTTTTGTGGTTATCTACCTCATGGTTACTCACACCTCTTATCCCTCAGTAGTTGCTCCTCTATATCGTGTAATTCCAAGACTTATCGCACTACAAGTGATTCCTCTTTTGCTATCTCATATTCCTCACAATTTTTCGTTCGCGTAGTGAAGCCCATGGTTATCCCCTTGTACCACGTCATCTTCTGGTCACCATCTGCAGTACCAACATTAATAGTTGGTTTGCACAATCTTAAAAGTAGTAACCTCGGCTGTGACATTTAAGACATATAATTTGAGGATTACGTATAGGGATTTTGTTGGTACCTTGTACTCGTTGTCTATATGTTTGTTTGTAAGAGTTCTTTATGTAAGAGTTTTTGTTATATTGTGCTACCCATTTAGGTCGTAGTGCCTTCACTTTATGGCCAGCTTTGTGTTTTATGTTTGGTTAATCCAAGCGATTAGCTTCAAGCCGATAGTAAGAAGAGTTACCTTTTGAACATTTTTCCCTTCCTCTTTATTTGATTCACGATCTTTATTACCTGATGCATCAAGTTCTCTATGTCCACGTAATGGTGAGTTTCCACAAAGTCCTATATGTCTAGGTTGATACCACTGATAAATCACTCAATTTTACCCTCATGATCTTTCTCGATGTTCGCCAGAATCATTAAGACGTTCATATCCTTGTATTAGTCTTCTACTCTCCTATTACCTTGCACCAATCGCCTTAAATGCTGATTGACGTCTCGATAATGGTAAGAAGGTACAATTCCATTACTCATGATGGTACACATCTCATCGCATGTGGTTATAGCACGATCTCCAAGACACTCCCACTCCAAATAAGCCTTTGCATCCCTCTGCCAATTGACATAGGAGTCTCCCGCATGATGTTGCAGATAGCATCGTCGATTTGATCCCTTGTTCATTAATTGTGCCTCATAGGACAATCATACTCCTCGTCTAGCATCTCAACATACTTCTTCTCGTCTATGTTTAGAGGGTATGGATTGTGAGATGTGTTTGGTCTCCACCTTTGTTATTCCCCATGTGCTAATGCATCCACTAAGTCATGGATTCACAGTACTAAATTATTGCCTCATGCGTCTATATTTTTCCATCAACAACTTCATCTGCGTAAGTCCCTCATCATAAAGTGGTTTATTACCATGATGCTCGGAACTAAAAAATCGAAATGTTAAGAACATAAAAATGAAAAAAAAAGATGAAAGAAGCTCACAATCTCTTAGAAATTTTTTTCGCTCAATTTGTTTTTACTCACTCGCATGTCTTGTCCTCGACTTATCCTCTTCGATTCCATGTAGAACTCAAGAATAACTCGAAGTGAAGTTCTTAAAAATTCAAATTAAATCTTTACGGTACAAGTGTATAACTTCAAAACTAAGATATGTTTCCTAATCTATGATATTTCTTTTTTTCTCTAAAGACTCTTTCAATTTTTTTCTACCATTTCCTTTTATTTGGTTTTTGTACTTTTTACTTTTCTCTTCTTCTTCCTTTATAATTATTTTTGCGATTTTTCCTTTTCACTATTTTTTCATTTTCTTACGAGTTTCCTCTTGTGTTTTTTTCTATTCTTATTTGCTTTGATTTTGTGGTTTCCATTTTTGTGTTGTTTTTGTGTTTTCCTTTTCTTTTATTTTTTAATAAAGAGAAAATTAACTAAACTAAAATTAATATGGAATTAAATGACATAAAAATTAATTTTGGATAGATTAGCACAAGAACCAGACTCTGATACTTGTTGATATGATCCTTAATCGACGTTCTTTTGTTCGATACTGAAACCTTCTTGTAACCTAAAAACAAAACCTAGAACTTGTCTTCCTGTAGAAATGAGATCCTAAACCTGAACTATTATTTGACTAGAAAGCCTTAGACTCAGTGAATGACACTATAACACTTGTGAACTAGTGTAAATAAATTGGTGAACACTAAAAAAAACTCTCTAAAAGTTCATTATCAAAATCTTAAGATTTAGCAATAAAAATACAATATAAGTTATTTTTAACCTTAGTTTAAATAGCACACAATAGGTAGCTTCTTTAAAAGGACCAAACATAATTGAAAATTTCATACAATAGGCTAAATTAAGAAAAATCGATAAAATCGTTCGGTGGAGTGTCGCATAAGTCTTAATCCTACAATCTACAAAAATAATTATATTGGTCCAGAGAAATTACTCACAAGTGTTTTCTTACTCTAGTCGAGATCTCTGTAGATCACAATTATGATCTAGTGGAGCATTGTCTAATCCTTTGTTTTCTCGCTACTATTGTTCTCATCTCCTTGTAAGGACCTCTTGTAATCTTTTTTATGTGTTCCTTTATGTCCTCGTGGGATCATTATCCATTTTTCATGCCTAATTGAGCGAACACATCTCGAAGGTCCTTTGCCCTTTCCCTCCATTGTTTATCCTCATGCAAATTTGTGGTGGATCCAAGATCTCATCCTTATCTACTAGAACTTGTGACAAGATTTGAAGAAAAAGCTCTTTCATGAGAGGGAAATTGATTTGAGAACAAAAGGACATCATGAATGCAAAAATAATCAATTTATGTTAAAAAGAGTTGTTCAACAACTCAGGCTGGACTCCAAAACCACTAGGTTGAGCAACATCATAAAATCAATCAAAGGATTAAGACTTCTAATTAATGTTGCATTACTTATTCATGGGAAACCTGAAAATCATGTGGAATTCTACAATATATTCTCTAGAACTCTACAATTTTATTGTATGTTATTATTTATAGTGAAATCTATTTATGTTAGTAAAATATTTTGTGGCCTATAAATAGGAAAATTGTTTGATAAACTTAAAAAATGGTGATTTCTTATCTGGCATTCATTTTGACTTAACAAATAGTTATTTCCTCAATGATTTCGTTTGTGTCATTACAACAATTAAAGTTGTTCATTCGAGTTATTCGAGGGGCTAGTACTTATCATCTTCATCGTTGAATATATGGGTTTAGTTTGTCATTTCTGGTTAATTAGGTGTCTTGGTTTATTTCCACAGTCAATTTTGAGTTTTACATTCTAGGATCATATCATTTGTTTCGTTGTTTTCCTGTATATTTTATCATTTTAGAGTTTTTTTCGTCTCTACTTGAATTTAGAATGTTAGTACTAGAACTTGTTTCCGGCTTTAAAGAAAAATATTTTCGAGAGAGGGAGATTGATGTGAGAACAAAAGGACATCATGAATGCAAAAATAATCAATATATGTTAAAAAGAGTTCTTCAATAAGCGGTGATCGGGCTGGACGCCAAAACCACTAGGTCGAGCAACATCATAAAATCAATCAAAGTATTAAGACTTCTAATTATTGTTGCATTATTTATTCATGGAAAACCTGAAAATCACATGGAATTTTTCAAATATTCTCTAGAACTCTACAAGCTTATGGTATCTTATTATTTATAGTGAAATTTGATTATGTTAGTAAAATATATTGTGCCTATAAATAGGAAAAATGTTTGAAAAACTTAACAAACGGTGATTTCTTTTGTGGCATTCATTTTGATTTAACAAATATTGATTTCCTTTGTGATTTCGATTGTGTCATTACAACAATCAAAGTTGTTAATTTGAATTATTCAAGAGGCTAGTACTGATTATCTTCATCGTTGATTGTGTGGGTCTAGTTTTTTTTTTATGGTTGATTAGGTGTCTTGGTTTATTTCCACATCTAATTTTGAGTTTTATATTTTGCGATCATATCATTTTTTTTGTTTTCCCATATATTTTATTGTTTTAGAGTTTTTTTTGTCTACTTGAATTAAAAATGTTAGTACTAAAACTTATTTACAACTTTAAGGAAAAAGCTTTTTCAAGAGAGGCATATTGATGTGAGCACTAGGGAACATTAAGAAATGAAAAAATTATTAGATTATGTTTCCAAGAGATATTTAATAGATGATCGCTCAGGTCGACCGCTAAAACCATTCGCCAAACAAAGATTTAATTAATGATACATTTATTATTAATGAGAATTCCCAAAATAAAATGGAATTCTACATAATATTCCCTAAAACTATACAATCTTATCTTATTGTTTCAATGAAATCTATTTATGTTAGTCAAAATTTTGTAACCTTTAAATAGGCAAAACTATTTGATAAAATATACAAAGTTTTGCGATTTTGAGTTTCACCTAGAGTGATTTGTGAGATTTTAGCTCATTATTCTGTTTTGAACCAAAGAACATATCGATGGAGTGATTCGTTCATGGTATTTGTTTTCACTAATCAAAAGTTAGTCCATAATGTTTGCAGAATCATTCAACGAATCAAGGAATTTAATCCAAGTTATTCAAAGGGTTAGAAATGATAATCTTCACCGTTGATTGTGTAGGCTTAGTTTTTTGTTTCTAGTTGATTAAAGGTCTTGGTGTATTTATGTAGCCTATTTATAATCTTAGAATCCAAGATCAAATCATGTGGTATCAAGGTTAGAATTCTCTAAATTAAGATTATGTTTTGTATCTTTATCTATTGTGTTTTTATTTTCATTTTTCTTTCATTGTTCGTTTCTATTTTATCATTATAGAGTCTCTTTTTTCTTCTATCTACTTGAATTAAGATGTCAGTACTAGACCTTGTTTCCATCTTTGATGCGAAAGATCTTTCAAGAGAGGGAGATTGATGTGAACACCAAAGACATAAAATAATCAATGCAATATTAATTAACAGTCTTCATTATGTTATAAAGGTTCTTCAAAAAACGATCTGCTTGGATCAAACTCAAAAACCACTCTGTCGGGCGACGGTCTAAAATAGTCAAATAATGAAACTCTTGTTAATATTTCATTGATTTTTTTTGTGGAAAATCCCAAAATTACATAGAATTCTATATAATCTTCCTAAAAATCTAAAATCTTATTTTATCTTAGTGAATTATTTTATTTTAGTCAAACTTTTGTAGGATGTAAATAGATAAGTTGTGTGGTGTAATATATAGAGTTTTGTAATTTTGAGTTTCATCTATTGTGATTTGTTAGCTTTAAGATTATGACTCGTTTTTTGACAAATGAATTTCTCAGATGAAGTGATTTTGTTTGTGGTATTCGTTTTGCCTTATCAAATATTAGTCCATAAATGTTTATGGTGTCATTTAGCAAATCAAATCTATTAATTAAAGTTAGTTTAGGAACTATGACCAATCACCTTCACCATTGATCATATCAATCTCACAATCTCATCACTTGAAAACTTGTTTGATTAAAGCAACTTTATCGGACCTCAATATGTCTAATGATGGTCTGGTAAATTTGCATTGTTATAATCAAGTCAAAAATATATTAGTTTTAACATTCTTTCACAAATGAACGAAACATATTGAAACTTATTATCATTACACTCGTGATAAAATTAAGTTCAGCTTCATGCTCACTCATCATGTAAGAATATATATATGTATATATATATTTGTTACTAGCAAGTCCAATTTTTAGCTACTAAATTTCCTGCATTTTTATATAACTTAACCTTATTTATTGTGTAGAAATTGTAATAAGATGATCTCGTAAAGGAAGATATATATTATTTTTTTAAAACGTTTGTTTTATCATTAAAAGAAACAAAGACTATTACGTTATATAAATTATTATTAAGACCATTGACGTTGAGATCAAGGAATATATTTCCAAGTCATTATCTTATTTGTAGGACAATATGACCATTATTAGTGGCCCTGGTGTGCTTCTGTTAAAATATTATTTATACTCTACGACATAAAAGGAATACTTGGTATTCCTATAATTATATCTATTCTTTGATGATAATGTTATTTTCATCGTTTACGGAAAGTTTAATCTCTGAAATTGTTTCAATATTTTACCTTTCGTATACACAAGGTAATCTATTCGTCAAACTTAGTGTAAGATTTGAATCATACTTGAAAATAAAAACAAAAGTGTATTGTATAAATATAACAGGATCACTAACTTTATATGTAGCCAATTAAGGGATATAATTTCTTACCTCAAAATTTCATTCTGCGTTGATGGCATATATAACATTATTTTAATGGGGTTATAAAGTCGCATATATGTGACTACTGCGTTATATTAGATTTGCAAATTCTGATACAATTCTCGAGAAGTGGCATGGCAATTACTACAAAATTTTACGTGGTCATTGCGTTGGTCTTGGCAACGATATTGTAACTTCATTCCAACACAACGGTAACATTACTTTTGCATAGAAATTGGCATTCCCCCTGATAACACAGTTGTAACACCCGCTCCACATCTTGACAACCCCAAAATTGGCGGTAGACCGACATTACAATTGTTTACGCTATTTTAATGGATGGTTAATGCAAACTACTTAAAAAGTTTTCCTTGATATTTCATTAGAAGTTTTAATGAAACCTCGTTAGCACCTTTAGCACAATGATATTTGTGCTCTGACACAAATATGCCATAATGTAACTGCATTATTATACAACAAAAGTTTTGTGGAACACTACTGCATTTGGGATTTTCATGGGATATATAAATACAATGGCAACGCAAACGCACATTATAGAATAATCATATGATGTTTATAATTATACATTGATGACGAATGAATTGTCTTGACGTTGTACTCATCATAATGGATACGCTACAAACAACACGTAAATACAAACATAATACAGTACTCATCATGATGGTTACACTACAAAGAACACGCACGAACAGCGCGAGGGCCTCAACCCTGTCAATGCCGATGTGGTTGAAAGTTGAATTGGCTACTTTGTCCACATGTTTAATGTGACATGGCGTTATCTTTAGTAACACCAATGTTGATTTGGATGACTCTAAAACTAAGATATCAATGACACATGGGTCGATCACAAGGGCTAAATCTATGAAGATGCAAAATATGTTTATTCAGATGGTGGCGAAAGAACTTGCAAAACCATCGCAAGGGCATCAAGAGAAATCAATGGAGGCTTATGTTGCAATTAGAAGAGGTCAAGAGGAAGATGATAGAGGAGCCAAAGACACTCAACTCAAGCAGAGATTGTTTGACCTGAGCAAATTATCTAGAAAAATATAGCATTTGGAGGAGTTGACCGAGCATTGTACGCAACATGGAGTTACACTTTAATGCACAGTTCTAACATCGAATAATGTAGCGACAACCCAACGACAACGCAACAAACACATTCCAAGTCTAATGCCATTTCAACACCAATGGTGTTATACTTTACAACACAAATCTCAAAGAGGATTGTGTTGGTAATTATATATAACTTTAAAAAAATTAGTTTTATAACACCAAAATTTTTTATGATTTAAAAATTTTCTAATCGTGCAATATTGATCTAGATGTTGATAAATATGTTGATCCCAATGTAGATGTTGGTGCAAGAATGTAGAATGTGACTATGATGGATACAAAATTATTATGCCCGATTCGAGAGCATAAAAAATTACTATGAGAATCACAATAGTTCTTTATGTCATACGTCACCGAGTTAAGTGACTGTACATCACTTGACCTTTCCATAAAGAATAATGGTTGAGCTTTCTCTCTAAATGGAGCTTTCCCACTTGCTAGATCTTTCTCTCTACTTTCCCTATTAATTGGAGCTTTCTCTATAGCTTCCTAATTTTGTAGAGCTTCCTCTCCAACTTCCTCACTTGCTGAAGCTTTCTCTCTAGTTTATTGACATCTTTTAGCTTCCTTTTCACTAGTGCCATCTTTATTTTGACGTTTTTTTCTTTGGTGTATGACATCCTTTTGTATTTGGATGGTTGCAGTACCTTCCACCTTTTAGGATTCTTTGATTGAGGCCTTTGAGCAACTGTCTTTAAATGTTTCATTTTGTTTATGTTCTTCATGGTCATCATATAAATTTAAATTACCTCTTACCTCTTTTTGGACATAGTTTATGATATATCTATAATATTCTTGAAATGTCTTTCAAAACTGTCTAGACGTCCTCTATAAGTGTTAAACATTCTTTAAAAATATTGAGACGTCCAATGATTTCTTGCATTATCCTTGTGTATATGTTCGAATTGAAGAAAATACTATGGGGTATCCTTAATGGTGAGGGCATCCTCAATGGAGGGGGATATGGTGGGGGCATCCTCAAGGGTTGGAAATGGTGGGTGTTGCATCTTAGATTATGGGGGAGAATATAGTGAGGGCAAAACCATATTTCATTTGTTTGATTCACGGTTTGTAACTACAACATTAATTTCATTAAGGTGTTGAAATATAACATGAACACCGCTACTTAACTTTGAAATCTAGTCATCAATTGCCAGACTAATTCGTCCGACTCGAGATCTTTCGTATACATAATCTCGGATCCATTGGAGGTGATGATACTTTTGATATCCTATTAGTGAAGAAGAAGTGTTTTATAGTAGAAGTCATATTTTACTATACGTTGTACATGTTGTGCCACATGTTGTACATATTGTATCACATATTTTAGACAATGTACCACAACGTTACACAACATATTGGTAAAACGTGTGGCACAATCTCTACCGCAATCTTGTTAGAAATTGGTAAATTTTACGAGTAGATTAACTTTGTATACCCAAGTTATTTTCATAGAATAGTACTTGTACATACTATTTGGTTTGTACGTCATCTTGAACATCCTTAGAAATTTGGACAATTTTCATTTGTAGCGATCAATCAGAACATGCACACCAGTACAGAAACTCTAATATATAAGAATTTTTTCAAATTTTAGACACAAATATTATTAAACTCTCCAAAAGATTTACACTAATTAAATGAATTTGAATTTAATATTATCTTCAAAGACAACATAAAACCAAAAAATGTCTAGGCTTTTTTCACGTTACCGTCAAAATTGTAAAGCATATGACTAATATCACAGAAATGTGAACAAACGTTAACCTTCTCTTAGGAAAATTAGTGCTAGCTTCTAGATTATCAACTATTTGCACCAAACAATTGTCGATGGGGCCATTGAATATATTCTTACCTTTAATTACCGAGGTGAATAAGTACAACACGATCATCTTCAATCGATCTTCATATAAGGATATTTTGAACAACTAATTCTTCACATCGTTCATGGTTATTGACTAACGTTTTGGCCAATTCCTCTCCTTGTTTCACAACAATCAAGCCGTGACAAATTTTATGGACATTAGTCGCATTTGAGTTCTGATATGATGAGTTCTGATATGATGTTATGTTCTATCAGCGAATACTGGATAGGTACACCATTAAGAATGAACCAATATTCATTTATATTATTTATCACTACAGCATGCAGAAGCAACATTCACATCCTAACCGTTTTTTTTCTTCATCATTTCTATAAGGAGTATGTGCTTGAATTGAGTATGTTTCATGAACCATTCGAAATCTTCCATCTCCAAGACTTCTTGCAATTCTTTGATCATATTGAATAGACAAGAATTCTTTGCAATTTTAAAAGCTGTAAAAACTTGATTGGTTGGACATAAAAGATTTTTGAATCTACTGGTTAACTTGTTGAAGCCTAACAAACTACGAAAAATGGAGAAACTTGTGGCATAATGTGTAGTAGAATGTGTGATACGACATGTGATACAATATATGGTACAATGCGTGTTACAATGTATGGTAAAACATGTGGTATAATTTATTGTAAAACGTGTGGCAACCACCCTCCCATTGACCAACAACATTGTGCACAAAATTATCCCACAACGTTGTTCAACAACGTACAATAAACAAGTTCACTTGGTTGAGATGGTAGTGGGACCGAAGAACAGAAGATAGTGGTGAAGATGAAAAAAATTCAGAAAAATTGTGAAAGATGAAAACTATTTTTGAAGGAAGATGGAAAAACCCTAACGATGAACTTACCCTGCATACATTTTCAGACGGTGCAACATAAAATTCATCCGATTATGGAGATTTTGAGGATGAAAAGGAAGATGAGGTTTTAGAAGTTTGAGATATTTTTGAAAGATTTGAAAAAGATTTCAAAGAATTTTCATTATAGTAGACGATAAGTCGAACAACTTTTTTTATAAAGTGAGAGAGATTATTTTTTTATTTGATAAATTAAAAGTTAAATTTAATAATTGCGATGAAATTTGTGTAATATCTGTGTATAATAGGGAGATTCGAATTTATAATGGTTTTCTATCGAAAAATAAATATATATAAAAATAATTTTTAAAACGATGTTATTTTGATAGATTGACCTTTGAGTAAAATCATTTGATATTGAAGCTAAAAAATAAACAAACATGATTAAACATTGGTGGCCAGTGTCATGATCTCCTTTAATTTAGTGAAAACCTCGAAGATGCTTTTGATAGAATTTAAAGAGTCATCTGCGAAAATCTAATGTTCGTAAAACGTTTA
>CM071868.1:18066119-18077305 GCA_036759665.1 Gynandropsis gynandra | reverse complement strand
AAACGTTTAAATGAGTTAAACAGCGCGGTTCACATCTTAGGTGATAGTTTAAGGAGACAATGGATTTCTTTTCCGCAATCTTTGTTTGCCTTTGAAAATCCTCATAGATCCTAATTAATATTTATAGAGATCATGGGTAACATATACGAGATTTTATTGAACTCGTAAACTAAACAACTCCATTGAATAGAGAACTAAGGGGAACATTCTCGAATCTCTAGATCAAAATCCTTACCTAGGTAGGATCTTATAGACACTCGCTTCGGATGCAAATATTTCTGACCTTCCTGCACAATATCAGAAGCCAACAAATCATTCTCCTATATGCCTTTCTCTCCCTGAGGAACAATGTTTGATTCGGTAAATATAATCCGAAAAGCTGAATTTCATTTCTTGGGAATCATTTTGAATTTAATTTGTACAACATGTTTCACATTGAAATAGACCTTCTTAAATTTCATCAACTGCTCGTATCTCAGGGGTAAGATTCAATAGAGTAGTGTGGGGTGATGAAGACATCAAACTATTGGAGAAAATTGAGAAAAATACTGAAACCACTTCTTCACCAATGATTAGCAATTATACATGAACATGTTTTATTTGAATTTATCCAGGGCTGGATTCTTATAAGATATCATTTGTTACAATGGTTGATGTCATCGGATGGACCAAAAGGTGATATGAACGTTGTAGGGATCAATAATGATTAAAGCACCTGATTTATGCATCTAGGTGTGTTTTTAGAAAATGTAACTTTGTTCTTATTGGAGAATTCACTCATCCTAAATGGATCTACCTGCTGTTGCAATCTATATAATGTTCTAGCATTATAGATCACGGACATCCTCATCTAATGACATACATACCGAATATGCTATCAAGAAGTGTACTTGCTCTCGCAATCTAGATTCCACTCCAACATCTAAGTCATTAACGTTTATGAGCTACATATGAATGCATTATCATCCAATATTTTCACTCCTAAACTGACTAACTTACCTCCCGATATGATCATTCATGTTTATTAAATGCATACGAACTAATATAATTCGACGTTTTCATCTGAATTATGACACGTGAAAATCAATTCAAGGACTCCATTGAAGAATTAAAGAACACAAAATGCATCAACCAATAATAACAAAGAACAAAGAATCCACTCATGAAGTACGATGAGCTGAAATACACAAAACTCTAGCATAAAACATGAATTAAATCTATGCATTTACATCTAAGTAGAGAACTACAACAAGGAACAAGTAAACATAAAGGTTTAGGGAAGCTCGGTCAATCTCTCTATCAGTCGCCCCCGTCGGGCCGTGATAAGGACCAAACAAACTTGAGCTTAGAAAAGAATTTGAAAAGAAGAGAATGAGTTTGAATGTTATTGCTGTATTTGAGACCACCAATCTCCAAAGGTATTTACCAAGAATTTTCTTATCTCATTATGAACGTCTATAGGGCTTTTATAGCCATTAAACCAAGATTCAAGACTATTCTTACTGACCACTTGTTTATAGTATTTTATCATATTTCATATTGATTGGTTATTTCTAATGATTTTATTCTTGATGATTACTTGAATGAATGATAATTAAAGTCCGATTGTATCGGGAGGTAGATTAGACTTTGGAACCTAGCCATAATTTGGGGTTTTAGTCGATTTCTTGGTAAGTTAGTCGATTGAACTCAGGGATTACGATATCAGCCTTAATACGTTTAATATGTTTATTGCGCAATCGGGAGATTGGTAGTATGCATGCTAGATAGTGGGTTTAGGCATCAGGAGAGACAATCCCTAGGAAAGAGCTTGAATTCCCTAAATTTGTGATGATACCTATAACCATGATCTTTATCAGCATTTCATTGCATTATTGTGCACTTCTCGAAACTTGTGGTGTTTTATCTTATTGAATTTATCTCGTTAATTAGTTTAGTCATTACTTTGTATTCTACCGATTGATTTATACTTGTCTTATTCATTATTTAAATAACTCTATAGTTGCATCGGCTCCCTAGTGTTCGACCCTAGTACTACACAGTGCGTATTATTGCGGAAGCGTTAGTCTATGTAATTTGTTACTTGAGATTGACCACATCAGTCTAATTTTCAGTATGAAAGTTCGTTCAAGTTCAACTCCAATACCAGACCTTATTTTCTTGAAAGTGTATCCGCAGCCTTGTTGTTACTTCCAAGATTGTATTTAATCTCAAAATCCAATTCAAGAAGTTTAATTGTCCACCTTTGTTGGTCCTTAGTGACAGACCTTTGTTCCAGCAAGTGTTTGAGACTTTTCTCATCTGTCTTTAATATAAACTTGTGCTCTATCAGGTAATGTCTCCAATGTTCCACGGCTAACGCATTTGCCAACAATTCTTTCTCGTATACTGATTTTGCTTTGCCTTTGTTGAAGAATCCTTGACTCATAAATGCTACTAATTTTCTATTTTGAGAGAATGCCCCCTCCCCTTTGCCAGATGCATCGGTCTCAATAATGAAATCTTGTGAGAAGTTAGGCAAAGCTAAAACAAGAACAAAGGATATTACTTGTTTTAACTAGTTAAAAGCCTTTATAGCCTCCTCATTCCATTTGAACCCATTTTTTCTTCATCGAATCTGTCAATGGTTTATCAATCTTCCCATAATCTCTCACAAACTTTTTGTAATAGCCAACGAGGTCAAAAAAAACTCCGGAGGACTGTGATAGACTTTTGGGGTCTCCCAATTCCTCATAGCTTCAATATTAGAAGGATTAGCAACAACTCCTTCAAGTGATATAATATGGCCAGGGTAGGCTACCTGTGGTAGTCCAAATGTACACTTCTTTTGGTTTACAAAGAATTGGTGGTTTTTTAGAATCTGTAAAACCATGTGAAGGTTTTCCACATGGTCATCCAACCCCTTGTTGTATATTATAATGTCATCAAAGAAGACTAGAACAAACTTCCTCAAGTGATCTCTGAAAAGATCATTCATTACAGACTAAAAAAATTAGTTGAAGCATTGTTAATCCAAAAGGCATTACAAGAAATTCATAATGCCCTTCATGCTCTTGAAAGTAGTCTTGTAAGCATTCTCTTCCTTAAGTCTTATCTGATGGTAACTTTCTCCTAAATCTAGTTTGGAAAATATTGTAGGGCCATGAAGTTCATCTAAGAGTTCATCAATAATAGGAACGGGATACTTGTCTGTCATGGTGAGCTTGTTCAATGCTCTATAATCAATGCAAAACGCCATCCGCCATCTTTCTTTTGTAACACTAAGACAAGGCTTGAATAAGGACTGATGCTTGGTCCTATGATTTTAGCAATTATATCTCCTTTACAAGCTTTTCAACTTCATCTTTCTGAGAAAATGAGTGTTTGTATGGTCTTAGATTCACTGGAGAAGATACACTAGTTAGATGATAGAACGTTCTCTTCTTTTTTTTGGGCGGCAAACCGGTCTTTTCTTCAAATACATCTTGAAACTGCTAAAGAACCTTCACTATTCTTGGGTCCAAGACTATTATTGCAATAATCTTGGATCCTTCAAACAAAGTGGTAAGTTCTAGAAAAAATGCTATAGGTTCTCCTTGAAAGGTTTTGGTTAGAGCATTGAGAGACACCTTTTTTTAGAAGACTTAGATCTCCTCTTAGCTCTATCTTCGATTTTCTCTTCTTGAAACTTAACCTATGTAATTTTCAGTTGATGCTGGTCTCTCTCAAAGAAGAAAGCCACTTATATCCCAAACCCACAAAATTAGTTCCCAAATCAAATAGCAAAAAATCATCCTTAATCTTGTAGCCCTGGATGGTAATACCTAAATCTTAGCACTTTCCATAACAAAATATGATGGTTCCATCACCTCTGGATACTCCCAATCCTCTAGTCTCCATAACTGGAAGTTGTAATCTTTTTTCCACCCTTTCTGCAATGAATTTATTAGTAGCTCCCAAATCTATCAAGACTATAACCTATTGTGCTCCAATTAATCTCTTCATATTGAGTGTTCTTAAGGCCATTAAAACAATCGTGGAATTAATAGAGAGTTCAATGAGTTCTTTACCTTCCTTTCCATCCATTATCGCATTCTATACTTCTGGTTTTTCATCATATGATTTAACTGTTTCTTCTTCATCTTCCACCTCCAAGAATTTGAGTTCTTTATACGTGCATTTGTATCATGGATGACATCTCTATTTGATGTGTGTCAAGTTAAACAAGTTAACCTAAAACTTCCCGCAACACGTGTATAGTAATTTAGGTGTCGGTCCCGCAGGGACTATGCAATACAGTCTAAGAATCAAACTAGAACCAATGCTTGCTTCGACGAAATAGTGGTTATGAGATGAAAATGTGATAATGTAGTAGACTAACGAGTTCCTAACAAAGAGACAAATGTTCTAGGATAAGGTTTCACCGCATAGCTTCCGAAACCTACATTCGATCTATGTAATCATGTGTTTCTATCAAGATATCTAAGGCGGATGATCCTAATACAGATCCTACCCTCTTTCAAGGCATAGGAACGTGATTCAATTGATTCATCTCCTACTTTTATGGCTAACACCCCAACTAAGCCCCAATACGATCTATCACTACAAAAAAAAAACAAGCGGTTTCTAACAGACATATCCGTTGAAAGTTGCAGAAAATCCGTTGGAAAAACAGATTCGCAATGGACGCCAACGGATCCAAGGCTGTTGGGAATTGCTCGTTACAAATCAAGATCCGTTGCGATTGCTAACAGTGTGGCAAGGGATACAATCCATTGCAAAATTGTAATGGATGCACAACAGATTTTTCCATTGATAAATTGTAACAGATTCCCGTTACAAATAATTCGACGGATGCCCGTTACGAATTTGCAACGGATGTCCATTAAAATTGTTTAACGGATGCCTGTTACAATTTTGTAACGGACATCCGTTGCCACTCTGTTGGGGAAAATATTTAGCGGGAATTGAAATTTTGCAATGGGCATCCGTTGAAAACTGACGGAAAATGGCAACGAGCATCCGTTTTAAATTGGCGGGAAATGACAACGGGCATCCGTTACCATTTGACGGGAAATGTTTTTCCAACGGATGCCCGTTTCCATTTCTAACGGGCATCCTTGGAATTTTGGAAAAAAAATTTATAAAAATAAAAGTTTTAAATTAAAATTATAACAGTTTTTAAAAAAAAAAAAAAAATTAAAATCTAATTCTATTACATTTCATTTAAATTGGTGGGGCCGATATCATCTCCGTGGTCACCAGCATCTCTAGAAGGCGTTGCATCTGAATCGAAACCCCGTTCTTGATACAGTATTGATTCCCTCACCCGACCGGATAGCAACTGTATGACGCTCTCCAAGTGCTGCATTTGTGATCACATTTCTTGAAGTTGGGCTCGTGTGCCCTGAAGTTGTGCTTCGAGATCCTCAATACGTCGTTGTTGCATGTAGCTCTCTTGGACCACTGGAGGTACCATCATGGCTTCCTCGACGAATGCAACTCTCTTTGAAGTGCCCCAAGACCATATAGACGCCCCTTATACGGTCTAACCGATTACAAAACAAACAAAATTAGAGTTAGAACTTTTACAAAATATTATAATCGAAAGATCAAATAATAAATGTTTACCTCCAAATAAATTTTATCCTTTTGTAAAGGATTGAGCTCGTCGGGAGTTGAACCGCAAGCTTGTGATTGCTGTGTAATCTTATTCATCACAGCTTTCACGATTCTTTTCCCTCGAAGGTCGACGAGTTTTGGTTCGTTGCTCTCTTCCCCGACGAACGGCTTCTTCTTGGCATGGGTTTCCACTACTAGCTTAAGAAGAGCCGGTTCTCTTCATATTCGTTGCATCTGTTATATGAAATAAATATTATTATATAAATATTGTAAATATTCTTTGTTTTGTAGTATGTCTCACAAGCTTAATTATTTTTCGATAAATATTCAGGCATGGTTTTGCAAAATAAATCCATGCAATTTTCAGCAACATTGTAGGCTGTTTTTATACTCATCAATCTCGAAGATAAAGATAAGCGGGATGACCTCCACGATAATATTCATATATAGGTTGTTTCGCCGAATCCAATAGGTTAAAGAATCGGTGTGCATCAATGTTCGTCATCTCTTCACGCGTTTGTTCATGAACAACTCCAGGAAAAGCATCTTACACCATTTCCACATATGGATTGGTCGTTGATGCTTCATAAATAACTTCTTCATTTCTTTCTACTTGTGCTTCTTGCATAATATCTCTAACGCCACGATTTTCGTTGTGGAAAAATCTAGTTTCGTAATTCTGAACGAAACCCACCTTGTAAAGATGTTTGCAAACAATTTCTTGTCTTCGATACTTTATGTTTTTGCATCTTTTGCATGGACATAACATTGTCCCGCGTTCTTGATACAAAGATTGCATCGATGCAAAACTCATGAATTGGTCCAATCCGTGTAAGAATTCTTGCGTTATCTCTTCGGTTATAGCATATTTTCTTCTCAACGGATGCCTATTGCAAGTTCACGTGAATTTATTCCACCGAAAATCCTCGAAATTAACAATTACAACGGGCATCCGTTACAGTTTCCAACGGACATCCGTTACAAATTGACACAGATGTTTGTTGGCATTTTTTGTGGATTTCTAATGAGCTTCCAACAGACGAGGACAATGAACCTATCCATTGAACGACCGTTAAAATTTGTGATGGATTGCAACGGACGGGAGCAACGACATCTATCTGTTAATCGTCCGTTGAAATTTACGACAGATTGCAACGGATGACGAACCGTTGGAATTTCTTGTGTATGCGTTGCTCCATTGGAACATGCGATCAACGGACGGTCTGTTGCCCCATCCGTTGCAATTGGCCTGTTATTTTATAGTGCATGATTCATCCGAATAACCCTCAACCGTTACTATCCTATTTTCATGATCTAGTCTCGGATGTTTTAAGCTTGATCTTCTAGGACTAGAATTCTCTGTTCGGTCCTTCTCCTAATCCTTAACACATGCATCTACGTGATAATTGTAAACACAAGACATTTAGTGCTCAGAGAAAGAATAGATTAGCAAAATGGGGAATGCATTCATATATTAATCAAAGAGGATTCTGGGATAACCATGGGTTAATATCTTCTCCTAGAATAAATCACCTACTCTGTCATGAGTCTATATACAAACAACATAAATGAAATAATTAGTCTGTCATGAGTCTATCATGAGTCTATATACAAACAACATAGTGACCATGTGAGACCCTTCCATCCATGTGAGCCAAGGCTATGTCCACCTTTTCCCATTAGGAGTGCCACTTAACCCAAAGAAGCTCTTTGCTCTATAGATCTAATTATTCAGATGTTCACTAGAGCACATTGGAATTTCAGCTTTCTTGATTGCATTTTGTAAGTTGTTCAACAATCTTTGTTCTTGAATGGTGCCTTATTGCTTTGTCCTTCTTTATTAGCCACTATCTTTCCTCCATCATGTCTACTCTCATTCTATTGGCTTGCCATCTTTGTTAGTGCCTCCAAAGCTTTCTTCATTTGAATTGAGTAGGGTTGTGAACTGCTCATTGGATAATGTGATCGGTGATGTCACTACTTCTTCTGTAGTTTCTCTTGCAGCATTATCCCATCTTCGATTCATCTCCGCAGTCTTAAGCTTTGATTCCAATTTGATAAGGCCAAACGGATGTGAGATAAAAAGGATTCGAAAACAAATGAAAGAGTTTGAATGTGTTTGGTGTATTTGAGATTGCCAATTTTCTTATCTCAATACAAACTTCCATAGGGATTTTAAAGAATTTACACCAAGATTCAACATTATTAAGTCGTGACAAGAAATCAAGAACTAATTCAAGAACTTAAACTCTTCCTTGGGCGTTGACGTGTGGAAACACAAGTTATAAATTTTCATAGACCACTTCACCGCAAGTATACGGATCGTGTAGTACCAGGGTCGATCTCTGGGGACTAAAGCAGCCAAAAACTAAGAATGAAACTAAACCAAGACGAATAGAAATAGATGAGGATATGGTCCTAAATATCGAAAACTAACCTAAGTGGCGACAACGATACTAGGTTGGGGTGAACTCGGATATGACGAACACTACGGGTGTTGGGATACCGGGAATCATATGGATGAAGCAACTAAGGATCATAAACCTATCGACTTATCTTGACAACGGAAAATTCATGCCCTAAGGTGAGGAGTGATTCTTCCGAGCCTAAACCTCCTAACCATGAGAATGTGAAACCCTACCTTCCAGCAGTGATTAACCCGTACCATGGCAGCTTTACGAACGCAATCATTATTCCTAAGACGACTAACAGACCGGTCAGATTCTCATTAGCCGAACTTAACCTAGAACTTAACAGGTCCGGATTCATTCTTTAACCTTCCAGCAAAGTCTGAAATCCTATGTTACTGAGCGGGCAGCACTAGCGTAAGAGTGATAATGTTAAGCGTAGAACCGATAATCAAGAATAAATCAATAAATCCTATTATTAACGCAAATCATTGTTCATCCATTACAATCCGATATCCCTATCCGTAGTTGGGACTCCACTCACTCATGGAGAATACAGAAAACGAAGATAACATAATCCTAAACATGATAGACTCTAGGAAATTCGATGCCTCGACCTTCCCTATCGTGTTACCGACGTAAGGATTGATGCTTCTCTTCTTCTCCAATGTCTCCCGAGCCTTTCTAGATGTTTTCCAAGCCTTTCCTTGCCCTATACGTCGCCCCCTTTGCTCTAGATCTCTTATGTTCTATAAAATAGGTCGTTTGAATGCAAGATCTAGGTTTTTGCAAAATACACGGTCCACTCGGGCACCACTGTTACCCGGTCATGCAGAGGCGCGCCCGGTCGTGTTCCTTCATAGATCCCGATCGGGCATCTGAACCCGATCGCATGGTTGAGCGGCCCGAGTCATAACTTTCGGGGAATTTGGGGTGAATAAATGCCCGAGCGGGTATACGTCTTGCGCCCGATCGGGTAAGGCTACCCGATCTCGTTGCCTTTGTGCTCGGGTCGTGCAAGGTGTACGGATAAAGCCCCGTAGGTTTTACCCGAACGGGTGGACTATGGTGCCCGACCGGGCACCCTTGTTGTCTTGAATATTCTCTTTTCCGCTCGTTGCTCGGGTGTTCCTTTGGGTTCTAAGGCTTGATCTCGGCTCTGAGTGGATTTATCTTCAAAGTACGTGGTTTTGTTCAGGAATCCGTCTTTAAGCTCATTTAGGCCTTGTCGCCTAAAAACCTGCAAACCAACAAAACCGGTGTATGAATCTCATAATCGTATCGGATATGTAAATCTATCTATAAAATATATGTGAAAATGACACTAAAACCTAACTTAAAATTGATACACTTTCAGTGTTATCTGGCGTTCCATTCTTGTTAGTCCTTCACTTCTTTCCTTCTTGTCGTTGATCTTGGATCTTGTCTCTTGACATCTTTTGTTGATTTCTTGTTCTTGGACGAGCTAAAGGAATATGGATCTTATCAGCTCGCCTTTGACTCACCTCTACCAGTAATTCGATCATTCGATGAAGTCTGATAGCTTTTTTACTTTTTTGCATGATCCTGGTGTCTTTCTCTTAGGTTTCTACGGTCTTCCATGTCTTCTTGTCTCATCGTCTCCTTTCCTATAGCTAGGGTTGTGAAGTAGACTTAGAACTTTGGTAGGATTTCATGGCTCAGCACTTTCGGTAGATATGAGGCTATACTCGGTACGCTTAGGCCTTTGTTCATGTGACGCATTGATTTGCGGAATGACTAATCCTTCGATATTTTTATGCTAGTATCCATCGTTATTAGATACTTCTTGTACTTGACTTTTGTTTTGTTTGAGGACAAACAAAGGTTTAGGTCTGGGAGAGTTTGATAACACATAAAGTGTATCAAATTTAGTCTAGGTTTTAGGGTCATTTTCGCATATATTTCATAGTTAGATTTACATTTCCGATACGAATCTTCGTTACATACGCTCGTTTTGTTGGTTTTCAGATTTTAAGGCGACAAGGCCTAAACGAGTTTAAAAAGACGAATTCCTGAGTAAAACCACGCATTTTAAGGTATAATTCACTCGGAGCCGAAATCAAGCCTCTGAACTCAACGGAACACCCGAGCAACGAGTGGAAAAGAGCAAAATCAAGGAATCATGAGTGCCCGGTCGGGCACTAAGGTCTACCCGCTCGGGCAAAACCTACGGGATTTATTTGCACACCTTGCACGACCCGGGCACGAAGACTACATGATCGGGTAGCCATACTTGATCGGGCGCAATCAAGGTACCCGGTCGGGCGTTAATTCATCCTAAAAATCCCCGAGAGTTTACACGACTCGGGCCGTTCAATCACACGATCGGGTGCTGATGCCCGATCGGGCAAGACGGAGGACACGATCGGGCCAGGCTCTGCACGATCGGGTAAAAGTGGTGCCCGAGCGGGCTGCGTTTCTCGCAACAAACTAGATCTTGCATTCAAACGAGCTAATTAATAGACCAGAACGGATCTAGAGCAAGGGGGCGACGTACAGGGCAAGGAAAGGCTTGGAAAACATCAGGAAAGGCATGGGAGACGCTGGAGAATGAGAGAAGCATCAATCCACGCATCGGTAACACAATAGGGAAGATCGAGGCATCGAGTTTCCTAGAGTTTATCATGTTTAGGGTTGTGTTATTTCCTTTGTCTGTAATCTCCATGAGTGAGTAGTTTCCCAACTATGGGTTACGGATATCGGATTGTAACGGATGTACAATTTTATGCGTTAATGCTTAGATCTATTACATTTATCTTGATATTCGGTTCTACAATCAACACCGTAAACGTCTTATACTAGTGCTGCCCGCTCAGTAAGATAGGAATTCATACTTTGTTGGAAGGCTAAAGCGTGAATCCGGAACCGTTGAGTTGTAGGTTAAGTTCGATTAATGAGAATCTGACCGGTCGGTTAACCGACTTAGGAATTAGGATTGTGTTCGTAAAGCTGCCATAGGACGGGTTAATCACTGCTGGAAGGTAGGGTTGCACGTACTCACGGTTAGGAGGTTTAGGCTCGGAAGAATCACTTAGAGCATGAATTTCCCGTTATCAAGATAATTCGATAGGTTTATGATCTTTAGTTGTTACATCCATACGATTCCCGGTATTCCGACACCCGTAGTTTTCGTCATATCCAAGTTTTCCCCAACCT
>CM071868.1:18048833-18066051 GCA_036759665.1 Gynandropsis gynandra | reverse complement strand
AACCTTCTATCGTTGCCACCATTAGTTTAGTTCTTTAGATATTTCGCACCACGCCTTCATCTATTTCCCTTGTCTTAGTTTAGTGATATTCTTAGGATAAGGCTGCTTTAGTCCCTAGAGTTCGACCCTGGTACTACGTGATCCGTATACTTGCGGTGAAGTGGTCTAGGAAATATATAACTTGAGATTTCTGCACATCACCCAGCTATTAAAATCCAACGTATCGACCGAAATAAAGGATTCTGATCTATAAAACGGGTTTGGACTGCCTTCGAAAACCCGTGGTGTCTTTTATCTTGTTCGACCCTGGTACTACACGAACCGTACACTTGCGGTGAAATGGTCTAGGAAATATATCACTTGATATTTCTGACATCAAGTTTTTGGTGCCGTTGCCGGGGACTAATAACGGCCTAGACTAAGAATTAGCTAGATTAAGATCTAGCCCTTTCCGGAGTCTTCTTTTGTTTTTCTCATTTTCTTTTCGTTTTTCCTTTTTATCGAGTCTATTCTATCTACCGTGGATCTACACTTTGGTGTTTTGTTTCTTGTTGTGCAGGAGCCTTGCATGAGAAGCTCCACTCAAAAGCTCCTCATTTACGATCCCGAGGTCGAACAAACTTTAAGGAGCCTGCGCAAGAAGATAAGGATTGGAATAGCGGATTCCGAGTCCGAGGTAGAAAGAGCGAGCAATCACGAGTCATACGCCTCTGAGGAGGAAGAAACACATAGTGCAAGCAGCGGAGAGGACAACGCAAGTAATCCCGACATGGCTGCTGCCGATGAGACTTACGGAGCCTACACCGCTCCGAAGCACACGCAATTACTTTCGTGCATGGCCCGCACGATCGATAACCAGGTTGAGCTACAACCGGCCTTCATACAAATGCTCAAAAATTCGGCCTTTAGAGGAATGGAGAACGAAGATCCGAACTCCCACCTTACGGACTTCAAGATGCTTTGCAGCACTACCAGGACTGGAACGGGAGTTACTCGGGAGGATCTCTATTTGATGGCGTTCCCTTTCTCACTCAAAGATGCGGCACAACATTGGCTGTTCAACTTGCCGGCTGCATGAATCACGCTGTGGGATGATTTGGAGCAACGTTTCATGCAACAATTCTTCCCAGATCATAGAACGCTTCACGCCAAGAGTCGCATTAATTCTTTCTTACAAGAAAGAGGCGAGACATTACGGCGAGACGTTACACGACGCATGGAAGCGATTTAAGAACTACCAGCGGATATGCCCACACCACAGAATGGATAAGAAGTATCTTATCACGAGTTTTATCCTAGATCTCCAAGAAACCACCCGATTCATGATCGTGGCAGCGGGTGGTGGTTCCCTCAGCAACCTTACGTTCAATCAGCTCGAGAACTTGACCGAGAGCATGGCGAGGGAAGGAGGCAAGAAGGTAGGGGAGTACAATCACGATTACCCATCTAAAGCTGCAGTGAACGAGCTTGGCATCGCCAACCCGGAATTGATGGACTTGAAGCAGCAAGTTGGCGAGATTAATCGGATGATAGCTGGACTTCATGTGGACCGACATGACGCATCCGTAGGTCAAGGGATGGAGGAAGTGAACTACGTTTCCAATCGGGGCTACCAACAGAATTATATCAAGAGCCATCCCGACCTCTCATATAGCAACACAAGCAATGTAGCGAATCCGCAAGACTTCCAAACACGGATAATGGCGAGAAACCAGAATCAAGGTTTCCAACCGAGAGGAAGTGGCCAAGACTATGGATATCAGCCGCGCGCACAATCTTCAGGTGATTCTGAAATCCTTTCTATGCTCCAATTGATGCACCAAAAGCAGAAAAGTGTGCTTGGAGGGTCCAACCGAGAGGAAGTGGCCAAGACTATGGATATCAGCCGCGCGCACATCTTCAGGTGATTCTGAGATTCTTTCTATGCTCCAATTGATGCACCAAGAGCAGAAAAGCGCGCTTGGAGGGATTAGGACTGAGCAAGAGGATATGAAGAAGAGAATGGACGGATTTCAGAGGCATTTGAGACTCCTCAAAATGCAAGTGGCTCAGCTAGCCCAAGGTTCTAACCGATAACTCGGACAGCTTCCCGAGAAACCCGAGGCGAACCCTCGTGAGCAAGTGAATGCCATCTTCTTAAGGAGCGGGAACACGGTAGGGCAACCAATGCCTCCCATGGCTGCAAGAGAAGAATCTTTGAGTGATAAGATCGAACAACCAATCACTCTAGTCGTGGAAAAGAAGGCGACTGAGGAAGAGGAGAGGGAGTTACCCTATGTAGCACCTCCCCTGAGGGTACCACCGTTACCCTTTCCGCAGCGTCAAATTTTAAGGAAGCAAAGTGACGAGGCCCAACTCTCTCAATTCGTGGAACTCTTGAGAAAGCTACAAGTCACTATCCCTTTCTACGACGTTCTCACAAAGATCTCATCATATGCGAAATTCCTCAAAGACATCATAATGAGGAAGAGGACCGTGGACAACGAGATGGTAATGGTAACAAACTCACTTATACAGCCTCCTACCATGGTCGAGAAGATGCCCGATCCAGGTAACTTCGTCATTCCTTGTAAGATTTATGACTACGGAATTGAGCATGCGCTAATAGATATCGGATCAAGTGTGAGCTCGCTACCACTATCCCTTGTTGAAAAGCTCAATAGAGTAGGAGATCTTCAACCCACGCGGATGCAAATCACCTTGGTTGATCAATCCGTACGGAGTCCAGTGGGTATATTGGCGAATGTTGCCGTGCAAGTGGGAGAATTCTGGTTCCCCGCGGATTTTGTCGTTGTGGATATAGAGATCAATCTGAAGATCCCCGTCATATTGGGACGACCATTCCTCAACACGAAAAAGATGGTCATCTATTGCACGGAAGGAAGGCTAGTGATGAAGTTCGAGGACGAGTCTATCGAGTTCAAACTCGACGAGGCGTTGAAGAAGCTATACATTACCGAACCCGTAATGAACGTTACCACGACGGATGCACCGATGAAGGAGGTTGAACATGTACATCGAGACATCCATCCCGAGGAGATACCATTATCCGAATGCACCGGGAGACAATTCCAAACACCAGCAAGATCAGACGCACTCACGCAGCTCGAGGAGAAGCCGAAGTTCCCTCAGCAAGGAAGTGACCCGAGCGGGCAACACACTCCACCCGCGTGGCTAGAGCCAATTTTAGGAGACCCGGTCGGGCAGCTTTATAGCCCGACTCGGGTAGAACTCACGGGGGTAAATTCCTCAATTAACCACCCGACCGGGTGGGTGCGTGAGCCCGATCGGGTAGAGGGATTTGATGAGAACCCGCCCGGGCGAACAGACAGCCCGACGCGTGCACACCCCACGGGGGTAAATTGCATTTCAGGCTACCGGACCGGGGCGCGGAAGGAGCCCGATTGGGCACCAGAGAAGAACCACAACCCGCACGTTTTGATCGATACTTCAACGCGAGCAACGGTTCTACGTTCACACACATCATCTCCTACACCCTCAGTGACCCATGTACACTCAGTGACCCATGTACACTCCTATCCCGCATGGAATACAGAAGAAACACTCAACCATAACCGAGTTCGAAAAAGATATGAAAGAGTCGCGGGACCGAACGAGAAGAACCGAGGATCGCGTTTGAGAAGCCCACCAGGATTCGAGTCGCGTCACGCTGATCAGATAGGAGACGGAAGAGGCATACCTCCTCTCTCCGCCATCACACGCGTATGAAGACGCTAGGGTCAAGCTAAAGATCGAAAACAAGCGCTTCTCGAGAGGCAACCCGAGCCCCATATCCTTTTTAGTCGTTTTCGTTTTATTTTCATATTTTTCGAAATCCTTTTCCATTTTTTTAGGTTTGGACAATTTTTCTAGGTTTTAGGAATTTAGTGGTCTGATCGATTTTTGCTGCATGTGTTTTCCTCGTATGAATTTTTCTGTTTTGCAGCAGTACCCGGTCGGGCAGATACCTCCACCCGATCGGCCAACGTCAAGTTCAAGGGAACCCGGTCGGGCAGCATTAGAAGTCCCGAGTGGGTAGGTCAACACGAGAGACGCCCGATCGGGCGACACAGAGTATCCGATCGGACACCGTAAAATCTGCAAGGTAAGTTATATTTCGAGTAATCCGAGCGGCCACCTTCACTTCACAAACTCAACCGAGCATGCTCCCAGAAATTTCAGCCCCTCACGTCGCAATCTCACCACCGGAGTCGCTCTTGCGCCGCCGCCGTTCACCACCGTCACCGGTTACTCGAAATAGCCTTTTTCCTCCCCTCTCTCGAAAAACCCAAAAATCCCTCAATTTTCTCTCAAAATCTAGGTATATTCATGAACTATTTTGACATTTGGACTGCTATGGGTTAGATCTAGGTCTGATTAGGAAAGATTTAGGGCAAAATTGTCGATTGAATCATGAAACGCGAACTGCAGGTCGCGATTTCGTGATTCTACCCGACCGGGCTAGGTTTAGCACCCAGTCGGGCGTCCTGGACATGTATCCGATCGGGCGGTGTTTCCACCCGAGTCAGGCACTACCTACGGGGGTATTTTGTCGATTTTCCACCCGACCGGGCAACACCTCCTACCCGATCGAGCATCGTGCAAAACTGTGCATATTGCTTATTTTTGTTCTTCGATTGTTTTGCAGATAGCCCCGAAGATCTTTCAGAGCTCAAAGAAACGTCGATCTAATGCATATGACCCAGAGCACGGATGGCCAGCGAGGTCGGATGCCGTCACGGAGTTGACGCCGTACATGCCGATCACCACATCCTACCACCAGTACAACTACCGGACGACGACGTTCTTGTCCGGTCAGAAGTCGAGGTTCACGGAACTTCAGCCGCGGATTTTCCCGTCCCGCTTCTTATCCTCCGAAGCAATGAGTGCTCTCCACATCGACGAGCACATAGATGTCATCTTCAACACGTTAGGATGGACGGGACTTAGGGACACGCAGGAGTACACATACCGCAACCTCACGGCGGAGTTCTTCGCATCGTACGCAGCATTCTTTCCTGAGTCCGGAGATCGGGAGAGAGCCTTCATGGAGTTCCGTCTGCTGGGACAGAACTACCGGCTCAGCGCGAGACAGCTCACAATCATCCTTGACGCTCCACATTGAAACTTCACGAATATGCGTGAGCACAACCGGAGCCGTCAAGCACAATTCTGGGTCCAGATTGCGTTCGGAAAATACTCGACGAGGTCGAAGGCCAGCCATATACGCCACCCCGCCCTAAGGTACTTTCACTACTTCCTACTCTCTTCAATACTAGGAAAGGGAGCGCAAGGTGGAGTCAACCACATAGAGTTGGCATATTTTAGGCGAGTGGTGCAGTCAAGCTTTGAGCCCGTCGAGTGGGATATCTTGGACGACGACTTGGCGTCGCTAGTGATGAGGCACTTCCATGACATAGCCACCGAGAAGTGTAGCACGGATACGAAGATCATGTGCGGTGGCATAGTCACGATGATCGCACGGAGAGTCGGGATCAACCTAGGCATCCTAACTAAGGACAAGATTGACGAGGAGCCCGAGCTGAACCTCCAGAACCTACGCAACCAAAGGGCGATTATGTTAGAGAGGTACAACGTCATCTGGAGCTACAAGGACGAGCACGGTCGTAACTTGGAAGTCGACCTACGAGAGATTCAGATGCCGGGTCTAGACGAGGAGGGGTCACGATTCAGGATTGATCCAGCCATCGGACACATCGGCTCACGGTTAGTCGGGACACCCCCCACTCCAGCCGTTGCACCAGGACCGTCACCAGGACCATCCATGTCGAGGCAGCGCAGCCGACGCGCCACTCACTCACGTGCCCGCCCAGAATACCCTCACCACCGCTCTGACTTCCCTTCCGTGGAAGGAGTCTCGGACGTCCTCAGGTATGTCACGGAGGAGACCAGGTATAAGACTTTTATGACAGAGCAGAGGTACGACATAGAGGCGGCAAGGCATGACATCGAGGCTGCGAGGTATGCGGAGCAGCAGCAGTTCCAGGAGCAGTCGATCCAGCATACGTATTACCTCACAGAGTCTGTCCGACGATTTTAGCAGCTCAGTATGCAGCATTATACCAGGAGTCATACGTTCCGATCCCTCAAGACTATCATACTGGCGCCATCCCGTACCGTCCTCACATCCCTTACGAGCTGCAATCTTTCTACTTCGCACCTGGGGAAGGGGCACCCGCGGAGCCAGCAAACCCTCCGGCCACCCGCGGTGGAGAGGATGAGGATTAGACCACTCTTCCCTTTTTTCTTTTTCTTTCTTTTTCCTTTTCATCTTTTATGGACCTTTTTTTCTTATTTTTCTTGTTTTTTTTAGTTTTAGCGATTATGTACGCTCTTTTAGACTAATTGATGTAGTGATCTTTGCTCTATCTCTTGCATTGCATGATTTTCATCTCAAGTCCTTCACGCTAACATATGCATTAGAGCAAAAGTGTCACACAATCCGGATGTATCACAATTCGAGAGAGCCACACACACCAGGTGTACTCGTTTTCCTTTTTATATTTTCTCGGATTTTTGGCATGCGGGCATCCCTCATAGGTCTCGAACACCGGGATTGTGTTCCGTTCAGGTCTGGGGGGGATACTCTTTGTTCTAGAGTGATACGAATTTTCATTAGAGTGACATATTTGCACTTAGGATTAGGATTAGGGTTAGGATTAGGAATAAGATGGATACCTAGTAAAAATTTTTTCGAGCTTTAGTCATCTTTGTGACCTTGTTGAATCGTGGATAATGGTCTAGGTTTGCTTAGAAGCCTTTTGATACCGATTAGTCGAGTTGTTGTCTTTGAAGCCACGACCGATAGTTGAATTCACTCCTTAGATTTCGGTACCAAGTAGTCATATCTCCGTGTATACCGTCTAGCCTTTGCTTAGTTGATATTTTTAGCGTTCATGAGTTAGATTCCACACGCTTATACTGCTGTCATCTAGGATAAGTTTTTCACTATTCCGAGTTAGGATTGACATGAGTATATCGATGTTCGATGGTTCGGGTCTAAGTGTTGGGTAGAGGCGTTGTTCTACATCCTAAGGGTTAGAGTGTTGCGTAATCATAAAAATAATAAAATCGAGAAAAAAAATAAGATCTTCAATAACGCACCTCTTCATTCCGCTAAGGTCACGCGACCTTATGAATGTGCCATAGACAGTCTGGGTCTAAGTAGAAAGCCATCCCTCTTCGACTTCGACGTCGTAGGAACAAAGCGTGGATCTAAGTAAAGAAAAGAAAAAAAATGCATAAGAACGAGAAGAAGCGAGTTTAATGATATCAAAAGCTTAGGGAAATTGGTATGGAGATTGCTTGGAAGTTGTCTAGGGTTGTGAAGTAGACTTAGATCTTTGGTAGGATTTCATGGCTCAGCACTTTCGGTAGATATAAGGCTATACTCGGTACGCTTAGGCCTTTGTTCATGTGACGCATTGATTTGCGGAATGACTAATCCTTCGATATTTTTATGCTAGTATCCATCGTTATTAGATACTTCTTGTACTTGACTTTAGTTTTGTTTAAGGACAAACAAAGGTTTAGGTCTAAGGGAGTTTGATAACACATAAAGTGTATCAAATTTAGGCTAGGTTTTAGTGTCATTTTCGCATATATTTCATAGTTAGATTTACATTTCCGATACGAATCTTCATTACATACGCCCATTTTGTTGGTTTTCAGGTTTTAAGGCGACAAGGCCTAAACGAGCTTAAAAAGACGAATTCCTGAGTAAAACCACGCATTTGAAGGTACAATTCACTCGGAGTCGAAATCAAGCCTCTGAACTCAACGGAACACCCGAGCAACGAGCGGAAAAGAGCAAAATCAAGGAATCAAGAGTGCCCGGTCGGGCACTAAGGTCTACCCGCTCGGGCAAAACCTACGAGATTTATTTGCACACCTTGCATCGGGCACGAAGACTACATGATCGGGTAGCCATACTCGATCGGGCGCAATCATGGTACCCGCTCGGGTGTTAATTCATCCTTAAAATCCCCGAGAGTTTACACGACTCGGGCCGTTCAATCACACGATCGGGTGCTAATGCCCGATCGGGCAAGACGGAGGACACGACCGGGCGAGGCTCTGCACGACCGGGTAAAAGTGGTGCCCGAGCGGGCCGCGTTTCTCGCAACCAACTAGATCTTGCATTCAAACGAGCTAATTTATAGACCAGAACAGATCTAGAGCAAGGGGGCGACGTACAGGGCAAGGAAAGGCTTGGAAAACATCAGGAAAGGCATGGGAGACGCTGGAGAAGGAGAGAAGCATCAATCCACACATCGGTAACACAATAGGGAAGATCGAGGCATCGAGTTTCCTAGAGTTTATCATGTTTAGGGTTGTGTTATTTCCTTTGTCTGTAATCTGTATGAGTGAGTAGGTTCCCAACTATGGGTTAGGGACATCGGATTGTAACGGATGTACAATTTTATGCGTTAATGCTTAGATCTATTTCATTTATCTTGATATTCGGTTCTACAATCAACACCGTAAACGTCTTATACTAGTGCTACACGCTCAGTAACATAGGAATTCATACTTTACTGGAAGGCTAAAACGTGAATCCAGAACCGTTGAGTTGTAGGTTAAGTTCGATTAATGAGAATCTGACCGGTCGGTTAATCGACTTAGGAATTAGGATTGCGTTCGTAAAGCTGCCATAGTACGGGTTAATCACTGCTAGAAGGTAGGGTTGCACGTACTCATGGTTAGGAGGTTTAGGCTCGGAAGAATCACTCCTCACCTTAGAGCATGAATTTCCCGTTATCAAGATAATTCGATAAGTTTATGATCTTTATTTGTTAAATCCATACGATTCCCGGTATCCCGACACCCGTAGTGTTCGTCATTCGAAAATCCAGGATTTGAATTGATGTCCTTTCATTGATTCCTCCTAAATTGCATTGATTTATCCTAAAGATTTCATTTCAATTGGAATTTGGTTATTCACCATGTACGAGGATCCCCACTAAGCATCTATCCAAGTTTTCCCCAACCTTCTATCGTTGCCACCATTAGTTTAGTTCTTTAGATATTTCGCACAACGCCTTCATCTATTTCTCTTTGTCTTAGTTTAGTGATATTCTTAGGATAAGGCTGCTTTAGTCTCTAGAGTTTGACCCTGGTACTACACGATCCGTATACTTGCGGTGAAGTGGTCTAGGAAATATATTACTTGAGATTTCCGACATCAAGCTGCATGATGTAAGGGGGATGATCATAACCAAATGGTGGTAACAACATCCCAATGGTTGCCCCAAAAAGAAGTATTCACCGGTCATTTTAATACCATGGTGTAGCATTTTTGCAAATATATTCAAAAAATGGTTTTTTTTACCAAGTAAGGAGAGGGTATGAAATGCTAGATCAAAGACCTTTAGGTCTCTGCGTAGTTCTTAAAGTTAAGCATTTTGGTGGAAACCATCATAAGGCCTAGCTCAAAATGCTGGAAAAGGCTAGATTCTTCAACAATCTGAGTGGACAAGAACTCCTCTCTTTGTTTGTTCTTTATCGATAGCTCATCTCACATGCATTCCTTCATTGCAAACTTTTAAACATCCACATGAGTTCCTTTGCAGAATTCTCCTCTAAAGTCTTCTCCATATTCTTTGGCTAAGTTAGCACATACTTTATATGTGATTTAAATGTTGAATATTACCATTTAGTAATATGAATTTCGTCCAAAATATTTCAATCAATTTTGGAGGCATCATTTAAGTCAACAAGCAATTCACAAGTTAATGCACTAAGTCCTCATCTACTCAACCAAATCTAGAGTTTGTGCATCAACTCCTCATCTTCTCAACCAACTCCAAATTCATTATATTAGCTAGATTTGACAATGTTTCTCTATAAATATATAACCTCTCTTCATAATCAAATATAGAAAAAATCATTCAGAGATCTATTTGCTTCTCTTCTCTCTTATTCTTTGCTTCATGGTATTAGAGCTTTCGATCTGATTTTCTCTTATTCTCATGTCTTCTCTTATCGATTCTTCTATCAAGAAACATATCCCTATCATTTTTAATGCGGATAATTATATCAATTGGTCCAGATCTGCTAAAACCCTTCTTACCAGTTATGGCCTCTGGAAGTTTGTCATTAACACTCGCATAGTGAGAACTAACAATAATGGCAAACCCAGTATTGAAGAAAATACCAGTTCAAGCGAAGAACGCGAGAAATGGCACCAGGAAGATCAAGTTGTGTTGATTGTTCCTCAAAGCTTGCTGGAGAAGGATATTAATGATACCTATGTTTATGTTGAAACAACCAAGGAAATATGGGACACTCTTAAGAGTGTGTTTGGAAACTTCTCCAACATTTGTCGCATCTTCGAAATAAAAATAATGCTAGCAAACCTTCAACAAGAAGGAAAAGAGCTCAAGTATCATCTTGGTAAATTCAAGAGTTACTAGGACCCGTTTATCATTGTTGAATGCACTTCTCAAGATCAAGTGTTCAGTTTTCCCTCAACTTTTGACAGCTCCTACAATGGGTTGATTTATCATATTCTTCTTCATGACAATCTTTCCTCAATGAATGAGGTTTGCATGATGATCAAGAAGGAGGAAGGCTCAAGGAAGCTCTTTTAAAACACAAGTGAAAATGCTCACAAGGTCTCGGTTTCAGAAGCAAGTGATGTTGCTCATAAGGCCATTGTCCAAAGGAAAGCTTTGTTGTGCAAACACTTCAAAAAAAAAGGCATATCAAAGATAAATGTTGGATCCTTCATCCACATCTCCGAATCAATAGATTCAAGGAAGGAAGGCAATACTCAAGAGATGTTGCCATGAACATCATAGATGATAAGTTTGTGAGGAAATCTGATTTTAATGCCCTTATCAAAGCAATCATGACTCAAAAGGATCCTGGTAAACTATTTCTCACTTATGAATCGAAAGACCTTATCATCATTGATTCTGTTGAAACAAACCATATGTTTTGAAATGAAAATCTAATAAAGAACATAAACATATCTATGGAACTGTAGTTCTTGCTAATGGTCATAATATGCTAGTTAAGGAACAGGAGAATTGAACTTGTGTGGGAAAAACATTAGAGTTCTATTTGTTTTAGATTTCACAACCAATCTTTTGTCTATTGCAAAACTAACCAAGGATCTAAAATGCAATGCTATTTTCAGTGCTTATAATCTTTGCTTTCAGAACAATAAGACAGGTTAAATTATTGGAAAAGGATCTACCAAAATGGCTTTTATATTTCGGAGACTCTTAATTGCACTCGTAATTCGCTTTCAATTCCATTTAGTATGCTGGACTAGGATATCCTCAGCAAAATTCTCTTAATATTCTGTTTCCTAATGTTAAGTTTGATTCTGAAAAATGTGAGGCTTGTATCCTAGGACAACATTGTAGAACTTCATTTCCAACATCAAAAACTATTTATAATAAATGCTTTAAACTTGTTCATTCTGATGTCTGGACTGCTCCATGTTCTACAAGAGATAATCACAAATATTTTGTCACATTCATTGATGAAAAATCAAAATATACATGAATTTATCCTTAAAAAAGTCATGTTTTTTTATGTTTTCACAAAGTTTTGCAGCTATGTTACGAATCAGTTCAATGCAAAAATTAAATGCCTTTGATCTAACAATGGTGGAGAATACATAAGCAAGCAATTTGAATATTACATCTCAAGACATTGAATTCTACACCAAACTTTGTGTCCTTATACTTTCCAGTAGAACGAAGTCGCAAAACGTAAGAATAGGCATCTTTTAGAAGTAGCAAGGTCTATAATGTTTCATACAGGAGTTCCGAAGAAATTCTGGGGAGATGCTATCATGACAGGATGTTATCTCATCAGTAGACTACCTTCGAAATGTCTACATGACATGACTTCGTATGAGGTACTGAATAATTCTAAACCTCCTATTGATTTTCTTAAGATTTTTGGGTGTGTTTGCTATGATTTATGTTCCAGGTGAGCAAAGAAATAAGTTTCATCCAAGAAGTACCAAATGTATGTTCATCAGATATTCTACTACACAAAAAGGGTACAAATGCTACGATCCTTGTACCAATCGGGTTTTAGTTTCTCGAGATGTAAAATTTGATGAAGAAAGAGGCTTTTTTAAAGATCAAAATTGGAAAGTACTAAATGAACTTGATGTTGTTCAATCAAGTTGTAAAGCTCCTCCCATTGTGTCTTTTCCAAATCTTCTAACCTCTCAAATGAAGAAATTAGATGTTGCGAGCTCCAAAGCTTCAGACGATCTTGAAGGGACAATATATATCCAACAACAATTGCAACTAAGAACCAATGCTCCTCAAACAAACTGGGCTGACCATGATTAGCAAAATGAATTGATTGAGGAACATTCTGAACTGAAGAAAGTAATGAGAACATTGGTTGAGAGAATAAGCAACATGAAAAAAGCTCAAATCAAGATATAGATGATCAAATAAACGAAGGTTCTACCAATCATCAAGGAAATGCTCCAATCCCAAGAAAAAGTGAAAGGCTTAAGAAAAAAGGATTTTCTTTAATGGTCATGCTATCTCATATTCCATACAAAGTTATTGCACTACTTCTCATTTATCTACTGATCATCAAGTATTTTTTAGCAAAATTGATCAGGAACAAGAACCAAAAAACCTGGTGCCATTACAAAAGACAAAAGACCTATTGGCTGCAAATGGGTGTACAAGGTTAAGTATCACATCAACGACAATATTGAAAGATACAAAGCACGATTGGTTGCTAAAGGGTTTACTCAAATCTATGGAGAAGTTTATATTGAAAGTTTTGATCTTGTTGCTAAACTTCCTTCTACTTGTGTTATTCTTTCCATTGTTGTTAACCTTAATTAGGAATTGTGGTAGATGGATGTCAAGAATGCTTCTTCAGGAAGACCTCGAGGAAGACATTTATGTACTGCCATCTCCCACTTTCAAGACTCTTTTGGTCAAAATAATGTTTGTATGTTGACGAAATCTCTTTATGGCCTTAAACAATGTCCTTGAGCTTGGTATCATAAGCTTTCGGATGCTCTTATTAAGCATGGATTTATGAAAAGCGAGACAGATCATTTGTTATTCACAATTCAGGGGGAATGATGTACTATTGTTCTACTTATATATTTCGATGATATTATTATATATGGAAGCGACAACGTTGGAATCCAGGAAACCAAGAACTTTCTTAAGAGTGCCTTTGATATTAAAAATTTTGTGGAACTAAGGTACTTCCTTGACATCAAAATAACTTGTTCATGTGATGGGTTATTTATATCTCAAAAGAAGTACACACTTGATCTTCTTGATGTCATAGGAAAACTCGGAGCTAAGCCAGCGATAACTCTCATTCAAGAAGGATTCAAATATCATTGAGAGGGGGAAACTTTCAAGATGAAGAAAAATACAAAAGAATTATGGATAAGCTCATTTATCTTCCAATTACAAGGCTTGATATAAGTTTTGTTGTGAATCAGATGGCCAACACATGATTACTCCAACAAAACAAAATTGGCAAATGGTAGAATGTGTCCTCAAATACCTTAAAAGAACTCTAGGAAAAGGAGTAAAAATGGAATGAAATAAACACACAGAAATCGTAGGATATTGTGATGCTGATTGGGTCGGTGATAGAATTGACAAAAAATCAACCACTAGCTATTGCACATTCATTGGAGAAAATCTTGTTACTTGGAGAAGCAAGAAACAATCGGTCGTGGCAAGGTCAAGTGTAGAAGCTTAGTATAGGCCGATAGCTAATACCACCTTTGAATTAGTTTGGTTGAAGGCTCTTCTACTCGATCTTGGCGTAAAAACAACTCAACCAATGACTCACCATTGTGACAACCAAGTTGTCATCCACATCGCCACTAATTCGATTTTTCATGGAGAATCAAACACATCGAGGTTGATTGTCACTTCATATGAGAGAAGTTGGTCCAAGGAACCATTGCCTTGGCAAACACAAAGAACTACGACCAACTGGTAGATATATTCACTAAGGCAACAAGCTCAAAGGTGTGCAACAACATTCATAGGAGAATTGGTCTAAGTGACATTTATCAACCACTCTCTAAAACAAGCTCACTAGTCACTTCAAAAATACATGTGCACTCTTTTTCCTTTCACCAAGTTTTGTCCTATTGGATTTACCCGATTTTCTTGGTAAGGTTTTTAACGAGGCACTGCATAATGATCTTATCATTCACTGGTCAAGCTTGAAGAAGAATGTTGAATATTATCATTTGATAATATGAATTTCGTCCAAAATATTTCAGTCAATTTTGGAGGCTTCATTTAAGTCAACAACCAACTCCAAAGTTAATGCATCAACTCCTCATCTACTCAACCAACTCCAGAGTTAATGTATCAACTCTTCATCTTCTCAATCAACTCCAAATACAATGTATTAACTAGCTTTGACAATGTTTCTCTATAAATATATAATCTCTCTTCATAATAAATATAGAAATCATTTAGAGTTCTATTTTCTTTTATTCTCTCTTATTGTTTTCTTCATTAAATATGTGTCTAGCATGAAGTCTTGAACACTCTACGATCAAGCTCTTGGGTCTAGCTAACACGTGTAAATACATACAACTCTGCCAATCCATGTCCTAATCGATGTGGGAAAATACAACATAACACTCTCATTTCCTAAAGCGAGCACATCATATGGATTTGATAAAGCTATCAAGCCAAATGATAACTCAAAACGTTCAGAGTTGACTAAGACCATAGATATGAGTCCTTGCTACTTATCATAGCATATGTAGAACAACACAATATCAACTAACTGACTCGCACTCTCGAAATTCTAGTAATTGTTTTAAAAGTTTTTGCAAACTCTTTCGAAAACTTGAGTTTAAAAGCGTTTAGAAATCTAATACTATTTTGTAATGCCTCATCCGGGTTTTGCCGTTGACACTAGAGATGTCCGTTAATAATTCTAGTTGCAAAAATTTGTACACCTTTATAGAGATGATGTTGTACATATGTAATCTTAAAAGTAACATTGAGAATATGTTGTTATATCCTTCATTGTATGGTTAATTTTCTTGGTGAAATGAACCCATATCGAAACTTTCTATTAGGTTGTGAAAAGTTCAGCCCTAATTAAGTATAAACAAAAAACTAGGTCTACACAACTAATGAAAACGATGACATGTCCTAACCCTCGAGTAACTCGGATTAACAATGAATAGATATCGAATGACGCTAAAACTATCGTGTGATAATCCAAAACAAAATTTGGAATCACTCACAAAGTCATAATGATACTTCTTT
The DNA here is from genome assembly GCA_036759665.1 of Gynandropsis gynandra. Lineage (NCBI taxonomy): Eukaryota > Viridiplantae > Streptophyta > Magnoliopsida > Brassicales > Cleomaceae > Gynandropsis > Gynandropsis gynandra. Next base: position 18,050,761 of record CM071868.1, on the reverse strand, counting down.
CACATAGTATTGAGTATTCTCGACCATGTAAGGTTGAATTTGATCTACCGAGCTCTTGGTATTGGTTTTTGTTGGGGGTTAGACGGTACCACGACACGTTCACAGTGAACCGAGAAAACACAAACCCCTTACTTCTGTGAACCTATGAGTATGAAAATATCTAGTATGAGAACGAAAATTGAACGACACAACCAATTTAACGTGGAAAACCTCTTCGGTGTAAAAAGTAAAAACCACGGGATCGTAGTCCACCTAAAAATCTACTATAATAATTTCTGGGTTAAAACGTCCACACAAATACCTCCAATAGAACGAGAGAGACAACACCGAGATTTACAGAATATTCTATCCAATAATCAATCTTGAAATATCAAGCGAACACAAACACCAAGATGCAACTTAGGTCATAAGTAACCCTCAAATCATAGGATTCCGGAAATAAATGTCTAATCCAACCGTACAAACCAAAGGCTAGAGGGTGCAACATACACCTATCAAATTTCAGCTTGATCAGAGAAGATATTACCGTCAAATTTGTAAAACAACTAGACTGCATGACTGAAACCGCACGAGAGGATAGTCACGATAAAACTCGTTTCTCTAAAAATGACCAATGGATTGATAATCCCACCAGACAGAATCAATATCTACGAGTGATGAGACTCGCCTCAAATTGTACGCCGATCAGACCACGGGAAGTCGACCGATAATCAACGTGAACACAAACACTAAAATTGTTTTCTTCTCTTTCATTTTCTTCTATCTCTTATTTTGGATGTTCTTTTTTTTCTTGGTTTTTGTCGTGGGATTTGGTGTTGAAATTCATGTTATTTATAGATCAACTTGAGATAAAATATCAAGAAGATATTTACCTACTTTCCACAAACTTGATCAAAGATAAAAATTCACCAAACCCACCATCATCATATACTTCACCAAATTCACCATCGTCACCTGTTCAACCTACCACATAAAAGGAAAACTCAACAGTATTAACGCATGTTGGTGGTTATTAACGCATGTTGTAATGCCTTTATCATTTGGCCATTGGTATTTTTTATGGTTGTAAGCTTATAATTCAAGTAAATACGTTGTAGATATATGTCATATACATATATGTTCCAAATTTAAGTAAACGAAACAGGAACGGAAAAGTTGTGCAACATGAGACTTGGATCTATCCAAAGGATGTGCGTGCCACGTCAAAATATCCCTTTCTAATCAAATATTTTTATAATATATTAATATTTCATTCTGTCAAGGGTCAATGTTGACTCTTAATATGATGATCATTAGCTTCACCGCGTTCGAGTATATTTTTATATTGGTCACAAAATCATTCGCCGCCGTATTTGGCCTCCAAATGGGCAACTTGCTCTCATTTATAAATTCATAGGCGAAAACAGCCAAAAGAAAGGCGTACTCATCATTATCAAGAGAACAACTCCTCCAATTATTTTGTGTTCTGTTTCGTACATCTCTCCTCCACGAGAAGCGAAAGGATATGGAAAAATCTCCAGATCATATAAACCAAGGTAAAATCACAATTTTTTAAAAATTATAACATACTGTTCACATATTTAGCAACTTAATCGGCTCTAAATAAGGAATTCCTGTAACTTTTTCGTTACCTTTTCTTTTCGTTTAGATGCAGAAATTCATATACCAGTTCAGAATCATACAGCAATCATGGACCAAATCAGAATACACAAGCTCAAGAGGCAAAAATGGTGGATTGCGGTTTTCGTTTGTGCAACCCTCGTCGTAGTTGGACGTTCATTATCTACGCTGCTGCAAAACTTCTACTTCGTCCAAACCGGACGAGACATATGCGACGATCCAAAACAATTCAAGGGCACTTGGCTTCAAGCCATCATTCAAAACGTTGCGTTTCCCGTTACCGCCATTTGTCTTCTCTTCTTCCGATA
>CM071868.1:18016868-18027806 GCA_036759665.1 Gynandropsis gynandra | reverse complement strand
GAACTCACCACCAGTCATGTATGGTGAGTTCCACGGTAGCTCTATTTGGCAGAAGGATTTTAAAGCGATATAACTTTCCAATGGAGGATCCATCATCATCAAACATGAAAAAGGATAAGAAAACGAGCGGGGATCCATCATCATCGTGGAGCTTGTGAAGGAGGAGTATGACAAAACCCGAATAAACTGTGGGTTGATGAGGAAGAAGAAATCAATATTCTTCTTGTTCCTCTTCTGCCAAATAGAGCTACCGTGGAACTCACCATACATGACTCAAAGCCCGAAATGACAACGGAGCATTTTGTGAAGCTTGTGAAGGAGGAGTATGACTGTGGGTTGATGAGGAAGAAGAAATCAATATTCTTCTTGTTCCTCTTCTTTCTGGCTTTTTTTTACTCTTCATCTTCATGTTCTTCTTCTTAAACCTCTTTCTTGACCTTTGTAACGTTTGAGACCTTATGTAATCAATATTTAAACGTTGAAAATGTCTTATTTTGCATCTATTGTTCGTAAGATTATGAAAGAAGTCGAATCAATTCTCCATTCATTCTGTTAATCACGGAAAACGTTCTTATATATTGTACAATATTATACGGAAAAGGAAATATAATATCGCATAATATTATACAATCTTCGAAAATAATTCTGATTTAAATAAGATATCAGAAAATATCCAGAATATCTCATAGAATATCATCAGAATAACTTTTTTGACCTTTGTAACCCATGGACGACTCATGCGACCACATAATACCCTTGTTCGACTCATGCGACCTATGCGACTCGTGCGACTTGTCGTTTTGCTGTCAGACTCCTGTCTTGCCACCAATGTGACCCATGCGACCCATGTGACCCTTCCTACCCATGGACTTGTCGTTTTGCAGTCAGAATCTTTTCTTCCGACCCATGTGACTTGTCCTTTTGCTGTCAGACTCCTGTCTGCCGACCCATGTGACCCTTCTGACCCATGTATATAAGTTAACGTCTACGTCTCTTCTTTTAGTATGCGTATCTAACCCATATTTCTATGAAAAATCGTTTTTACCTTTGTGACCTGCGTGGCGTAGTCACCATTGTCGACGCAGGGCATCGTGCTGTCTATGTGTTACTCAAGGTCTTGGTAATCGGCGGACTCAGGGTCAATGCAGTCACTGACGAGTTGCGGGGGTAACTTAGGTGACGGTGTTGGGTCACTCTTCAAATGTTCACTGGAAGACCAAATACATGGCAGGAGATGTCGTATGTGACGGTGTTGGGTCACTCTCTGCTAATGTAATATTTCTCGAGTGAACTCATGCGACCCATGCGACCCTCAATGAACTATTTCTCCAGTGGAAATAAAATGCGTGCAGAATCTTTGATTGACTTTGTAAATGTATTGTTTTGATTTAGAATCTTTGTAAATGTATTGTTTTGATTTAGAATCTTTGTAAATGTTGGAATTCATTAGTTTGACGTTGTAAATGTATTGTTTGATTGGATTTTGTCATTTTATCATCTATTCATCAATACATGCGACCATGCGACCCATGCGATCCTCATTTGGAATTATTTCATTTTCACCAGAATTCCCGCCGAATTTTTCACCAAAATTTGAAAAAACTTTTCGAATTCCATCTGACGGCGATTCGTATTCCAGCCGTTTCCTTTTTTCTAATAACGACACTTACTCTCTCTCTCTCTAACTCTCATCATCATCATTATCATATTGCCGAAAATGCGAACGACTGGTGACGGCGATTCGATGTCAGGGTCATCTTCTTCTGAAGAGAGGATTTTCACGGTACCAGTCACGCGTTCAAAGCTGGCCGTAGATGCAGTGGTAAGTGAACTCAAAACGATTTATTCGATTCATCAAATCTGGTCGTATATGCATTAGTTTGACGTTGTTGTAAATTTATTCGGTTATCGCAGACACTTCCGATAGAGTTTGCGAGGTTGAATGGTCTTTGCGGTAGACGATGTAAGATTGATCTTATAACCAGTTACACAGACATTTGGGAGGCACATCTAAGGCCCGTGAAACGCAATGGCGTTAGCATCACCAGGGGTTGGACAAAGTTTTGTCAAGATAATGGCTTTAACGTCGGTTGTACCCTCAAAGTCGAACTGGACGCCATTCTCGATGATAAGCCTTGTCTACTGCTTGCCCCTATAATCTTTATAGATTGAATTCCGTTGTATTTGGTTGGTTTTTGTATTTGGTTGAACTTCATTTGAACAACAAAATTCATGTTTGTTTTTGGTTGGTTTTTTTACTATTATTCAATAGAATGTATTATTGTTAGTATCGATGTTTTTTATAGGGTCGCATGAGTCGTCCAAGGGTCATATTTGGTCGCATGAGTCGTCCATGGGTCATAATATGTGGTCGCATGAGTCATCCATGGGTCATATGTGGTCATATAGGGTCGCATGAGTCGTAGAAGGGTCTTATGTGTTCGCATTAGACGTCGAAGGGTCATATTTGGTCGCATGAGTTGTCCATGGGTCATATGTGGTCGCATGAGTCGTCCATGGGTCATATGTGGTCGCATGAGTCGTCCATGGGTCATATGTGGTCGCATGAGTCATCCATGGGTCATATGTGGTCATATAGGGTCGCATGAGTCGTACAAGGGTCTTATGTGTTCGCATTAGACGTCCAAGGGTCATATTTGGTCGCATGAGTCGTCCATGGGTAATGTTTGGTCGCATGAGTCGTCCATGGGTAATGTTTGGTCGCATGAGTCGTCCATGGGTAATGTTTGGTCGCATGAGTCGTCCATGGGTCATATGTGTGGTCGCATGAGTCGTACCCGTTTAAACCTGATTATAATTTAATCCGATTGAGCGTCGCATAACGGGTCATATTGGGTCATAATCTTACGAACAATAGATGCAAAATAAGTCATTTTCAACGTTTAAATATTGATTACATAAGGTCTCAAAGGTTACAAAGGTCACAAGAGTTACATAAGGTTACATAAGGTCTCAAAGGTCACAACGGTTAAAACAAGGAAAGAAAAAAGTTGAAGCAAAAGAAAAAGGCAAAAAGAAGTTCGAGAAAAAAAAGGAAAGAAAAAAAGGTCAAATTTGCCGAAGATTAATGACTCATCGGAGCCCTTCCCCGCAAGAAATGCTCCATTGACATTTCGGGCTTTGAGTCATGTATGGTGAGTTCCACGGTAGCAAATGACCTCCAACCGTTACCTTAGGTAACGCGGATGTCTGAGTCTGCCGATTACCAAGACCTTATGTAGTGCAGATACATCACAAAGTCCTCCATCCAAGTTGTAAGTACTTGTGTGTATCTGCATACAGACTGAGTCCGACGATTACCAAGACATTGAGTAACAAATAGACAGCACGATGCCCTGGGTCGACCATGTGACCTTAACGGTCACAAGGTAACAAGGATTTTTCAGAGAATTTAGGGTTAGATGTTAGAAATCGCCCTTTTGAGAGAATGAAAGACTCGAAACAAGAGATGATTTGGTGCTTGTTGTAGCTTTACGGTTTTTCCTCCTCTATTTATAACGAAAAATAAATGGACTGCTACAATCCAGAAAGACAATAATTTCAATGTGGCATTGGTAAAATAAAAAGCATAGCTAGAACCTGGAAAAAGCAGTAGTCTGACATTGAAAAGACTAGTCGAAAGGGTCGAAATGGTCGGAAGGGTCGCAATGGTCGGAAGGGTTGCAATGGTCGGAAGGGTCGCAATGGTCGGAAGGGTCGCACGGGTCCAACATATTTTGATTTGAGCTGTATTTTCGAAATTTTATTCATATTATATGTAAATAATTTGTAAATAATAAATTAGTATCGCAGGGGTCCAAGGGTCGCAGAAGGACAAGGGTCGCAGGGGTCCAAAGGTCGCAGAGGAACAAAGGTCGCAGAGGGACAAGGGTCGCAAAGGGACAAGGGTCGCAGGGGTCCAAGGGTCGTAGAGGAACAAGGGTCGAAGAGAGACAAGGGTCGCAGGAATCCAAGGGTCGCAGAGGAACAAGGGTCGAAGAGGGACAAGGGTCGTAGGGTCAAACTGGATCGTTGGGTCGAATTGGATCGTAAGGTCGCAGGGGTATTTTGAGAATAACATTTATACGGGTACTTTTGAAGTTAAAAATTTTTTCTTTTTCGAAAAGGGTATTTTTGAGATGTTTTAGTCCTACAAAAATATTTTTGAAGTTACCTCCCACCCACAATCGTGCCCCTTTTATTAATTTATTGATGTTTTTGTTTATGTTTTGTGAAAACTAAATCAAAATAATAGAATTTTAGACGCATTTCTTTTGGCATTTAATCGGTACAATATTTGTACAAGTCGCACTTCATTAAGGATTATTTAGGTATTTACTAGGACATGTTAGCAATGGCATGGGTGTACTTTTTGTACTTTATATGTTCTGTTCCTAATTTATAAATATACTAAATATTTTAAATTAACTTCTACTCTTTTCATATCCACACTGAAATCATACGATATTTAATACTTCAAATGTTTGTAATTTAGTTTCATTGTTCAATCTACTTTCAGAATCTGGCTTCATTCTTATAGCCCCTTCATCCAAAACATTATTGAACCGGATACTAAAGCAGTTACAGTACAATGAAAAATCAAAGGGTTTTACTTCCCAACTACCTATTGTCACGACCAAAATACACAAAAAATTGCAGGTTTTTTACCTGCTGATTGAATCCAGCAAAAATCAAGAAAGAAAAAAATCATAAATTATTATGAATTATAATTAATATAAATATCTTTTGAAATTTCCAGTTAAGTCTTCTATATGACCACTGGTCCAGTCTATATTTTTCTCACAATTTACTCATATTTAGTGAAATATAATTATGCTTCATTTACCAATTCATTTCTTTGCAAATTTATAAAAATATAATACATATTATTTGTGGACACATGAACCTATGAATGAATTTTTTTTTCTCGAATCGTTTTGTTTTCTACATCTATTTTATTCAGTTACATGCACTACTCGCCAACAAATTTATACAGCCGTTCAAGGTGTTTTAAAGCTGGTAGTTTGGTGGTTCAATTTTGAATTTAAAAATCTACGTATTTTTAAAATATTATAATATTTCAGAAATCCTGGTCAAAATACCTCTAAAACAAGTAAACAACAAACAGTAATAGAGACAAACCAAAAAGATACCGAATGGGTAATCAGATTCAGATCACAGACATCCTCTAAAAAAATACTAGAGAATCAAAAGAAGCATGGTATGTCCACGAACACGAAATTCAACCAACTCCAGCCAAAGCAAGAAACAGCACTTGATAACACCACGAATTTGAATATTTTACTTATTTAGTTATGGGAATATGACATAATCATGAAATGGCTACTACATCGAATTCCAAAGAGATGTAACAAGAGAAGCACACACTGCTTCAAGAAACGGACACTGAACAAAAAGTGTGGATAGAGATCTTACTTGAGTTGGGCAAGGGCTACAGCTACCTGAGCACCAACGCAGGCATTGTTTTTAACAAGGGCGATATCTAGCCATCTGTCAAGGAACTCAAACTCGTTGCCAAGACAAGATTACATGACGTTCTTGTCACAGGATGTGCTCAAAATCTGTAAGACCCTGATCAAACTAGAAAATGCTACCTTTCTCTAATAACTAAAATTTTTAATTCTATCAAGAGTTCTCAATTTATCTTACAGTAACTTGTAATACTTGGGGCCATCAATTCGTTTTATAATTTGAGGACTCTTGGCTATTGTTTATGTAGCCTGTGTTCAAGCACGTCCCCAGTTCTACTAATATTGGTATAAAAACGTAAGTTTATTGAAATACTGAAGACAGTAAACATTAGAAAAAGGATACTTGCTGACAGCGATGTGCCTCCAGTTAATTCATTTACCCGTGCAAGCAAGAATGGGGTTTCTGCGTTTCCAGTTATGTTTTGCTCCCTGGGGAAAAAAAAGTTCCAGGAATAAGAAGAGAGCACATGGAACAGGGGAGCCCCATGTGGTGCTTTTTATACAAACATGCAAAAGTGGTTTAGGTTTTTTACCTTGCTTCTTTAAGGGAGCGTTGTATTGCTGATTCAATGAGATTTCCGCATGCTGAATGCTCTCTCGGAATTGGAACAGCAATCAGAATCCCTGACTGACGGTTTAGCTTCACGTTTGCGTCTGTTGAAAGAAGTTTACCGATGAATTGGAGATAAAAATGGCATAACCAAGTACAAGTATTGAATGTGGAGCCAACTGCAAAACTTGCCTATTACTCTAGCACATTCTTCTGGGCTATCTACACGGGATGATGCCTTAAGAAAAATGTCAACGCGTATTAGAGCCAAATGGCCACATCAGAGAAGCGAGTAAAAGCAACAAACGATGGAGCTTACTAAAACAAAAAAAAAAATAACTAGTAATAATGGCACCTTACAACCACTTTTTTCTGTGAAAAATGCAGGGAACTCATTCGTCTTGTAAGCAGCAACATACACTTCCTGAGTTTCCTGAGAAATCATATTGCATAAGATCTCATTTAAACAAATCACTAAACGTTGAACAATGATATGAAGAGTGGATGGAACAAGTTCAATACCAAGTATTCAAGGGTCTTTGGAATATCAAGTATTGATTTAACGCCAGCACAAAATACTGCTATCTGAGTCCTTCCAAGTGCTGTAAGATCAGATGAGATGTCCATAGCTTCACCAGAAACGACAAATTAAAAATTTTTCCAATTGTTAGGCTTCATGAAAATATACAAGTGGCGGAACAGTGTCTTCCAGAGAGACTTTTTGTTCACGAAATTAGAAAACCGTAATTAACCTCAAACATTGGAACTTACTCCGATCGGCATGCCTATGCACACCTCCTATCCCACCGGTTACAAAAATTTGAATCCCAACCTTCAAGAGTTTATATGTTAGTGACATTCAAACATCATGTGGATGCTAAAAAAATGGAATCAAAATTGCTAGACAAAAACCTCAGAGCAAAACAGATCACCATGGCAGCAAAATACAAAGTTGCAGAAACTGTTGTAGCACCATTCCCTCCAGTAGCAACCTGCAGGAGAACAGCCAGCAATATATTAAAGTGGGTGCTAAATGTGAACTAGACAAATCACACCTGTAATTTTCTAACCGTACTTTAGGAGAGAAACTACTCTAGATTTATTGCACATATGAAAATACTATGAAGGCAACATTCTCAAATGATGTTTGGTATAAGAATAAAGATTCTATGACAATTGGGTTATATAGTTCAGTGTAATTAGGGACACGCATGAGGAAAATAGTGAGTGAAATCTGTGTTTGGGAGAAGATGAAAAACCTCCAGAAAAAAAAAACGATAGCTTGTGGAAGTTTTCCTTCAGCTAAGAATACAATTTGAAGTTTCAGGAATTTAATCTCTTTGTAGTGAGTGCAAAATATCAAAACTCATAACATAAACAACTAAGAATATTTACTTTGAGACAAATTGAGAAAAGTAAAATATAGAAAAGTTCTCCTACAGTAAGAAGAAGCTTAATATGCGTCAAGGAGATACAAGAGTTAGCCCGATTGAAATCATACAATTTCCATCTTTTCTATCAAGCATCTTTTCTACAAAGCTTTACATTCCCTGGTTCATGCCTGCAAATATGACTAACCATATATCTTAAATAGAAGAATCAGTGTGTTGATGTTTCTAGGATCATTTGAAACAGCAGTGAACAGATGAACATACTGATATACAAGCAAACTTCCAAAACAGCATGGACAAAAATCCTAAGTTACTCACAACATGTGCAATATCCCTCCCTGCGGTCTTTTGAACACTTTTTCCGAGATATGCAAGGTGCTCCAGCTGTTCCTCATCCAGACCTGTTACTACAAGTCAGTCTTAATAAAGAACACAAAAACGCCTCAAGCAGAATTCTATGGCCCTATACCATCAATGTAGTTTAATACAGATTCATAAATTGCCTTAAATCATTGCACCTGGGGCATGTATGGACATTTACTTCGACTGGAAATTAGTTTAGCCAGTTTCTATGTCTCACTAGTCAAAATTCTATAAAATAAAGAATTCACAAAGATATTTTTACTCAACCTATGCAAGGTATTCCATTCAAAATAGCTATGGTTGCAGGGACAGCTCCATTTTCCCTCACAATTGTCTCCACCTCCTTTGCGGTCTGCAGGTTCTGAGGATAAGGCATCCCTAAAAATGCAGCAAAAAGAAAAATAAGTACATAAAATTTTTTCAAGCAGATTATAGACAGAACAAGCACAGGTGTAACAAGTATCTGAATCAAGAACTTTCATAAGATTACAGGAATTCATTAAAATGCATCAAACCAAACAATTATAGAACAAGATTTGGCGGAGAAACATGGTTTAATAGGTGAGTAAGTCCTGTTAAAGTTTCCTCAATAGAATAGCACCAAATACGATAATGGCATCCCCATGCGATTATTTACCACAAGAAATTACGAAATATAATTGTCAAAGACAAGCAAGATATGGATTATTAAGATCACAGACCATGAGATATTATAGTTGACTCTAAAGCAACCACTGCACATCCATCGGATATGGCTTTGGATACTTCTGGAGAGACTTTGACAAGACTCCTTATCTGTCAGATAAATTAAAGATAGCAGGAAGATAGCATACATCAGAACAAGGACGATAGACAAGACAACAGAAAATTACAAGAAAAAGGTGTCTTTCAGAGAACAACCTTGCTATTTATGTAATTCGGAGAGAGATGATTCTGAATATTTGAGATTCTTGAAAGGGCATGAGTTGCCATTTCTTTCCGTCTATAACTCTTGCTTGTTCGTTCCTGAGAAATGGATCTTGGATAAAAAAGAAAGACCAATAATTACTCAGAGAAATGTTCTACTGAGATCACTTTCAAGAATTTTCCAGTAGCCCTTTCATAGATTAACTAGCATTCCATTGCATAGACATTCAAAACATATCAGAATACAAATGATGTTTGTTAATGCATACTTAGTAATTCATAGTGGAATGATTTCATGAAATCTGTTCAGTTTCATGTTTTCATGAATTTAGAAACACCAAATTATATCATATAAATTTCGTCCAAGCCAGAACTTTTCTACTTCTATTACAGCCAAATCTTCCAATTGCTTTCGAAATGGATATATGAATTGATTCTTAAGTTCAGACCAAACGGATCACACACACAAATATTTCGCATGTGGTGGCCTTCCGGCTAATCGACTGAACTGGTACGAAAGAAATCCGTTCCACAGAGAAATTCATGAGAAATGCAAACAATTAGGTCGCCCCAACCTTAATGATATAAAAAAACTGGTCGAAATTGTTATTTTCCTGTTATTAACTCATTGCTACTACCCGAGCTTCGATCTACAATCTACGGTGGGAGGAGAAAGACGAAGAAGACGATGATAATGAAGGGTGAGAGAGAGTTTTTACCAGACAGGACGAGAGAAGACGAAGGTGAGGATGTCCTCCGGTATCGGCGAGTGAGAAAGATCTTGACAAGGGTTAGGCGAAATATATATCTTAATACTGCCAACCGGTAAAATTGGACACATGATATATCAGACTATTTTTAAAAATATGTTGGTGATTAATTGTCATTATTCATAAAAGAATCTTTTGTGACCATGGATCTACGTGTCGATTTTGCATCTTAATCTAAGCGAATCCCTAAAATCCTATGCACCCATTCCAATTCCTTCTCTTTCATTTTCGATTTGATTTTCATGCCCATCCTACTAAAATTATCATTTACAGACTTTAAATAGAAAAAAATTATAGTTTTTGTAGGATTGGACAAACAACAATATGTATGAGTATCCGATTATTTTTATTTGTATTCGTTGAATATCAAAATTTATTATTTGTATTTCTATTTGTAAATTCTAATATTTATAAATATGAATATTTGTCGAATATACGAATATACGGATATTCATATACAATCCTAGTATATAAAATAATTTTAATAAAAAACCAATAATTATCAAATATAATCTAAAATTAAAATTCTAATCGAACAAAGATGTAAAGATACATCATATAAATGAAACAAAGTACCAAATCTTCACAATCATCTCCACATTAGTCATTTCAATTTAGTTTCGTCGATAATTTTACGAATATCGTCAATTCACCTAAAACAATGAAATAAATTGTTAGATTATACACTAAAATAAAACTCGCAAAAAAAGTTATATCTTTAGTGAGTTCTGTTTTTTTCATATATTATAATGTCTCTATAATATTATCCAACTCATTTGGATTAGTACCAATCTTGAGTATAAATGAAATGTTCAACAATATTAGTTATTTTAAAGTATTTGATATTTTAGTCATCTAATTATAAATATATAACATATTTTTCTATGTCTTTATATAATAAATGTTTAAATAAGATTAGTAATGTTTTTATTTTCAATTTGATCACTAAAACCAATTTTGTTATATATGTATCTATATATTAACTAAATTTTTTATTTCGTACTTATGGATACGAATAGTTCGGATATTGAGTCTATTTTTCATATTTGTCGAATATCCAATTTCTAATATTTGTATTTGTATTTGTGTCAGCGGATATTCGACTTTTGGTTCAAATACGAATCGAATACGAATTGAAAGTTATATGCCTGTTATGTAATATTTGGATAGTCTTGGGTTAAAAGCGTAATTATTAAAAGTTAATAATTCTATTTAAGAAACGAAAACTAGGTTTTCGAAATCTGAATAGAGAATCACAAAAACAAAACCCTAATAGCCGTCAAAAAGAAAACACGAAGAACGAAATAGTTTTCGTTCATCGAGATTTCCGCACCAAACGTTGAAGGCAGAATCCGATCTCGGCGTGGATACACGTAGAGGACTTGTACTATCAAGTCTATCATCCGATTGTTACAGATTCAACGTTACAGGTACGAAATTGTTTCTATATTTGTTTATCGTTGAAA
>CM071868.1:17991925-18012046 GCA_036759665.1 Gynandropsis gynandra | reverse complement strand
ATAGTCTCGGGTTAAAAGTGTAATTATTAAAAGTTAATAATTCTATTTAAGAAACGAAAATTAGGTTTTCGTTAATCTGAACATAGAATCACAAAAACCTAATAGCCGTCAAAAAGAAAACACGAAGAACGAAATAGTTTTCGTTCATCGAGATTTCCGCACCAAACGTTGAAGGCAGAATCCGATCTCGGCGTGGATACACGTAGAGGACTTGTACTATCAAGTCTATCATCCGATTATCACAGATTCAACGTTTTACAGGTACGAAATTGTTTCTAAATTTGTTTATCGATGAAAACCCCGAAAAAACTAATCCGAACATGACTAGATCGTTATTCGGGTTGATAAAACACGCTTCCGCACCCCAAAATCAACCCAACACGAATCGGATACAAATACTTCGAATATTTTATCTAGTCCTAATTTTTGGAGAAAACAAAAATTAGTTTTTCTACAACATTTTCCAAAAGAGCGATTGTTGATCAATAGAAACAATTTTGAAATCTTTATTTATATTATGGGTTTAAACCCCTACCCACCATATTCACATGTCCAAGCCTTCACTCTTCTTTTTTACCAATATTCCCATTATATTCACTTTGTGTAACTCCATAATGTATGTAGTTATGACAAACACAATTTTACGTGGAACTCTTTATGTTCTTACAACACTTTTAAACTTCTTACAAGACAAACGTCTCTGGTGGTGTAATTCTTGTGGAAGAACAATGATGCTTACATCATGATGATGGGTATATTGACTTGTAATTGTGCTATGGAGGTATTCAGGAACTGACCTCGATGACTTAGTATCGTTTTTTGGTTTTCATGTGTTTAGGATTGTTCTCCTTAGCTATTGGTCTCCCTTGTTTTGTCGGTCATCAGTTTTACATTATTGGGTTTACTCACCGAGATGTATTTGGGGTTTTCGTCCCTGCCTCTTCTTCTGGCTTTTTTTTGTCTCAACCATATGGCCATGTCTCTAAACTCTACGACCTTTGCTCAGTATTTTGTAAAATTGCTTCTTATTATTACAATAAAAATTTACCACAAAAAAGAAAATCTCAGGGAAATGTTTGGATCCACACATTTGATATTCTATTCTTTTTTCATTATCATATCGTAAAGAAGGTCCAAAAGTCATTGAGATTTATTCGAATGACATCTTTGTGATTTTGTTGTGTCTAGTTCATTTTTAGTGTGTCAAGATTATCAAGATTTTTTTTTCATTCAATTTCCGATGTTAATGATGTTAAGAAACTAAATCCATAGAGAAAGATGAACCATCCATAAAAATCCCTTGACTGCTAATTAAGAATCAACGTATGCCAAACGGAATCACATGTGGACGTGTTATAAAAACATCATGGACGGATTACTCGAACTCATATTTAATGAAAAAATTGACAATTATGTGAAAAATACTTTAGTGACGAAGCCTGTTGAGAATTAAACTCAAAATTGTTAGAAATTTTGGATGGTTTTCATCAGAGATTTGGAAGGTCAAATGGAAACCAAATTCAACGTATGACCTATGAATTGTGATTTCCTAAGAGTCTTCTTTCTGATGGTTCAAGTCTCAAATCGTTTGGAATTTGTGGAAGACATTATTGCTATTTTAGTGACGAAGGGTCAGATTTGACTGCATTAGTTCTTCTATGGAATTTCAGTCTCATTTATATCTTTTTTTATATTTTTTACTACTAGTCTATTGAAAAAAAAAACTATATATAGAAAAGTTCTATATTTTGGAAAGTAGAGAGAAAAGAAGAAATAAATAGATTTAAAAGGAAATAAATGTTTTTGTTTTCTTCTCAAGAATATTCAAATACTTATATCCTCTTCCATCAAATTGGTATTAGAGCCATGGCAAATTTGAGAAGCTCATCATTGGGCCAGACATCGCTGCCACGACTCACCAAGACGAACTACAAAAACTGAGCATTCAAATGCATGCCTTGCTCGACGCATAAGATGCGTGAGAAGTAGTTTAAACTGGCTACGATGAGATGGACGTTGCTGGTGCTACAACGAACTAGTTGAAAGCATTGAAAGAACTGCAAATGAAGGATAAGACCGCTCTCTTTCTCTTATTCCAAGCTGTAGACGAGGCGGGCCTTGAGAAGATTGTTGGTGTATCAAACTCGAAGGAAGCATCCGACACCTTGAAAAAGGTGTTCAAGGGTACCGAACGAGTTAAGCAAGCACGTCTTCAAACTCTAAGAGGTGAGTTGGAGGCAAAGAAGACGAATGAGTCAGAAGATATATCTAGCTATATTACTCGTGTGCTAACAGTGGTGAATTAACTCAAACGCAATGGATAAACTCTCGCCGATACAAGAGTTATGGAAAAGATTCTTCGATCATTTACAAATGATATTGAGAATGTTGTATGTGTTATCGAGGAGTCGAAGAATTTGGAAGAGATGACCATCGATGATCTCGTGGGTTCTCTTGAAAAGCATGAACAACGAAAAAAAGAAGCAATAAATATTCGAGGAGACCTTGCAAACAAAAATGATCCAGGACGACAAAACGATGTATCTGCAACATAACCTTGGAAGACGACGAAACCTTGGAGGTCACAGTTTTGGTCGCTGTGGATGTCATGGTCGTGGAAGTTACAATGAAGAGAGAGGAAAACCAAGCCTACAGAATTGGCGTGGACGAGGCCGGGGTTGTAGCAGAGGAGGCCATTCACATCGTCCAAGCGTCGAATATTACAATTGTGGCAAATATGGACACTATGCAAAAGATTGCTTTTTCAAGAAGAAAGTGGAAGAAAATGTTAACCTAGTCGAAGAAGATGGGAGCAAAGATGATAGCGTTCTCATGATGGCTCATGAAGGTGACACATCGGAAGGTGACTTGGTGTGGTATCTCGACACCGGTGCTAGCAACCATATGTATGGGTACAAACATCTCTTTGTTAATATGCAAGATATAAAAAATGGGCATGTGTCCTTTGGAGACGCATCGAAGGTTAAAGTCAAGGGCCGATAAAAGATACATTTTCTCCAAAAGAATTGAAAAGAGGTTACATTGAGGATGTGTACTATGTACCTGATCTAAATATAGGGATGGTCAATCCGGGTTTCGGTTCGGGTTCTTCGGATTTTGAAAAATTGGACCCGAATTGAACCCGAATATTTTCGATCTGGGTTCAGTTCGGGTTCGGGTTTTTTGGGTTCAAAAGAATTGAACCCGAAATAACCCGAATTACATTAGGATATTTGGATTCTTCGGATAGTTCGGTTTATTCGGATTGTTCAGGTCTTTCGGGTATTATACATAATTTGGGTTATTCGGTTTTAGAATTTTTTGGATAATTCATTTTTTAATATAAAACAAAAATAAAATATCAAATATAACATAAATATTTATATAAAGGAAAATATACTAGTATTTTTTAGTGTTCATATATTTTTTAAATATTTTAAATTATATTTTAAAAAATTTGGATTGTTCGGGTTTATCGGGTTTTATCCGAACCCGAACCGGATCGATCAGAATCCGAACGGGTTCTGAAATTTGAACCCATATGGGATATTAGGGTAACCCATTTTCCAAACGATTCGGGTTGTTCGGGTCGATCCGGTTCGGGTCTGTCCGGGTAACCCGGATTGACCACCTTTAATTCTCAGTATAGGTCAATTATAAGAGAAAAGATGTTCAATCTTCATGAAAGATCGAATATTGCAATTGAAGGACAAAAATGGTCGACTGCTTGCGTACGTGGAGATGGCGAAGAACCGGATGTTCAAATCTAACTTGCAGAATATATAAGAGAGGTGCTTGCAAGTTAATATGGAGGATAAAACAATGTTATAGCACTTATGGTTCGGACACTTTAATTATGATGGGCTAAAGAAGTCAGCTAAGAAGGAAATGGTCCATGGGTACCGAACATGGACTACATCAAGACATTTTGTGAAGGTTGTATCCTTGGTAAGCATGCAAGGACCATTTTTCAAAAGAAGGCAGATATCGTGCAAGAAGACCTCGACTTGGTACACACCGACATATGTGGTCCAATTACTCTGAAATCCTTTAGTGGAAGAGTTATTTTATTATTTTCATTGATGATTGTACAAGGAAAACATGGGTTTATTTTATCAAGGAGAAGTCTGAAGCTTTTGAGGTGTTTAAGAAATTCAAGGCGATGGTGGAGAAGACAAATGATCTTTATATCAAGGCTTTACGGTCGGACATAGAAGGAGAATACATGTCGACCGCCTTCACAAGCTGTTGTGAGGAACAAGGCACCAGAAGATTCTTGACAGCACTGTACTCACCTCAATAAAATGGTGTCGCTGAAAGGAAGAATCGAACGATCCTCGATGTGGTTCGATCGATGATGAAGACAAAAGATATGCCAAAGGAATTTTGGATAGAAGCGGTGCAATGCGCAGTGTATGTGCAAACCCGATGTCCGCATTCAAGTTTGGAGAGCAAAACACCGCAAGAAGCTTGAAATGGACATAAGCCGACTGTATCACACTTTAAAGTGTGTGGTAGTGTGGCCTATGCGCATGCACCGGATCAAAGAAGAACCAAATTCGATGACAAGAGTAAGAAGTATGTGTTCATTATGTATGACGAGAAGATGAAGACGTTCAAGTTATTTGATCCAATTGAGAGAAAGGTGATTATGAGGTGAGATATACACGTGAATGAAGAAAATACATGGAATTGGAAGAACCAAAAGGAGGCAACACAAGGAGAGTCATCGAGTGTTGCACCGATAATCACTCCAGCAACTTCTCATGTATATGGCGAAGATGAAGATGAGTCGATTCAACCGAGGATACGAAACCTACAAGATCTATATGAGTCAACTGAAGAAACACATTTGGTTTGCTTATTAGCAGACTCAGAGAACTTCAGTCTTGAAGAGGCTATTAGAGACAAAAAATGGAAAGATGCAATGGATGAAGACATAAAAGCAATCGGACGAAACAAAACCTAGGATTTGGTGGAGTTGCCTTAAGGACACAAATCCATTGGTGTCAAATGGGTGTATAAGAAAAAAATGTCCAAGGTGAGATTGAAAGGTACAAGGTGCATCTAGTTACAAAAGGTTATTCACAAAAGGCGGGAATCGATTATGACGAAGTCTTTGCACCTGTTGTTAGAATGGAGACAATTTGTCTCCTCTTATCTCTAGCTGCACAATTCGGGTGATCGATTCTTAAAAATGGATGTAAAATCTGCATTTTTAAATGGAGTCCTTGTAGAGGAAGTTTACGTAGAGCAACCGCCTAGGTACATGAAATCTGGGAGTGGGAGGAAAGTATTGAAGTTGAAGAAAGCACTTTACGTTTTGAAGCAAGCTCCAAGAGCTTGGAACAGACGAATCGATACTTACTTCAAGAAGAATAGATACATACAATGTCCTTATAAGCATGTATTGTACGTGAAGAAAGAACAAGGTAATCTACTTCGTGTTGCTCTTTATGTTGATGATCTTATTTTCATAGGGAGTAATGAGAAGATTGTTGAAGATTTTAAAGAGTTTATGACGCGGGAGTTTGAAATGACGGATTTGGGATTGATGAAGTATTTTCTTGGTCTTGAGATCAAACAAGGAAGTTTTGGAATTTTTGTCTCGCAAGAAGCTTATGCAAAGGATATTAAAAAGAAGAACAAGATGGAAGAATGCAAGACAATAGTCACTTGGACTATTATACTCAGAGATAGATGAATTCAAGTTAGTTAGATATTCTGATAGTGATTGGGGCGGAGATATAAATGATCAGAAGAGTATATCAGGATACGCATTTTACTTGGGGAATACATCATTCATATAGATTTCGAAGAAGCAACCGATCATAACTTTGTCAACATGCGAGGCCGAATATGTGGTATCATCATGGTGTGTGTGTCACACAATTTGGCTAAGGAATTTGCTACAAGATCTAAAGCTGCAACAATATGAGGCAACCGAGATATGAGTTGACTATAAATCTGCAATTGAATTGATAAAGAATCCGGTTCAACATGAAAGGAGTAAGCATATTGATGTTCGTTTTCATTTTATCAGAGAACATGTGAAGAATGTAGAAGTGAAAATGATTCATGTTGCAAGCCATGAACAAGTTGTAAATATATTTACAAAGCCTCTACCAACTGTGTTGTTTCAAAATTTGAAGGAGAAGCTCGGCATGAAAGATCGGAGAAGTTTGAGTTTAAGGGAGAAATTTGTTGAGGGTTAAACTGAAAACTGTTAGAAATTTTGGATGGTTTTCATTAGACATTTGGAAGGTCAAATGGAAACCAAATTCGACATATGACCTATGAATTTTGATGCCCGAGAGTCTATTTTCTGATGGTTCAAGTCTCAAGTAGTTTAGAAAATTGTGAAAGCGTTATTGTTATTTTAGTGACGAATGATCAGATTTGACTGCATTAGTTCTTCTATAGAATTTCGGTCTCATTTATATCTTTCTTTATATTTTGTTGACCATAAAACTTTCTAATCTATTGAAAAAAATTATATATAGAAAATTGGTATGTTTTAGAAAGTAGAGAGAAAAAAAAGAAAGGAACAAATTTAAAAGAAAATACACATTCTCGTTTCTTCTCAAGTTAATGAAATATTTATCTCTTCTTCCATCAAATTTAAATACTTATCGTCGATTTATGTACGAAATCATTATACAAACATATATCATATAGTATCACTTGTATTCTTATATTCAGTTTACCATTCGTACAATAAAACTTGAGTATCATAAAAGTCATATATGTTTAACATAGAGAGTTTCACAGATGACAAAACAAAATATTCTAAAATATAAACCTTTGATAATAAGCCAGTTTGCATATCTTTCCTTCTAGGGGAAGATTCTTTTCACCTTTTACAATATTTTAATGTAGTTTACCAGACGTGGCACCCTCAGTAATCGTGAAGCTAGATATGGAAGTTATAAATCAAAGTCTTTAGAGTAATCTCTTCATAATCATTTGAGTCTTCACTGTCTTCAGAATCCTCAGATATTTCAGAATCGTCAGAGTATTCAGTATCCTCGGAGCATGTTCCAGCGATCATGAAGAATTTGTACACAACCTTTCTGACCGGGTTTGGACCCCAAGCATCTATGAAACCTTTGATGAATCGTTCTGTCAATAAATTGTACCCTCGATCCTTTGCCTTCACAATAAGTTGCCAAGTTTTCAAGTAACCTAAGAAACCTTCAAGAGAAAGCTTCCTAATAAGCTCTAACGGGAATGATTCCCCCTCAGATCCTATCCCGACATTTTCAAAAGGAAACGACAGTGTATTGTAACCCGCCAATGCCATGTTGGTCCTGGAGTTCCTAAAGGGGATGGTAGAGTCCGAGAGGCGTTGGAAGACGCTATCAACAGTGGGTGAGATGACTATCTCATTGAAGACCCAGACAGCGATAACCCCACCTGGCTTGCGAAGCACGCGTCGGACAACCGCATAGAACTTTTCCAGGTCAAAGTAATGCACTGCTTGTGCCACAGTTACGAGGTCTACAGAGTCGTCTCCGCCAACAAGATCCACCAACTCGTCCTCGGTCATGGATTCCGGGGTCAGGCGGTACATAATTCGCCAATGGGGCATGGCACGTCTCAGCTGCTCTTTGTTAATATCGGTTGCAACCAGTCTCTTGTAGTATTTAGCAACCTGTAAGGAAAGAAGAAGGAAGTATATGTAACTCCTTCACGGTTGTCTTGCTAAGAAAAAGAAAACTTGTTTTGTATTATCCAATTTAGAGATTTGTTTGTGAGCCATGTCTGAAGTTTATTTTATCTCAACTCTCATGGTTCGAACGCTATAGTACGAGTCCTCGGAATTTACTTAGTAGGCAAAAATGATATATGGTGCATATTTTCTCGTTTATCCAGCAATTTGAGTCATTTAATTCTATGACACAGATACAGAAACTACAGATAAAAAAGAACTCAGTCTTGATTTGATTTTATATTATTAAATGTTCACGGTTGAGGAATGCTTTGCGTATGATAAATAATTAAATATATGAATAGAGTCACTAACACGAATTGCAGCTTGTCCATTTCCAGTGCCAGCATCCCAAGCACGTTCGTGCGCAATGGTTTTCTCAGCTAGCATTTTGAGCCAGGAGTCTGGGTAAGTTGGCCTAGCATCTCTATACGCATCGGCTTGTTCTTCCGATAAAGTTGATAGACTTACCATTTTTCTTATGTTTGTTTAGTAACAGAGACTTGACATTTACATAAATAGCAAAAGATCTTTAAAATGAGAATGGAATTTATGAGGACGAAATGGATGGCAAAATTTCATTGAAGAAAAAATAAAGAATAAAACTTTGTACGAGATTCTAATCTCAAAAGCCGATTATTCCTTCATATCTCAATGGAATTAAAACGTTTTTGTTCCTTAAGGATAATAATTGTATTTTCCTTTTTCTTTTGTTTTGGAAAATAGCCATATTCCTGTTAGGTATGTGTATATATGTGTTGAAATATGTTTAAAATACCTAGATTAAACAATCATGAGGATGCGAATTGATGCGTGCTAGTTGTTGCGGCATGGCAGTGCAAGTTTTGAAACTTGAAATGCAAACAATACCACAATGCACGGTTTTGTCATGATTATTTGAGGTCAAACGCCAAAGGAACTCGACATCGACACAAGAAAAAAAAATCCGGGAATGTCTTACGACCCTGTTTTAAAAAACATAATTAGAAGATATTATATACACGATTAACATAAACCTGATTAGCATAACCTAATTAGCATATGAGAAAATTACAAGTTGGAGTATGCAAATTTTATTTACCAAACATGACAATAAAAAGAGTAGAAATCTTGTTTGTTGAAAATTTTGGTGAACATATCGCTCAGCTAAAAACTATTTGAGAAATGTTGTGTGATGATTTGACTGTGCATTATCTCATCCTGTACAAACTGATAATCAATTTCGATGTGTTTCGCACACTCATGAGGTAATAATTGTTGTAGCCATATGAATTCTTGAAATATTCAGCTTTACCCAAAGAACATGAGATTACATGTTCCTTCTTAGTTTTCTTAGAGATAGGGATTGGTCGAGTTGGATGAACCAACCTATACAGGATTGGTGTGAAAGGGGACATCCAGACCAATTCGAGTTGCACCATGCTGTAAGACAAAACATAGAATATGAACGTAAAAGAATACCTTGACCTAAAATTAGATTTCAAGTATCAAACAACTCCGAGGGCAGACTCCTAGTGTTCAACCATTGGGCAATGCATGAATTGCGACAGTATATGAATACTGTATAAAAGATCTAGATGAGTGACCCCGAGGTAGACAAAGCAATATACCCATCGATGATATTAATATTGATGGGAATATGAAGGAGTCAAGGAGACAACAAGATGATGATTTTGTTCTATCGAAAATACGATTAGTTTGACCGTGAGAAGACTAGCAACAAATATGATGTCCAATGCATACTTGCGTTGAGACAAATAGATACCCTCTAGAACCACCTCAATACGTAAGAAGTATTTCATAACCCCAATATTATTAACAAAAATAAAACACGAGGTGAGATATGTCTTGATTTGCGGAATATTCGGAGATGAGTTACCCATAATTATAAAACATTCCACACAAACCAACACGGCTAGACGAATTCAATTTTGTTGTAATGTGAGTATGCATATGATTGCATAATCCCAAATGACAACAAAGAAAATACGAGCTTAGAAAACAAAAAGCGAGGAGATAGTTTGAACTCGTACAAATATTTATGGAGACGACAAGCTCGCTTAGGCTAAGAGGTGATTAAACTCGGGGGAAGCTTTATGAAAACTTCCTCACGTAACTCGCCATGCAAGAATGCATAATTCATTTCCATTTCATGTACTTTCCAATTGAGTGTCGCAAAAACCATCAAGATTATGAGTCTCGCTTTGTGCCTTTGTGTGCAACCATCTAAACGATATTTGATCTGGAATATTCACTTGCATCCAAAAGCCTTCTTTTTAGAAGGTCTGGAATATTCATTTGCATCCAAAAGCTCATCAATGTTCATGCCATGAAGCCTGAACATATCAACATAGTTCAACATTCACAGTGATGACAACAAGAAAAATCCGTTGAACTATAGAAAAATTTTCATATAAAACAAAATATGAGATAGGATAATGCATACATGAGGGTGGAGCAACGATAGGTGGCTTAGGTGAAGGGCTCATACTTGAACAATGTTTATAAGAAAATTACATAGACATCGATTTTTCAACCTATTGGATTCGACGAAACAACCTATATATGAAGGTTTTCGTGAAGGTCATGCTCGTTTATCTTTGTCATCAAGATTGATGAGTACAAAAATAGACTACAATGTTGCAGAAAAATTGCATGAATTCATTTCGTAAAACCATGTGTGATTATTTACCACAAAATAATCAAGCTCTTGAGACATATTACAAAATAAAGAATGTTTTAAAAGATTTAGGAATGCCATATTAGAAAATTGATGTTTGTGAAATAATTGAATGTTGTTTTGTGAAACGAAAAGAACTATTGGAATGCAAATTTTCTGGTGTAAGCAGATTTCATCCAAAAAATCCATCTTCAAGTAAGTATGTACCGGAAAAAAAATATGCTTTATATGCCTATAGCAAATGTTGAGAAGGTTATATAAAAAATATTTTAATGAAATATTTCCCAGGTTCGCGTATGAAACGAGAAATTTTTATCTTTGTCTTTGCACTAATGGTTTTAGTCCATATGGACATTTGGAAGTCAATATTTTCTGTGGCTGGTGATTTAGTCTTCTTTTCCTCGCGATATGTGTCTGAAAAGAAGTAATTTTTCTGACGTTGCTGATTCTAGGACCAGAACATCCGAAAAAAGTTTCGATGTTGATTTACAACCCTTATTCATGAATTAAGAGATTTATTTGAACAATGAATTTATTGCTTATGACGTAAGTACAAAGCAAAATTTCACATTGAAAGTGATCTTGTTCTGGACAATTAGCGGTTTCACCGCCTATGGAATGTTATCTGGATGGAGCACACACGAGAGATTGGCATATCGATATTGTATGGAGGACATAGATTCATTTTGACTAATTCATGGGAAGAAACCATGCTGGTTTAATTGTCGTAGAAGATTTCTTCCTGTTGGACTTCAATTTAGAAAAGATAAAAAAACATTTTCGAAAGAACGTGGTACAAAATAAGAGGTATCATGCATGCAAACAGGAACGCATTTCCTTTGCAAACGATAAAATACGAAGGGATATTTATAAGAACCGATAGAATACGGTGGTGATCTTGGGAATCAAAAACCACAAAGCCAAGGTGAATGGCAGAACTGGTATAAATGTAACATACTTGGTCTAGTTGATCTATTGAGATGAATGAATCATACTTTCCATATTGTTGTGTCGGGTAGATGTGAATGCCTCGTAATCTATTTTTTCATGTACCACATCCTATGGTTGGATCGAATCACTAACATTCAAAAAACATTACCTTCAATCCAAGGAGACTAAGATATTCCACATGAAGAATTTGGTGCAGAATGCCGTAGAAATCATCATCGTGGCGAATAAAAGGTTCGAACAATCTTTTAAAACAATTTTTTTAAGACAACACTTCTTTTATTACAGCTATGGTTTATGACCTATGTAATAATATTTTAATGTGACAATCAGGAGATTGAAGGAAGCAAGTGCATTTTGAAGAGGATATAATTAATTTTGTCCTTATTGTGATGCTTGCTTTGGCGAATCAAATGCATTGGTCGTGGTCCTATAAGAGGTGACATGCTATTAAATCTATGTTGCATGCAAGGACGCATCCACCTCCTTGAAATCCCTTTTTCCACCGTCTTTTCTTGAAGAATTGCTTAACAATTCTGTATCATTTCATACAAATATTTGCGCTTTCAACTCAATCCTTGCTTTCACATCGATCGGTGCGAGTATTCATATCCATGGCCAAATCCAACAAAAGATTGGTTCTTTGGTACCCATTGAGGGAAATCCTCCACAATTTGCTGAGCTTTAAATTTATGATACCGCGACTAATCCGCCACGAAAAGTCAGAAATTCCGGATGAGATTACGAATCGTATTCAGACGCTAAGTTGAACAACAAAAGTGGGCAACCCGAGTGAAGACATAGTATCATGAGTCATTCAAATGTCTTGATGATCACAATCATCTAGCTAAGACGTTTTGTAAGGCGTGTGACAAATTTGAACCGAGGGATTTTTCTGAATTCACATTAATATTGTTGGAACATTGCAAATAAAGGCCACCAATATATTTTATCGACATGTGATGAAATGGCTGGCTTGATTGTTGGCAATCTTTCGTCAAGTTTAGCTGAGAGAAATGTCATCTTATAACTTAAACCTTTGGGTCAACTGTACAGAATTAGTGATTTACATCCATTGTTCATGAGCCTCCAATATCAATTGTTGTTCCCTTATGGTGAATTCGGGCTCCATGAAGAGATCCTATACATTATTTCAGCGAATAAAACCAAGCGTGCATTTGTCACAATGCGTGAGTACTATGCTTATCAAATTTAAACACGTTTGTCTAAAGAAATGACAATTATAAAAGAAGATCGTCTATTACAATAGTATGTTGTTGATGCATACACTGTAATTGAATATGAGAGAATACGTTGGGCTAGAAATAATCAAAAGAAGCTTAGATTAGATCTCTATAATAATGTTTTTGAATCGCTTGGAAATGGCGATAACATTGGGAAGTATCTTGGTGAAGAGATTATTCTGGCACCATCGTTAACGAAGGCCGACGATATATAATTGAGAATGATCATGATTTTATGGCTATACGTAGAATGCATGGTAATCCAGATCTCTTTGTTACGATGACCACAAATCCCAGATGGCAAGAAATCTTGGATCATCTTAAAATGTACGATGGAGGATCTCCATATGATAGACTAGATATTGAGTGTAGAGTATTTAAAATGAAGTTAAATTCTTTTTTTACCAATATCAATGATGTCATTTTCTTCCTAAATCCTATATCAGGTAATTTTTACTTTCATGCATCTTGTCCTTTCTTTAAATCATCATTTTAGATTGGTAACATATCTAATGAATCTTTGAATGATTGTCATTTGTACAGTCATATATAACCATAGAGTTTCACAAATGAGGGCTTTCTCATGCCCATATCTTAATTTGGTTGGAACCACCATTTAAAACCCCAATGACCGATGATATTGACAAGTAAATCCAAGTAGAATTACGAGATAAGAAACAAGATTATGAAGGCTTCTAATCGGTTGAGCAACATATGATGAATGGACTATGTGGATTAGATAGGTCTCGCTCACCTTGTATGGAAAAATAGATATGTAGCAAAAAATATGAGCTTTCATGGAATACATGCATGTTGGTGGTTTGGGGGTATATCACTTACAAGCGCTCACAAGACGACACAAAATTTGTCATGAAAAGGTGATGTCAAGTTGGATATGTTGTTCCCACAATCTTGCAATTCTAAAGAAGTATAGGGCGGATATCAATATGGATTAGTGTTATAAATCGCATGTAATCAAATATCTTTTCAAATACATCACAAAGAGGGTTAACAAAGCTAAACTTTTAATTGAAAGGGGGACCAGTCTTGATATGTCTTAAAGCTCTAAAACTTTACCAGTTAAAGAAATCAATGAGATTTCAAACTACCTTGAATGTAGGTACCTATCTTCATGTGAAACATCTTGGAGGGCATTTGCATTTCTAATCCATTACAAAAGATCCTCATTCATTCGGTTATAAGTTCATTTGGAAAACATACATTTCTTAAACCTTGATGATTCAGAAGATCTTGATTAAGTCTTGTCAAAACCTGGTTCAAACCAAAGAATGTTTACATAGTGGATGAAGACAAACCGAATATATGAAGTTGCACTAGATTTAACATATATCCAGCTTCCAACGAAGATTGTTTGGCACATCACAGACATGTTTTGGTCCCCAAAGAAGAGAGGATTAACGTTGGATAGAATTTTTTAACATCCATCTCGCTGCTGGAAAACTGTATTATCTCAGAATATTGTTGACTGTTGTAAAAAGGCCATGCAATTTTAACGACATAAAAACCGTCGATGGGTTTAAATTCATAATTTACAAAAAAAACTTGTGTTGTGAGAGCGTTACTTGATGGTGATGAATGGAACCATGCAATGACTGAAGCTATCGGGTGGGCAATGCCATCACAGTTACGTCGTTTTTTTGTAAAATTGTTATTATATTACGATGTTAGTAAACCAAGAGATATTTGGACTTATAACATATTTGGACTAATTGTTATAAGTGATTGTCTGATGACATACTAATCATGAAAAAGAAGGAATTGAGATTGATGCAATTCAACTTTAGAAAGCTCAGATTCAACATTACATTCTAATTGAGATTGATATGCTTTTGGCTGAGAATGATAAATCTTTGATAGACTTTCCCAATATGCCAACACTAGATAATAGTATTCTACAAGGAATATCAAATAATTCGCTGCGTCAAAAAATGCATTTTGACCAATAATCAGAAAAACTAGAATATGAATGTTTTCCACTATAAATGATGAACAATTGCAAATATTTTCTGCTATTACAGATTTGGCTGAATATAACAAGGGGAAATGTGTTTTCATTTATGGTCTAGGTGGAACATGTAAAAACTTTTTATATAGAACACTAATTTCAAAACTGAGATAAAAAAGAAAAGTGGTTATTCTAGTTGGATATTCGAGCATAGCAGCACAATTACTCTTTAGGGGAAGAAGTGCTTATTCTCGCTTCAAAATCCTTATTGATATAAATGAGAGCTCAAGATACGATATAAAAAAACGAAGTATGTTGGCAGATCTAATTGTTAGAACGAATTTAATTATTTAGGATGAGGCGTCTATGGCACACCATCATGCTTTTGAAACTTTGGATCGATCCGGGGTAAAACTATTCTACATGATGGTGATTTCACGCAAATTTTACCTGTCACCCAAGGAGGATGATTGGAAACTATTTAGAAAACAATTAGTCATTCATACTTGTGGGATACATAATGTATCTTTGTTTTGTCACGAAACATGCAACTAGCTCAAAATGAGGTAAAATTTACAAAATGGCTATTACATGTTGGGGATGGTACGAAAAAGGGAACAAACAGAACAGAAACACTAAAGATAACATTGATGGAGCTAAGATCAAGATCGATAATACGTTAATGCTTTAAATCACAAAAAATCCATTACAACCTCTAGTATGTTTGTATCTCACAAGTCGGAGATACTGGTGCAAGTATACTACTAAGCTTGTATGTACTTGAGAGACAAACGCAAATAGGAAGAAAACGCAAATAGGGAAGGAGCGACATGAGGGAGATTCCAGGTGACTGTTCCGTCGGTCGTTTCTAGGGTTCCGACGAACTTTCCGGTCGCAAAACAACAACACACACACACGGTAAGGAAAAGGAGAGTGCAGGGTCCGCCGAATCAAAGGCCTAGGGCTGGTTTCGACCTGCTCTAGGGCTCTGTTGGGGCTCTTTAGAGCTGTGGAGTCCGCCGGATTTCACTGCTCCTGCCGGAAACTGGAGAGTAAACTCGTGCGTTTCGGTTATAGCAGAGTATTGATTGTTCGTGCTAGCGGGTCGGTTCTGGAGTTCTGTTTCGCGATATAAGCTCCCGCTCGTGGGCGCTGATTCTGCTCTACTCGTGGTTTCTGCGTGAGTTTGCTGGATTTCGCTCTGAGTTTAGCTGGGATTGCTCGGACTGTTCTGTTCGTTTCTGGTGATAGTTTGTATCGTTCTGGGTTTAGCTGGGTTTTGTTCGACTTGTTCTGTTTGCTCCGGTATCTGTTCTGGTGATAGCTGTGTCGTCTTGGGATTGTGCGGACTGTTCTGTTCGTTTCTGGTGAAAGCTGTATCGTTCTGGGTTTAGCTAGGTTTTGTTCGGCTTGTTGTTGTCTGCTCCGGTATCTGTTCTGGTGAGAGTTGTGTCGGCTTGTTCTGTTTGCGCCTGTTAGCTGATAATTGATCTGGGTCTAGCTGGGATTGCTCGAATTTCCTGGGTGCTTATTGTGAGCGATTAGGGATAGCTGCACCAGCTGCTGAGTAGAATACGGTGGGGTACTAGAGTAGGTTGTGGGAAGGCTCTTCACGTGCAGGTTTGTGGTGCTTCAGTAGGAACTTTAAGGATCTTAACTGTGGTTAAAGGTCTGGAAAGGTGCTGTAAAGGAGGTACGATGGGTAGAAGGAGAGGAACTTCATCAACAACAGTAGGAGTAGCATCCAATATGACTGCGGCTAGGGGTAAGGAGGATAACCAAGATGCTACTGGTTTGGATGTAACGATCAGCACAAAGGAAGGGACTGACGGAGCTCCTAATTCGGTGATAGCACCGCGGATAGAACTGCGTGGGGTAAAGGAAGTGGAAGTTGATGGCACCACCAATCCCATTGCCAATGAACAAGATCAAGAGGAAATGGTTGTGTTAAATGGTGATGTCCTATCGGATGAAGAAGTAGATTTTCAGACGAATTTTCCTCCGTTACCTAGGAGTGGAGCGGCAAGGCAACGGGATGGACGTAACAGGGCTGATGGGAGATTAGGGGTGGTGGTAGACTCGCTGGCCGAAGATGCTTCAAAAAGACAATCCGCAACACTAAGAATTGGCACAACGGTGGAAAATAAACATCCATCTAAAGCACCACACCCTAATGCATGGGCAACGGGTTCTAAGAAAATATTCATGAACACCAGAGTTGGAGGTAGACTGAGATACATAAAGCTAAGTTCTAACCAAGCTTCAATCAAGATCAGCGAGGGATTATCGAAACAGGAGGTATGGGGTTGGGCGCTATTAGGTCAATACGTAGGTTACCCTCCCGGACATTTTCTCATAAATACAATGATGAAATCATGGGGAGTCCGAGCTAAATATCGATTTGAGGAGGGCTGGTACTTTTTCCAGTTTGACTCGGAGGACGATAAGGATAGAGTTTTAAAAGGAGGCCCCTATTTTATTAACGGGAAACCTATGATATTGAAGAATATACCCGATAAATTTGCTTTCAACCGAAGAGATGTAGCAACTGTGCCACTTTGGATTCGCATCTTTGGCTTTCCACGACACTTTTGGACACAGGAAATACTCGGTAGACTTGCTTCCCATATTGGGAATCCACTGTTTACTGATCCAGTGACAGAAGGGAGACGTAGAGGATCATATGCACGATGCCTCGTAGAGATAAACTTCGCTGCACCTATTTCTACGGAGATTCAGGTTGTGTTTGACGATGGGGAAGAGCTTCTTTGTTCGGTATTAATTGAAAATGAACCCAAATATTGTTCGACTTGCTGCTGCTTCGGCCATGATAGTGAGACTTGCTCATTCAAGGAAAAAAAGGAAATATTAAGTAAGAAACCGAGGAAGAATGTGACAAATCCCAAGGGAGGGGCATCGAAGGATGTGGCCAGAATGGATCAGTTAGGCGAAGAAAGGGCAGCTACACCAACGCAAGACCAGACGAGATGCGAGGAAATGGTTGAGGTTAGGGCCCCTACCACTCAAAAGGAGACAGGAGCACAGCAACCCAAACCGGTCTCCTTAGCCACCCAAGAACAAACCGACGCTACCTACAACCACCACTCCAACCAACCCAAAGATAATTGTGGCGGAACGCAGGAGGGGCAGCGTGTTCATCCTGCGAGTGCTGGAAATTCGGAGGTTGATGAGGTTGATGAGGATGATGAGGAGAACGAGGGGGCGAAAGAAGGCAAAGATGAACGGACGGGCACCAAGACAAGTGCAGTGGATAACCGCATGGATTGTGAAGAGCTTGCGATTGAGGATCCTGGGGACTATATCAATTCACGTGGTCGCATCGTAGTTGCATGGGATGGGGATCATGTCGATATAGAGGTCATAAACTCCTTAGCGCAGCACATCGAGGTTCTTGCCTCTTGTAGAACTACCGGTGCGCATTTGGTATCTATCATGTTTTTAGATTTCATGGCTGTTCTTAATGCTTTCTCTACCTGTACGCCACTTGATTGAATGATCTTAGAAGCCTAATAAACCAACGCCAGGGCATTAGGTTTCGGAACTTAGCCATGACTTAGGGTTAGCACATCGGGGTTCTTGCCTCTTGTAGAACTACCGGTGCGCAGTTTGGAGTGTGTTTTGTATACGGCTTGCATAGCGTAGTTGACAGACGGGATATTTGGGACCATGTAGATGATCTCATGCATGTTCATAGGTTACCATGGATTGTTCTAGGAGATTTTAACTCAGTTATGAATGCGGAGGAAAGGGTCAATGGAGCTCCGGTCTCGATGTATGAGTGCAAAGACATGATTGATGCATGTCGTCGTCATGGCCTCGTAGATGCACCATGCTCGATATCGAATCCAATGACCTGGACCAACAGCACTATATGGAGCAGAATCGATCGTGTCATGGTTAACCCTGCATGGTCAGATTCTGCTTTCTCCTGTGATACTGATTGTCCCGATGAGTGGCACCTTTCGGACCACAAGCCGGGAATTGTTACTTTGTGTAGATTGCAGGCAACAGGAAGGAAGTATTTCAAATTCTTCAATATGTGGGTCAAGCATCCGCGATTCATGGAAATAATCAGAGATGGATGGGGGGTCGAAGCAAGAGGCACCTATCAATACCGTCTATCAAGGCTATTACGCGGACTCAAGGCACCTCTCAGATCCCTCAATCAACAGGAATTCAGTCATATTTCTGTCAGGGCCGCGGAGGCGAACGCTGCTTATACAGTGGCCCTTGAAGAGTGTAGGCTTCGACCTGACTCTACAGAGGCTAAGAGTAGAATAGAGGAGGCAAAACAATTGGCAAAACAATTAAACGAAGTGGAGGGTAGTTTTCTGACTCAGCTCGCAAAATCAAGATACACTATACAAGGTGACAAATGCACTAAGTATTTCCACTCGTTGATAAAATTTAATGGCAGGCGTAACCATATTGCGGCAATATCAAAACGGGATGGATCACGGACGCATTCAACGGATGAGGTGGTAGCGGAATTCACAGAATACTTCAGAGGGCTATTTGGGACGACGGTGACCACAGTGATCCCAGATGCTGATGAACTCGCCCATGGAGGCAGGTTATCGGAGGAAGACAATCGGCTTCTGACATCGCCTGTATCGGTAAGTGAGATCAAGAATGCCTTATGGTCCATAGGTGATGATAAATCTCCAGGTCCGGACGGATTCTCAGTCAAATTTTTCAAGGCAACGTGGGAGATCACTCAGGCAGAAGTATGCGCAGCAGTCAAGGAGTTTTTCATCAATCGGAAACTCCTCAAGCAATTCAACCACACCATAGTCGCCGTCATTCCCAAGATTGACGACCCATCGACAGTTGAGCACTATCGCCCTATTTCATGTTGTAATGTAATATATAAGATTATTACAAATATCATGACATTGCGCTTAGCGCGGTGTCTTGGTCCGCTGATAGACCCGGCCCAAAGCGCCTTTGTGGAGGGTCGACTCCTTTCGGATAATGTTTTCATTGTGCAGGAATTACTTCGCCGATATGAGGTCAAAGGAGACACAAAGCGATGCTTCCTCAACATCGACCTAGCAAAGGCATATGATACGGTCTCATGGGAGTTTATCCAGTTCGCCCTCACACACATTGGAGCTTCGCCCACTTTCATTGCATGGATCATGGAGTGCATAACCACGGTCACATATTTCATAAAGATAAACAAGGCCATTCATGGTTTCTTCCCGGGCAAACGTGGACTACGGCAAGGAGACCCACTATCTCCCTTGCTCTTCGTTATATGCATGGAGATCTTCTCCCGGCTCATCAGGAAGGAGACTTAGAGGGACGTGTTTTCCTTTCACCAACACTGTGCTCCCCTCAGGCTATCACACCTTATATTTGCTGACGATATCGTTATGTTTTGTCATGGTGACACAGGCTCGGTAGGGGTGCTCTTGGATTGCCTGACAAGATTTAGCGCCATGTCTCATTTGCAAGTGAACGAGAGGAAATCCTCCATGTTCTTGGCGTCGGTATCAGAACAGGAACGACTGGCATTGCTTGGAGTTACAGGATTTCGGGAAGGCGT
>CM071868.1:17948551-17975449 GCA_036759665.1 Gynandropsis gynandra | reverse complement strand
ATGGTATTGGGAATGAACTAAACTAAACTATCGACGGGATAAACTTATGACTAAGCACTATAGGTATCGAGAGTTTGCACAACGATGTAACGAAGTTCTAAAAGTATAATTGGTCTTAGGTACTATCATGAATTCAGGGAATTCAAGCTCTCCTATAGGAACTGACTGGCGTAGACTTGTCTACTATCTAGCATGCGTATACCAATATATCTATTGCGCATCTTACATACATAGACGCATTACGACCGCTATCCTAATCCCTAGATTCAATCGATTGACCTGGTGTAGATTCTAAACCGATTAAACCCTAAATCATGGCTAAGTTCCAAAGTCTAATGCCCTGGCGTAGATTTATTAGACTTCTAATATCATCAATCAAGTGGCGTACAAGTATTGAAGCATTAAGATCAACCAATCAATCTGAAAACATGATCAAATACCAAATTCATTCATATCGAGTGGCGTACAAGTATGAAAGCATTAAGATCCACCATTCATTAAGCATAAGACTTCGTTACATACTGGCAATACTCTCTAACCCATGGTAATAGATCTACTCAGACATGAACGCAGTAAAAGAAACAAAGGAGAATACTAAATTCGACATAGAAAGAGAATAAGAATGCTCCCTATTCATCAACCGATGTCTTCAATAGATCCCCCTTGCCCCCGATCCTTTGCTCCGTCTTTTCTTCCTTTTTCCTTCTGACCTAATGTCTTTGAATGTTCCCCTCTCCAATCTAGTTCGAATCTCCCCTTTTCAGATCTGATTTCTCATTAATTTGGCAGTTCTAAAACTTAGGAGTTAGTTGAGAAAAAGGTGGATCCAACAAATCTGGTTCGAATCCTCTTTTTCCAGATCTGGTTTCTCATTATTTGGCCGTTCTAAAACTTAGGAGTTTGTTGAGAAAAATCGGGTGCAGAAACACAGCCCGAACGGGCACACTTCATGCCCGAGCATGTACACCATCAAATGTTGTTTCCGCTCCTTTCGCTCGATGCTTGAGTGTTTGATTTTCTTCCATGGCTTTGCACAAGTTGTACCTTGTCATTAAATCACGTTTTTGGGGTAGAATTGCCGTAATCTCTCGTGTTTCGCTTCATGTCTTCGTTTACTATACAAACACGAAATGTAGATGAAGTCTTCGAATAAAATCGATAAATGTGTGAAATCGAAGTAATCTACTCAAAACTAAACCTAATAATGATATAAATACTATGACGGATTACGTGTTATCAAGGTTCACGCCGTTTGTAATATCTTCTCTTCAGCAGGTTTATTTACTTGAAATGCACTTTGTATCTTCTGTTTTACAAAAATGACGACGGTGACAAAGTGTACACCACCTAGGTACTTCCTTAAAACTATCTTTGCTTTTCTTCTTCTTCCAATCTAAGCTATATTTCCCTATTCGGTTCTTTCTTTTTGTTTACTTTAATACCACTCTCATTGGATGTTTTAGATACAACAACAAAGTCCAAATGATTTTTTTTCTTTCTCAATTTCTACTTGTAACTATATATGTTTACCGGCGTTCCTTTTTCTTTCCATCTCAAGAGTAGAGGATGAGATGCAAATGTTGGCAAGCTGGTTGAAGAGGTAGAAGGAGACTTCAAATAACGTTTTTTCTGCTATTTGTTTTACTTGAAATCTAGATTATGGGTTATTGGTTGAGAATTTCAAGTGATTGAGAAGAAACATATTAGAAGGAATTGAAGGTTTTGATAGTTAGGTGCGATGCTGGTTGTTTGATTCTAACCTTGGAAGAAATAATTGCTTTTGGAAGAAATAGTTGTTTTATTTTAGACTGAAATGAAAATAATAGGCACTCATTCTACCTCAACAAATATTTATTTTACAAATGATTTTTGATTATTTAAAAATTTTGATTTAAATATTTTTACTTTGAGAAATTAAACTGCCAAAAAATTAAATGAGTAAATGTTCTGCATAACCCTTTCATATCATGTTATAGATGTTATTTCCATTTTCTACCCTCCTCATGAACCCATCCACTCTCCATATTCCATTATTTCCACCACTAAAATACCACAACAATCAGAGAAAACAACGAAGATGTTTCATGAGTTTGTTTTGATTTTTTAGGGTTCCATGGGAAAAAACAACAAAGATTCTTAAGCAAACCGATTCCCACAGAGAATGTGGTAAGTTTTTTTCGTTGAAGCAAATCAAAGTTGCTACATATGATTTTAATACAAATAACAAGATTGGAGAAGGCGGGTTTGGTCTGTATACAAGGCAAATATAACGTTCGTTATCTTTCTGAAATACATATATATATATATATATATATATATATATGATCATGTGATTTATACAATGCAGGGTGTGTTAGCCGATGGAAGAGTTGTAGCAGTTAAGAAACTATTATCTAAATCGAAACAAGGAAACCGAGAATTTCTTAACGAGATAGACATAATTTCTTGTCTTCAACATCCAAATCTTGTCAAGCTTCATGGGTTTTGCGTGGAAGGGGCTCAAGTGTTGTTGGTGTATGAATATATGGAAAATAACTGTCTTGCTCGAGCGTTATTCGGTGAGTCTCATTTGTTTTAAATTAGGTTATATAAGAGCGATTTTGTAGTTTCTTTGGCTTTAAAAACAAAATTTGAGTGTCTTATACGATGGGCAGGTCCGCAACGCAAACAACTATTACCTTATTCTACGGGTGAAGAAGATGACTCCATTACCTGATTCTTGGTTCAAGATTTATTTACATTTCGATTGCTTGAGTCTTCGTCATACCCTCTTAATGTTTTGTTTTTTATCATGTCTATTTTTTATTGTTTTCCATTGTTTCAGCTTTGTTGTTGCTTTGTCAATTAAAACCCGAGAAATGGCTCGAGCGATGCAACCCCCTTGAGGAAAACTTGCCACCAAAATATACTTCTTTAAATTCACATAGGCTATCTTCTATCATAAATTGTTATTCATCACAAATCATATTGATGAAGATTGTTTCTGTGCAGGATGACATCATATAAAAAAAAATTTCTCATTGGTTTATTACAATTATTGCTTACGGTTGGTTCTAATACCTTTTAAATTATATACATCGATACCTTTAATTATATTTTTTCGTTTATTTTTTCCTAAATTTTCTTCGTTTATAAAGTTTCATGAGATATTGCACATCTGTATTCATGCTATGGATCAATCAATTTCTCTTAATTGCACAAATCACAAAACAGATCATCAACGTGTTTTTTTCTTTCATTACTATCCACAGACAATATTGACATCTCTATTATCCACCATATTTAATTAGTTTTTTTTTTCAATTCTTCTATAGTCACTCTTTTCATATGATCTCACGTTTTTTCCTATTCAAGCATATCTTCCACTACAAAAGACAAATTTATAGCATAATTGAATTTTATTAAAAATTCTTACATAAGTTCAACACATTCGTAAAGAAAATTATACAAAGCATCGCTCGCGCATCACGCGGGATCTTTTTCTAATCTGTGCGATACGGGTCTGGCCGGCCCGAGTCTGAAAAAAGCCCGCATTTTTGCAGGTCATATCACCCCGGCCCGGATACAATCGGGCCTAGAATATATGGCCCGAAACCCAGCCCAATGGGCTTTGGGTGGGCTCGGGCCGGGCCTCGGGCCTAAAGAGATAAAAAATTAAAAATTTAAACATGTCTAAAACACCTAAATTAATCCATACGAATCCAAAATTCACGTTAACAAATTCAGAAATGCTAAACAAATCATTAGTCTAATAGTCTAAAATACACATCAACAAAGATTAAAATCTATTCCATACAAGTCCATAAATGAAGAAACAAAAATACAAACAATTTTGACTTGAATCTCTTGCTCTTCCGGTTTCACCATCAATATGCTTATTGGGTCGCGGCGAGAAATCCATCGGGGCCGCTAAATATAGAATCTACACATTAGTCAATCAAAGAAACTAAATCAACAACATAAGCAATCGTATAATCTCGATAATTTAAATTGAAATGTATAAACTTAACCTTCTTCATCGTAACCAAGTAACCAAGAACGCGCAAAAATTAAGGCTTGAACATTTGAAGGTAAGAGGCGGCTTTTGTATTTGTTGAGCCCACGCGAGTCGGCGTTGAAAGAAGACTCTGAAGCAACTGTGGTGATCGGAATACTTAGGATATCAGAAGCCATAAGCCCTAGTGTTAGACTTCTAGAACTACAACACATCCATATCGGTATGATCTTGCATGCATATATTAGGATCACACATACATTTGTGATATTTTCCTTTTCACTTTTTTGTGTCGCAAATATGATATATGTGTAAAGTAAAAATTTATTTGTATTCATATCCTTTTAAATTTTCTTAATTTTTATTTTTAATGGAAAATAACTCAAATGAAGTTAATATATATTATAATTTATATCATAGCACATAATATTTAGGGATTTCTATCTTAGAAAAACTATTCTGAACATAAAGAATACACAAAATATAAGAAGAAAAAAAGTTATTAATAAACAAAATAAAAAAAATATTTAATTACAAATTAATAGCTTATGCACGAGGGGGAGAGACGTCACGACGAGGAGGTAAGAGGATCGGAGTGAGCTTCTGAGACTGAAGGAGGACAGAGCACTAGGGTTAGGGGTGCGGGCCATTTTTGGGCTCGGGTAGTCCGTGGGCCGAGCCCGACCCGGCCCGAATTTTGCGGGCCACGAGCCTGAGCCTGGCCCGATTGAAAACGAGCCTATAATTTTCGGTCCAAACCCGTAATTTTTCGGGCCGAGCTCGGATCGGATTTTGGGCCGGACTTGAAATTGACATAGAGAGGTTTTTTCTCTCTTCTCCTTGTAAGATCTCATCATGAGAGAGAAAAACTCATCTTTTTTAATTTTTTAATCTATAAATTGACAACTTTTTCCAAGATAAATGTTGACTTTGTATTGAATATTTATCGTTTTATTCGATTATATATAAATGAACCATAATTATGTAAATCTATCTATAACTTATAAATTTAAATATTAATAAAAAAATTCTTAGTTTTCTAAATTTATTAATTGATAATTTTTTTCTATAAGTTACAATTGATAAATTAATGAGTATTATTATATATGCTCGTTACTACTATTTACAATTCTTTTTTCTTTATTATTTAGTGTTATAAATCATTTATCACGTTAGTTGATTTTTGTATTTTTCATTTTAAGATTAACATTAAAATAGATTTGAGAATTAATTATATTTAGTCTTCAAATTGTATATATTAAAAGTTGAGTTTTTACTTAACCCTCGTGAAGCCACATCATCGATGACATGGCAACTATCTCATAAACCATATACTAACCGATTTTAAATTTAAAATTATTATTATTTTTCGATAAAATTTCAGTAATCTGACACCATCTTATTTAATATTAATTGATTTTATATTATTGTGATTAGAATGTATTAAATCTAAAATTTAAATTTAACCACATAAAAAGTTTCATTATAATTTAAATTTTTGTTGATTATCATTATAATTCTGGTTTGACGTGGTATAATTTCATTTAAAGATAATTGATCTTTTTTATCATTGTTTGATTTAATCATATTAAATATATAATTTAAATTGAATCAATTTATAAATTTCATTATAATTTAGATTATACTAAAATATAAATCTCTATATTATAAGGGTTTTATTTTATGATGGAATCATATCAATGGAGAGAGAAACCTCAATATCTTTAAAATTTTAATTCTATTATTTTATTCATAAGATTCATTATCTATTTCATTAAAAACCAATATTTATAAAGATTTATATTTTAATATAATTTAAATTATAATGAAATTTATAAATTGATTCAATTTAAATTATATATTTAATATGATCTAATCACAATAATAAAAAATCGATTATCTTTAAATAAAATCATAACAGATCAAACCAGAATTATAATGATAACCAATGAAAATTTAAATTATAATGACACTTATTAAGTGGTTAAATTAAAATTGTAGATTTAATACATTCTAATCACAATAATAATAAAATCGATTAATATTAAATAAGATGATGTGAGATTACGGAAATTTATCGAAAAATAATAATAATTTTGAATCTAAACTCGGTCAGTATATGGTATATGAGATGGTTACCATATCATCGATGATGTGGCTTCACCAGAGTTAAGCAAAAACTCAACTTTTAATATATACGATTTAAAGAATAAATATAATTAATTCTCAATCTATTTTAAAGTTAATTTTAAATTGATAAAAAAATACAAAAAATCAACTAACGTGATAAATGATTTGTAACACTCAAAGTTAAATAATAAAGAAAAAATAATTTTAAATAGTAGTAATGAGCATATATAATAATACCCATTAATTTATCATTTGTAACTTATAGAAACATATCAATTAATAAATTATCTAAGAAAAAAAGTTTTTTCTGTTAATATTTAAATATATAATTTAGGAATAGATTTACATAATTATGGTTCATTTATATCTAATTGAATAATACGACAAATATTAAATACAAAGTCAACATTCATCTTGAAAAAACTTGTCAATTTATAGATACAAAAATTAAAAAAGATGAGTTTCTCTCTCTCATGATGAGGTGGTGCAAGGACAAGAAAGAAAAAAAAAACCCTCTCTTTTTATATGTAGAAAACAGAAAATAGAAGAGATGAAGTGGTTCTCTTTCAGCATGTTTATTGGGGAGGAAATATTTCTATTTGTTGCTGAGAAGTTCATCGAATTATTTCTTCTTCTTCACTTCTGCAACCGTTCCTTTTTCTTTCCATCTCTTGAATGCAACGACTCTTTGCTTTGAGCTGCTCTTTGATTTCTTCGATTTCATTGAAGATTTCTTAAAAGGCGGTCAGCCTGTGCAAGCTCTAGACAAGGGGAAGTCGATTTTTAGTGCAATTG
Source organism: Gynandropsis gynandra (assembly GCA_036759665.1). Taxonomy (NCBI): domain Eukaryota; kingdom Viridiplantae; phylum Streptophyta; class Magnoliopsida; order Brassicales; family Cleomaceae; genus Gynandropsis; species Gynandropsis gynandra. Next base: position 17,968,530 of record CM071868.1, on the reverse strand, counting down.
ATGGACACGAGGGTGGTTGGGCGAAGAGATACGAGCTGCAAGGAAATGAAAGGGGACAACGACCGCAGTGAATTGAGTTGCGAGGTAAGGTAACGAATGAGAGTGAAGGCGACGAAGAGATGTTTGTCAAATCGAAGGTGGCATACAACATCAAATCATGAGCGCAACAAGAGCGTTGAGCTATAAGTGAGGCGAAGGCAATGAACCAAGAGTGCAGTCTGTGCGAAAAATGAAGTTATGAGTGCGACAACAAGTTGTTTCAATTTTTTTGCCAAATGTTGTTTGAAATGAGCCTCTTGATGATTTTTGGTTGTCTATCACATATTATTTAATTTTTTAATTTTACAAATCATTTATCACGTTAGTTGATTTGTATATTTTTTTATCATTTTAAAAGTATCTTTAAAATAGATTTGAGAATTAGTTATATTTATTCTTCAAATCCTATATATTAAAAGTTTATTTTTTTTATTAACTCTGGTGAAGCCACATCAGCGATGACATGACATCCAACTCATATACCATATACTAATCGAGTTTAGATTCAAAATTATTATTATCCGATAAAATTTTGTTTTAATCATACATCATCTTATTTAATATTAATCAATTTTATTATTAGTATGATTAGAATGTATTAAATCTACAATTTAAGTTTAACACTTAATAAGTTTTATTATAATTTAAATTTTCATTGGTTATCATTACAATTTTGGTTTAATCTGATATGATTTCGTTATAGATAATGGATTTTTTTATTACTGTGATTAGATCATATTTAATATATAATTTAGATTGAATCAATTTATAAATTTTATTATAATTTAAATTATATTAAAATATAAATCTCTATATTATAAAGGTTTTTTTATGATGGAATCTATATCAACGGAGAGAGAAACCTCACTATCTTTAAAATTTTAATTTTATTATTTTTATTCATAACACTCATTATCTATTTCATTAAAAACCAATATATTAAAAAGAAAAAAAAGAAGAGATAGAGTGTTTCTCTTTCAGCATGCTTATTGGGGAGAGGAAGCATTTCTATTTGTTGCTGAGAAGTTCATCGAATCACTTCTTCTTCTTCTTCTTCTTCTTCTTCTTCTTCTTCTTCTTCTTCTTCTTCTTCTTCTTCTTCTTCTTCTTCTTCTTCGAGTGACTCTTTCATTTCTTCGATTTCATTGAAGATTTCTTAAAAGGCGGTCAGCCTGTAAAATCTCTAGGCCATGGAAACTCGGATGCTTAGTGAGGGTGAAGGCGACGAAGAGATGTATGTCAAATCGAAGGTGGCTTACGACATCGAACCATGGGCACAACAAGAGCGTTGAGCCATGAGGGAGGCGAAGACAATGAACCAAGAGTGCGGACAGTGCCAGAAATCAAGTTTAGAAGTGCGACCACATGTTGTTTCAATTTCTTTTGCCAAATGTTGTTGAAAATTAGCCTCTTAATGATTTTTGGTTGTCTAAAACATATATTGATCATGGATCATCTCATTTTGTACTCTTGACCTCACGTTATACATATACATAACATTTTTTTATTAAATAATTAGAACTTATTCTCATTGATTATTTTATTGTTTTACTTATATCATAAAATTTGTAAAACAAAATAAATAATTTTTTGAACTTAAATATTTTAAATATAATAGAAAATATTAATCTGCAAATCGTACGTCCCCAATTCCTAGTCTATACAAGAAAAATCTCTAACCTACAACAATATTTCTATTTGGAATACATATTAGGAAAAAAGTGAGCAAAAATAAAACCTAGGTAAAAGGGAAAAAAATGCTTAGCCAATGTCTCAAATGTAGTGGGTTTAACCTCAATGTTTTATCTATCTTCAATATTTTATTCGATACCCTATAAAGTCACAAGAGTTTCATTGTTTATCCATTATAGAACCTCCTCCACCGTTATTAAAAACGTGCCCCCTTTAGACATAAAGTTTTTTACTTGTAGAAAGCATTCAAAATTCAAATGTTTTGACCAAGTTAATGGTGTGATGCTTGGCTGAACCGATAGCGAAGTTGTACCGCGAAAGATGGGTGAAAAGACATGTAACCTCCCAACAGGGCTCTAACCGTGTGCCTGTTAAAGAATGAGTTGGCGACTCCTATGCAGTGGTTTGATCAAGGGAACCCACCGGAACCGTAGTGAAACGAATCTTCATCGTAATTGTCTCTATTTGAACTTAGATGATCTATCTATGATCAGGATTTTCGATGGGATAGAGCGAAACTAGGTCTTTTCTTTTCTCGTATTTTCCATCTGATCATTTGGATATTTTCGGGTGTTTGTTCGGCTGAACACAAGATTTCTCGGGTTGAACGAACTTGTGTCTTTTATTGAAAACATCTTCCTCGTGAACTCGACCGAACAAATAATTGTCACGGTTTAGCAAATTATGGTTGAAACATTCGACGTCAATTACAGAATCGAAAATCAAAACATTCTGGTAGAGCTAATCTACATTTATATGCAAAATCATACAAATATATATAGGTGAAAAATATGATATGAATTTAGACCAGGAAACATTTAAAAAGACGTATAAATACATTTTTAGATAACAGATAAATAATTTATAACTTTTTTGTTTAAAACATTAAGAAGACATGTGTCGTACATATACGTAGTAAAATTTACTTCTGTATATCAGATATTTCAATTTTTGTTTTCACAAACCTCATATTTTAAATATCAAATAGCGTCGAACAGATAGACATGGAGCGTAGGCGATTGAAATGAATGGATGGTCCACTTGCTAAACAATTCCCTCCGCCAGCAGCCTTTTGTTTAAATCTAGACCACGTGTGTACAACAAGAAGATCTTAGTTGTTTACATCATATGCTTTTCATTTTTTTTAAACTATTTTTAGCTGGGGAAAGATATATCTTTTTGTTAGCAGAAAATCAGGGATACAATATCCCTGTATTTACTTCTCTATATCTCTATATTTACTACATTATATTCTTATATTTACTGCATATGATATACATATATGCATATATACGTGCCTCTGTAAAATTTGAAGGAATAAGACGAAATCCAATTATCAAATCTGTTTCTAATGTGTTATGGTATCAGAGCCTTGAAGCTCAATTTTTTATTTTCAAACCCAGAAATCCCATCACTGTTCACCGTCTTCCTCCTCGAAACAACCCGAAGAAACCCAGAAAAAAAAAACAGATACTGAAATCCAAATCAGAAAAAACTTCTCTTCTAGCTGTCCCCATGATGCAATAGAATTCGGTGGTTGCGAATATAGCCAATCCTGCGCCTTATCTTTCACCGAAAATGGGAAGGCTGCTAACATGATATCCTCATCCGCAGAAACAACCCCGAAACCCAGCTCTGACACCGACCGAAAACCCAAAACAGCGAACCCGACTAACCCCGACGAAACCCCGAACAGAACCAAAACAACGACCCCGAAGAACTCCGAAAAAACCCTAAACAGAATCTAATCTACCTCGAAACAGACTGACCGCCGAAACCCCGAAGAACTCCCTGCATTTTTTATCGTATTTCACCATGACTTCGACAGGAGCAGCTTCTGCAAATTCCGCCGATGGTTCTCTTGCTGGAACGATTCCTACTCAGCGACGCACAATCACCCCTTATGACATCACCGCCGGCGACAATCCAGGTCTCGTGCTTTCGCAGCCTCTGTTGCGAGGAGACAACTACGATGAGTGGGCCATCAACATTCGACAAGCTTTGAAATCTAGGAAGAAATTCGGCTTTTTCGATGGGAAGATTCCTCGACTAGATCCCGAATCACCGGATTTTGAAGATTGGGACACCAACAATGCCTTGGTAATTTCATGGCTCAAGAACACACTCGATCCAAAGTTGAGATCTGACGTGACCCACCGTGAAGAAGCGGCTGATCTCTGGAATCATCTACAAAGTCGTTTTGCGGTGAAGCACGACCGTCGACTTCAGCGTCTACGTTTAGAATTGGCTAATTGTACACAAAAAGGAATGACGGTTGATGCCTATTATGGCAAACTAAACCGGTTGTGGCAAGATTTGTTGAATTCCAGACCTCTTCATGTCTGCAAATGTGGTAAATGTGAATGTGACCTCACTAGGAAACTCGAACAAGAGAGGAACGAAGACAGAGTTCACGAGTTTCTCATGGGGCTTGATGATTCGATTTATGGTGTTGTTCGATCGAATCTATTGTCTCGTGATCCTTTACCTGGTCTTGACACTGTCTACAATGTTGTAATACAGGATGAAAGCTCTCGACTTTCTCAAAAATCCATTGATGATCGACTTCCCGCTATGGTATTTGTTGCAAAAGCTGGACAATCTTCACGATTCCCGGCCGAAGATAAAGCAAAACTATTATGTTCGCACTGTGGTCGTTCCGGTCATACTGCAGAAGGATGTTTTCATTTGTTGGGTTTCCCGGATTGGTGGGGAGATCGACCGAGAAACCGCACAAGCAGGGGACGGGGCTCATTTCCTTCTACTGTTGCATCAAGGCGCGGCCGTGGAATGTTTTCCGCCCGAGTCAACATGGCACATGTCACTCCGGTCGAGTCTGACCGAGAACTGGTTTCTGGAGTCAACAATGATCAGTTGAAGCAGATTATGGCTTTACTCAATGCCACAAAGATTGGTGCAACAGAGATGCAATCAGGTAAGCAGTTTGCTTCTTCTTGGATTTTGGATTTCGGTTGCTCACATCATATGACAGAGAATTTTTCCTATTTATCGGATATTTTTGATATCACTCCATACTCGATCTACTTATCCGATGGCCGACGGTATACCACAACAAAACAAGGCAGTGTCAGATTTGGGAGGAATTTTTTTATTACAGGATGTATTTTTTGTTGAAGGGTTCAACTTCAGTCTGATATCAGTTTCTCAGTTGTCAGAGCAACAAGATTGTCTAGTGCAGTTTGCTAATAAGTTCTGCATCATTCAGGACCGCAATACCAAGATGGCGATTGGTTCGGGTGAGCTGCGAGAAGGATTGTATTATTTTCGAGGAGTGGAAACCACTGCAGCGGTTCGTACTAGTACCTCTTGTTCGAGAACTACATGGCACTACCGGCTTGGTCATCCAGCTTCAAAAATTTTGGATATGATTTCTGATTTGCGTTTTTCCTCTAGAGATGATCATTCGAATAAAGAGTGTGATGTTTGTATTCGCGCTAAACAAGCTCGTGATTGTTTTCCCGACAATTCAAATAAAACATCTTCTATATTTGAACTTATTCATTGTGATGTGTGGGAACCTTATCGCACTCCATCTTTCTCGGGTGCCAAGTACTTCTTGACCATTGTTGATCATTTCTCCCGAGGTATATGGGTATATTTGATGACAACTAAGCAAGAAGTCTCCACTCATATTCGAAAATTTCTCGCTATGGTTGAGCGACAATTTAATACCAAGGTGATAATTGTTCGCTCGGATAACGGAACGGAATTTATGTGTCTTCAACAATTGTTTTTGGACCAAGGGATCGTTCATCAAACATCGTGTGTTGGAACACCGCAACAAAACGGGAGAGTCGAACGTAAACACCGACACATCCTTAATGTTGCCCGGTCATTGCTTTTTCAAGCAAATTTGCCGATTCAATTTTGGGGTGACAGTGTTCTCACTGCTGCACATCTAATAAATAGAACTCCTTCGTCGGTCATTGGTAACAAGACGCCATTTGAGCTTTTACACGGTTCTTCTCCAGATTACTCACACCTCCGTACTTTTGGCTCGCTTTGTTATGTTCACAACCAAGATACTAAGGGAGATAAATTTGCTAGTCGCAGTCATCGTTGCATCTTTGTGGGTTATCCATTCGGAAAAAAGGCATTGCGTGTCTATGATCTTGATCGCCAACTATTTTTTTCGTCCCGAGAAGTTATTTTTCGTGAGGATTTGTTTCCATTCTCATCAACCTGTTCCCCTACTCACTGTAATTCTCCTGCAGAGTTGACATTGCCTTCTCTCTCAGATTGGGTCTGGCCGGATTTTGACAGTGACAACAATGAAACTTCTCTTGTTCCTGTTTCGGGTATCCAATCTCCTACTTCGGGTCTAATTTCTGATGACAACTCGATCAGTGCGAGCTCAGCAGAAAGGGGGGCTCGTCTTCACCGGAGCTCTCGTCTGTTGCTCCTGCCGAAACTACATCTGGATTGCATAATATTGAGCACTTGTCATCTGCATTCGGCAAAGGACAACGGGTAAAGTTTCCTTCGACTCGTTTGCGTCATTTTGTCACAAACACGGTTCAGGTTTCCCCGACTACACATTCTTCGTCGTCATCTGTATATCCGATTCACCAGTATGTCACTTGCGCAAAATTTACAACTTCACATTGTGCTTTTCTTGCTGCTATTACATCTGGTCGTGAACCAAGGTCTTATCGGGAAGCCTTGGCCGATGAAAACTGGAGAAATGCCATGAATGCTGAGATTAAAGCTCTTGAGGATAATGACACTTGGACACTTGCATCCCTTCCACCGGGCAAGAAGGCTATCGGAAGTAAGTGGGTATTCAAGATAAAATACCGCTCGAATGGGACGATAGAACGACATAAGGCACGCTTGGTAATTCTTGGAAACAATCAGATTGAAGGGCTTGATTACGAAGAAACATTTGCTCCAGTCGCCAAGATGGTTACGATACGTTTAGTTCTTGCAGTTGCATCAGCTCGTGCTTGGGAAGTACATCAAATGGATGTACATAACGCGTTTTTACATGGTGACCTTCACGAGGAGGTCTACATGAAACCTCCTCTCGGTTTTCCTTCTCCGGATCCTTCACATGTATATCGTCTTCGGAAATCTTTGTAGGTCTCAAACAAGCTCCGCGATGTTGGTTTGCCAAGCTTGGTCATTCTCTGAAATCCTATGGTTTTCGCTCCTCTTCCTCGGATCACTCATTATTCACTCTATCCACTGGCCACATCCGCTTACATGTACTAGTATATGTCGACGATTTGATCATTACGGGAAATTCTCTGGTGGCTATTCAGACTTTCAAGAGGTACTTAAGTACTTGCTTCCATATGAAAGATCTTGGTTTGCTTAAGTACTTTCTTGGTATTGAGGTTGCACGCAATTCATCTGGTATTTATCTCTGTCAACGAAAGTATGCACTTGATATCATCTCAGAGACAGGACTTCTTGGTGCTAAGCCTGTGTCAATTCCAATGGACAAAAATCATCATGTTCTGTCTGCTGATGATGATCTCTTTGATGATCCGCCAACATATCGACGTTTAGTTGGTCGTCTACTTTACTTGGTGGTAACTCGTCCGGAACTTTCTTATTCGATTCAGGTCCTTACTCAGTTTATGCAATCTCCTCGTATCACTCACTGGGAGGCGGCTCTTCGGGTGGTCCGATATATCAAAGGCAGTCCTAGACAAGGTCTCTTGCTGCGTTCCGATTCTGATTTACACGTCTATGGCTGGTGTGACTCCGATTGGGCAGGATGTCCTCTAAGTCGACGTTCTTTGATGGGATGGTTTATTCAACTTGGTTCATCACCAATCTCTTGGAAGACAAAGAAACAAAATGTGGTTTCTCGATCGTCTGCAGAAGCCGAATATCGTGCAATGGCAATGACAACTTGTGAACTCATCTGGATCAAAGCGTTGCTCAACGATCTCGGAGTTCTTATCTCTCGGCCAATGTGGCTATTTTGTGATAGTCAGGCCGCATTACACATTAGCTCGAATCCGGTCATTCACGAACGCACCAAACACATTGAAGTCGATTGTCATTTTATAAGTGATGCCATTCTTGACGGCATCATCACTACTCAACATGTCTCTACTCATCTACAACTTGCGGACATCTTCACCCAAGCTCTCGGACGTAAAGACTTTGATATTTTCTTGAGCAAGTTGGGCGTTCGAGACTTACACGCACCAACTTGAGGGGGGGTGTTAGCAGAAAATCAGGGATACAATATCCCTGTATTTACTTCTCTATATCTCTATATTTACTACATTATATTCTTATATTTACTGCATATGATATGCATATATGCATATATACGTGCCTCTGTAAAACTTGAAGGAATAAGACGAAATCCAATTATCAAATCTGTTTCTAACGTGTTACTTTTCCTCCTAACACACCAAATATCTTGATTATTCATGACACTAAAATGACATGTGTAAACAGATACCAAACTGGAATTGAGATGTGAGACGTGAGATGAGCTGTATGACTACAAAATTGCCGGTCTAACTCTTCGATTATCTATTTTTGATAATGCCATCATTGTTGGTGTTTTTGGTGGGAACATTTTTGCTGACAAAGAGGTTCGCTCCGAGGGTTTGGCGAACGGGACATGGCTGGAAGGCTGGATTCGCGACAATTATTGCTCTGTCGCTCAAAATTCTATTAAAGAGTTTGCTGCTAGTGGTGAAATGTTAGTCAGTCAAAGAAGGATTAAAAAATATTAATACTAGGAGATAAAAATTGTTGAAAAAAAATTATGACGAATTAGGGATAAAATTTGTAATATATTTTAAATTTAGACATCGACTAAAATTTATCTTTAAATTTGAATGCATTTTTACTCATCCGGAATTTAGGGATAATTATAAACCCTTATTCTCCACGTATTTTTTATGAATTGGAGAGATAAACAATTAATTAAAAATTTAGAGATGGCCAAATTTAAAAAAAATATTAGTGATAGACAAAAAGTTTCATATGAAATTTCATTTCTAAATTAATAACTTCTAGTAATAGTGGAAGAATTGAGAAAATGTATCAAAGAATGAAAGAAGAAGAGGAAAGAACAGAGAGGAGTTTCTGTAAAATATTTCCATTCATTTTTCACGTTAACAATCCCATGTAAACTTGTAATATTTATACATCAGATTTGAAATTCAAAAATACAATTCTTAACTAATATTCCATCCCTGCCAATGTTGTATATTTTTTGTGTAACAAACTCAGAAACGCCCCTGCACTATCTTCCTTCACGAGCTCATTTTGCAGTCTGTTACACGCGCCTTTTTCCTTAGGGGTTGAGCGTCTGTTCTTCACACATGTATAACCTTCAGAGTCCATAGGTTTAGTACTCTGTCTTCTTGACTCTGTCTTATGTACTTCAGAGTCCGTAGGATTAATACTCCCCGGCAAACTTATGTTAGGTGGAAAACCAACATAAAGTTTGGAACGAAGATCTTGAAACTGAGACTTAGGCAGTGACTTTGTAAGAATATCAGCAACCTGTAGATGAGCTGGAACATGTTTGATGATTATAGACCCCAATGCCACCTTCTCTCGAATATAATGATAATCCAACTCAATATGCTTGGATTTGCTGTGAAAAACAGGTTTAGCAGCAAGATACACGGCAGATAAATTGTCACAATGTAATACGGCAGGATTGGACTGAATGATTCCCAAATCTCTGAGTAAAAAGGATAACCATGTGAGTTCAGCAGCTGTAGTTGCAAGAGCCCTGTACTCAGCTTCTGTGGATGAACGTGAGATGGTGGCTTGCCTTTTTGCAGACCAAGAAATGATATTGGATCCTAAGAATGTACATAAACATGTTGTTGATCTCCTTGTTTCCTTGCACCCAGCCCAGTCACTATCACAAAATGCATGAAGTTGCAAGTTGCTGTGAGCATGAATCTGTAATCCCAAAGCTTGTGTACCTTTGATGTATCTGAGAACTCTTTTCAACAATTTGAAATCATCAACTGTTGGACTATGCATTCTTTGACAAAGAACATTAACAGCAAAATTTATATCAGGACGAGTGATAGTGAGATACTGCAATGCACCTGCCAAACTTCTGAAATAAGTGGGATCTTCAAACTGTTCTGCATTTTCAGGATTCTTGAAGGATTTCATAGGTAATGGCGTGGAGATAGATTTGCAATCTCGCATTCGTGCCTTAATTAACAGGTCCTGAGCATACTTAGACTGATGAATAAACAATCCTTCTTCATGAAAAATAGCTTGTATTCCTAGAAAATAATGCAGCAAACTCATATCTTTCATGGAGAATTTTGTGCCAAGAACAACAATAAGCTGATCTATTAGAATTGATGAATTCCCTGTCAAGATCATATCATCAACATATAGCAACAAAATGAGCATATTCGTTCCATTTATGTAAATGAACAATGAAGGGTCTGCTGAGCTGCATATGAAACCAAAATCCAGAAGAAAAGAGCTGAATTTATCAAACCAAGCTCTTGGAGCTTGTTTTAAACCATAAAGTGACTTCTGAAGTTTGCAAACATGATTAGGAAACTGAGAATCCACAAATCCAGGAGGCTGACACATGAATACATTTTCATTTAAATCACCATGCAAGAAAGCATTCTTAACATCAAGTTGGGTGATTTTCCATTTCCTGACAGTAACTAAACTCAGAACTAACCTCACAGTGGCTGTCTTTACCACATGACTAAAGACTTCTAGATAGTCTATGCCTTCTTCTTGATGAAATCCTTTTGCAACTAATCTTGCCTTCAATGTGTTTAATGGTCCATCAGAATTGAGTTTAGTTTTGAATACCCACTTGCAGCCAAGTACATTCGTATTTTCATCCGCTGGAACCAAAGTCCAGGTGTTATTCTGTTGTAATGCCTCCATTTCAGTTGTCATAGCCTTATGCCAACCTTCATGTTGTAGAACAGCCTTCACAGTTTTGGGTTCAGATATATCTCCTTTTGAAGTAATTAACGCATATCTTGGATTTGGTTTGACAATCCCTGTTTTAGATCTTGTAATCATAGAATGATTATTTTGTGCATTCAGCTGAATTACAGGCTCAAGAACAGAAGTTGAGTCAATGGTATCTTTTGATTCTGAAACAGGATTATCAACACGTTCTGATGTAGATGAATTGTCAGCAATTAAATGGGGTGGTAATTCATACCTAGGTCTTTGTTCTGAGGTTTGAACTGGAGCAGAGACTCCTTTAATCCAAGCCTGAAACACTGGAGAGAAAGGAAGTGATGAGTCTGTTACTAAATGAAAATACTCCTTCTGAAATGGGAATAAGTTCTCATCAAACAAGGCATGTCTTGTGATGAAAACCTTTCCAGTTGGTGGATATAAACACCTATATCCTTTGTATTTTTCATTATAATCCAGGAACACACATTTAAGAGACCGTGGCTCAAACTTGTGTTGTGAGTAAGACCTTAGGCATGGATAGCAACAACTTCCAAAAACCCTCAATGAAGTATACTCAGGCTCCTTTCCAAATAGTTTAGCATATGGACTTTGATGATTTAGAACAACTGTTGGCAGAAGATTGCTAAAAAAAATTGCTGTAAAGAAGGCCTCTAACCAGTACTTAAGAGGTACCTTTGAGTGAAAGAGCATTGAAAGACCAAGCTCTATAATTGTTCTATGCCTCCTTTCAGTCAACCCATTCTGTTGAGGTGTGGCTAGACATGAAATCTGATGTCTGATACCTTAACCACTTAAATGTTGCTGAAATGACTTACTAATGAATTCTCCACCACCATCACTTTGAAAATTTTTTATCTTAGTTGAGAGTTGATTTTCAACCAGTTTTTGAAAAACAGTGAACACATGTTGAAATTCTGATTTTCTTTTTAGTGGATATAGCCAACAAAATCTTGAAAAATGATCAACAAATACTGCATAATAACGGAATCCTTAAACTGATGAAATGGGAGCTGGTCCCCATAGGTCACAATGTATCTTTTCTAATGGTGCAGAAGCAGAAAATTCAGAATCAGCAAAAGGTAGCTTAGTGGATTTGCTCATCTGACAGTGTTCACATAATAAAGGTGACACATATCTAGAAATTACTATTGATTTGTTCTTCTTTAGAAGTTGCAGAACTTGATTGTTTGGATGACCTAGTCTCTTGTGCCAAATTTCATCCGTTGCTGCTTATTGTCTGATAGAATACAGGGCCTGATTCTCAACATTTTTCAAGAGATATATTCCTTCACGTTTGCTTACCCTTGCTAGAACCATCTGTGTTTGCTGATCCTTAATTGTAACACCATCATTGTCAAACACAAAATAGCAAGGATTGTCTGATGTAAATTTTGAAACAGACAGTAAGGATTTCTTTATTGAGGGAACAACTAAAACATCCTTAAGTGGGATCATACCTGCAGACGTTGAGACTGAGCCTGATCCAGTATGAGAAATGGGTAGGAAGGTACCATCACCAATCATTATTCCATCTGATCCTGTGTAGGGAGTAACAGTTTGTAGATGTTGTGTTGAGGCAGTGATATGTGCAGAAGCTCCTGAATCAGGAAACCATTCATCACCTGATTGACTTGAAATCTGAAGTGCTGAGAGTGCATGTGGGATATCACTGCTTTGAAAAGAGTTATCAAAACGATGCCAGCAACGAAGTGCATCATGACCAATTTTTCCACAAATCTGACAAGTGGATTTTGTAGAATTATTCTGCTATTGCATACTCTGATTCCTTGAAAGATTTTGAGAAAAGACTTGCTGATGGAAACCTCTACCTTGAGTTGAATATGATCCATTCCCTCGTCCTTTATTATAATTTGATCTATTTCTTCTACCATAAAAACCATTTCCATTTCCTCTACCATAATTTCCATTATGTTCATTATAACCATAGCCAGATTTCTGAGCTGAATATGCCAAATGTGGTGATGCTTCAGACATGAATGATGAAGAAGGATTCACAATCAAACTGGTTAGCTGAGAAACAACATCATCATAGGTAGGGAATGGTGGTTTATGCATGGATGTTTGTATACATGTGGAGAATGCCTCATATTCTTTTCCAAGTCCATGTAATAAACGAAAGATCTTCATAGGTTCTGCTACTGGTTTTCCTATGGAATTAAGTTTATCACAAATACTTTTAAATTCTCTCAAGTATTCTGACATGGTTTTTCCACCCTTAGTCAGTAGTTGAAGTGATGCTAACAGATCAAATTCCCGTGCAATAGACCTCTTGTTGAAAAGAAAATTTGAATTTGTGAGCTTAAGTGTAACAAAATTTGAAATGCTGACATGAATTGGAAATGGATAGGTTGCTTCTGCAATTGCCATGATCATAGATATTTGTTACCCTTGATCACAGCTCTGATACCATGAGAAAATGTATCAAAGAATGAAAGAAGAAGAGGAAAGAACAGAGAGGAGTTTCTGTAAAATATTTCCATTCATTTTTCACGTTAACAATCCCATGTAAACTTGTAGTATTTATACATCAGATTTGAAATTCAAAAATACAATTCTTAACTAATATTCCATCCCTGCCAATGCTGCAAATTTGTTGTGTAACAAACTCAGAAACGCTCCTACACTATCTTCCTTCACCAACTCATTTTGCAGTATGTTACACGCACCTTTTTCCTTAGGGGTTGAGCGTCTGTTCTTCACACATGTATAACCTTCAGAATCCATAGGTTTAGTACTTTGTCTTCTTGACTCGTCTTATGTACTTCAGAGTCCGTAGGATTAATAAGAATAAACAACAAATCATGCTTAGTTGCAAGAACAAATCTATTACTTGTTACCTCAACTTTAAAAAAAAAATTAAAATATATCTTTATTAAACTAGATAAAATTTAAATAAGTAATATAAAAATACGGGCTTTTCTGCACACAAAAAAATGTCTCATGAAATAATTTATATTCCGTCAAAAGATTCAACAATAGTATAATTTTTATATTGATTCTACTTTTAACTTTTACAACAGAATATAATATAGAAGAGCTCACATGAATGTTTTTAGTCTATATTTGCTTTAATTATAATATTATATTTATAAAAGACTTGAAGAACTTTGATGGATCCTTGTTGGTACTTGGTGTGTTAATTATTCAAATTAGTACAGTGATTTCAGAAAAATTAAAAAATAAGCTCTGAATAAAATAATTTAAGAAAAACAAAGAGCATAAAAAACAAGAGTTGGGGAACTTGTTCACAATGTAAATCAATTCGAGAAAAAATATATAACAAAATCATCTTTGATTCATAGCATAACAAAACAAACCAAGTTAAGTACCCGCAATAGAGAAACACAAAGCAAGACTGAGCGATAATCCAACAAAGTTTTGACATGATCATGGAGGAATTCATGAGTGAAGCCAATGGAAGAAGCTAGGAAGAGTAGCAGAATCAGGGCGATAGTGAAGCTGAGTAAAGTTGAAGAGATCAGACCAAGTGAAATCAGGGTACACTCTCTCGAGGGCCCCACTGAATCTCCCTTGACCATTCAGAAGATTTTCAGGTGGTTTCACCACTTTGTTCTCTTTCGGGCACACAAAGAACACCAATGACCACCTCTCCTTCTCTCTATTCACCACTGCTCTGTGTAGGCAACTCTTGTAAACTCCATTGCTCAGAGCCTATATAACATTTTCATCCATAACATATATTAACATCTCAATAATTCAAAATGCATTTTGCAAAAGAATAAATTTATGTGAATGATAATTTAGTTTGAATTTTGAATTAAATTGATCCAAAATTGAACTTCTTAAAAAGATTAAAAAAAAATCTATAGAGTTTCTATCCAAATAAAATCTTTATAGACTTCACGGTTCACTACATATAGCTTTGGTACGAGTCGTGAATAATATGAATTCCTTCTACAAGATAATGACTCAAACCTGGACAGCAAGAAATACATTGTATACTACATTCACTAGTTGACACATCATTGATAATTTTTTGTATTATATTGCTTTATCTATTTTGGTCCTTGATCAAGAACCAATCAAATCCAAACACTTGTATGTTTTTTCGTTGACGTGGTCAACAGACAAGTTTGGTTCTTCTTTTCTAGATTGTGACATAAGTGATATAGAGAATCGTTGATGTGATCTTACTTTACATGTTTCACTTATGTATTAGTCATTATAGCAGACAAAATTAGTGACTATAGTCCCCACGTACTCTAAGATATATAATGGATTATTCATGGCCAATAACATAAAATTTAACTAGATTTATTAAAAATTTTAAAACCAATGAAATATCTCCCCAAACTAAACCAACATCTACTAAAAGACATATAACATATCATTTTCACATATTCCATTAAAACCCTATTATTCAAATAAAGTCCATGTATCAAAATAATGGTACCAAATCTTGTGATAATTTAAATACATGTATCGAATTAAAAATTATTACGGAATATGTGTTTTGCTATGATGTTCCACATTTCATAGTTGTTTTATATGGATAAAGGAGTAGAAGGAGAGTAATGAACTAACCATGAAGGTATCGCCGATGTTAATGACAAAGGCGTCAGGATGGGGACGAACGGCCTTCCACTGGTCGTCGAGGAACACTTCGAGGCCACCGACTTGGTCCTGATGAAGGATAGTCAAGGCCGTCGGATCGGTGTGCGGACCGGTTCCTAAAGTCAGAGACGATTTGTCACAAGGAGGGTAGTTGTTGCATCTCATGATGGAACTCCCATCCCTGAAGAAATTTCTTAAGGTCAACTTATCAATCCCCATGCTTACTCCCAAAAGCTCCATGATTGTTAGGCACAACTCCTTCATGGCTTCACAGTACTTCTGATACACCGACCTACACAACAATAACGTAAATAATAACAATGAACAACCAGTGCAACTAAGTGTATATAAAATACTACAACTTTCTTTATATATATATATATATATATACATAACATACTACTACTCATAATAACATTATGGAAAAATTATCATTAGACATATAATCTAAATTACATACAATTTGGATATATTTAAATAAAAAGTAAAGAGTTGCTACATAGAAAATAGCATGAAGCAAGATTTCAAAACCCACTATCTAATAATAATAATAATAATAATAATAATAATAATAATAATAATAATAATAATAATAATAATAATAATAATAATAATAATAACAATAACAATAAAAATAAATAAATAAATAAATAAATAAATAAATTATGGTGCATACTCTTCTTGGTTGCACGCGAGTACAAAATTGCTTATGGAAGCAAAAATGTGCATTTCCGAATAAACAAAAAGCTGGTACTGAAGGTTTTTCTGTGGATAAGCAATAAAAAAAAGAAATATATGGCACTTTTCACATTTTTCCTTAAATTTCTTTAGATTTATGTGTATATATATATATATGCATATTTTTATTCTGAATAATATTGTTGTTGTGAAAGAATAATGGAGGAGAGGGAAGTGAAAAAAAATTCCTTCCCATACTAAACGAAAGTATTAGATACTGTCTCAGTATTCGTAGATTACCCATCTTCTTCCCTGCTCTCTCTCTATATATATATACACACGTTACGTGCTTTAGAATGTATCATATATAAAAGTATTTATAACAGAATATCTATATTTATTGAGAACCTTGAAAAGTCCTCAAGTTATGAAAGCCAAAACATGTGGTTATATCATGAATACCATTTATATCCTCTAACAACACACTTATATAGCAAATATTATATTATCATGATATAGCCTATAGTTACATATTGAGAATATGTGATAACCATGACAGTGACAAACAAATTGTGGCATAAGCGTTTTGTCCTTAAGGAGCAAAAAAAAAAAATTGTTTTGTCGTTTATTGCATGTAAATATTTAATGTTAGAAGCGTTACTCAAGAAAAGCCAACCCAAAAGCCAAAGGGCCAAGGTTTGCTTGGCTTCTCTACGACATTGTGATTCTGTAAGATTTGGTCTTATTTTGATTGTCATTTCATAAACAGCAAATTCAAGGTGGAAGAAAATGTAGTTCTTTAATTTCCGTGTAAGCGTTAGTTTGGCTTGATCACATAAAAACATGCAGCCACGGTGAATTTCAATTTTTTTTATGTAGAATTATAATATCAGAACCAAAAAAGTAATACGAATCACTGATTTTTAATAGACTTCGAATTAGTGAAAATTATATATATGTATATATGTTTGTGCGTGTGATATAAAGGTCACATTAAAACAACATGATATGCATGTGTTTGTGTTAAAAAGAGATCAAATAATTGATGTGTGCACGTGTTTGCATGTGTGTAAGAAAATGAATTGAAAAAAACTTACCCAACATGCTCAAATTCACTCCCCAAAGCACTCCTGAAGTAATCAACAACCATATTGTTGCTTTCATTCTCATGTTGAACAAAGTCATACCCAAAGGAAAACGTCTCCTTCCACGGCAACTTAGATGAGAATCTGTCGGCGTGGGCCCCAGAATATCCAGCCACTTCTGTGGGAGATTTACGCCGGAGAGAGAGCTTTTTCTCCAAAGGAAGCTTGAAGAAAGCATCTATCTCTTCATAAGCGGATTTTATAAGCTCCGAGTCTATTCCATGATTTGTGACCTGGAAGAAGCCGTGGCTCAGGCAAGCCGCTCTGACAAGCGAAGCCGCGTGAGCCGTTGCTTCTTCATCGCCCTTTATAAACCCACTTAGGTCGATGAAGGGCTCGTTCAGCACAGGCTGTTGAGTGAGTGATAAGTCTTCTTCAGGCCACACGAACTCCGCAGGCAAATCTTGCTCTTTAAGAGACGACGAGTCAAAAATTAGGCAATCGTTGTTTTCGTTATTCTTCTGAACAACCTTAGAATTGAGAAGAATTGTTGAAGAAGGCATTTTTTTAGGTAGAGTTGTTTTACGAAGAGAAAAACTAGCGAGGAGTCTCAGTAAAGTGGGAATATATAGTGGAATAAAAACTCTAAGGGTAATTTTGGTAGATTATATATGTATTACATATCATATGTATATAAGCAGATATACATGCCTCATGTATTGAAAGGTGGAAAGTCTTCGCCGAGAAAAGAAAATCCACGACATAAATTTGCAAACTAGCCACATTATTTTTTATTGCCTTCCAAACCATCAAGTTTCAAAATCATCCAAATTGTCCCGTTGATGTCACATGCACAGGTCTCGTTAATAAGATGTGGATATTTCAAGTCTCTTAACCCAAAAATAACAAAATCAAAAAGTTATTTACATCTGAATCTGTTTCAATAATAATTTTATATAATAATAATAATAACAAAAAAAATAATAAATAAAAGATTTATTTCATGTGAAGATTAGAAAACGGAAAACTATAATTTTGTCTAAATGTTGTTATCTAAAGAAAAGTATCAATTTCAGTACCTTAAACATTTACTCGATTTCTTATTAAACTAAAAGAAAGAACTCATTGAATTTTACTTTCTCAAATGTTTTATCGGGGAAAACTGTAAAGTTTACTATATTATAAGACCTTTTAGAAAATTATCAATTTACTAAGTCTTCGTTTTGTTTGCGTCTAAACTTTTGTTATTATCACTAATATGTCACGACATGGTGAGGTCGGAAAAACAAGATAACTATTACAACCTTTGGTTTGGATGGAAAGCATGCAACTACTACAACATTAAATGCTATATGTAACAGATTCCCCTTTTACATACTGTGTGTTGCAACTTTTATCCATATTTGATAATTACATAATTATTCCTTATTTAGACAAAAGATAAATGTAGTAAAATAAGGGATAATGATAAAATCTTATCCTTTAGGCGTCTTAGGTAAGGTAAAAAGAAAAATTAAACACGCACACAAACACAAATATACATATAAATACACATCTTATATCAATAAAATATAGGAATTTATATTTCACGTGAAAAAATTAACAAAATTTGTTCTGGCATTTTCTTAATATATATATATATACACACACTTTTTGTACATTCAAATATATAAGTACAAATAAAATATAGGAATTTATATTTCATGTGAAAAGAAATCAAGATTTGTTCTGACATTTCCTTAATATATATATATATATATGTATTTCGACATTCAAAGAAAAACAAGCCACTAAATATATAAATTAAAGAAAACAGAACAAGTAACCATCAATTGACTAACGAAATTAAAAGCTCAAATAATTGTATACGAAAAATCTCCACACTAAGTCGAAGCCCACTTGGAAAGTGGTTGGGGAACAGCCGAAAGAGTTTAAAAAACACAGATAAATTGGATTTTTTTTTTTTAAAAAAGCGACAATTTATTTGTCCATTTTCTTGATTTTAAAAGGACAAAAATCTATGTTTGTCTTTATGCCAAGGGCTTCTAACCCATCGCCTTGTTTCTACATGACTCTTTTTTTTGACATCAAAGTTACTGAACCTCTGTAAACTGCTGTTTTCCAAGGAATCTTTCTACCTATGTATATATCTTTTGCCTGTTTATGATCTCTATCATTAATTTATCATCTCAACCGAGACACGAACATCGACAAAATAGTTAAAAAAACGGGCCTATTCTATTAAATTTTATATTCATATGATATGTGATGATTAATATTGATTCATATCATCTTTTAGTCATTACAAGGTTTAAAATGTAAAATAACGTGTTCTCTCTAGTCCACAAAATCCTTATTAAAAAAAGGACTTATTTCATAAAATTTAGATTCATATGACATATGATGATCAATGAATTGATACGTCTTTTCTTTTATTTTTTATAGTCATTACAAAGATCTAAAATGTTAAATCCCAAATTTCCTTTATTCTATAATTTTGGCATGACATGAAAAAACAATTTTGGTTTTGATTTAGACTACAAA
Source organism: Gynandropsis gynandra (assembly GCA_036759665.1). Taxonomy (NCBI): domain Eukaryota; kingdom Viridiplantae; phylum Streptophyta; class Magnoliopsida; order Brassicales; family Cleomaceae; genus Gynandropsis; species Gynandropsis gynandra. Next base: position 17,948,959 of record CM071868.1, on the reverse strand, counting down.
ATAAAGTCTCAAAACTCAAAAAGCTTTAAAAAAATATGATTATAACGTTTTGTCAAGCTTGCCTATATCAGAGCTTTAGGCTCTACTTTGTACTTGTTTTTAGTAATAAAGTTTTCGATTTTACCAACAAAAAATAACCAAAATAACATATTGATGATTATTTTTAATTACTTTCTCTTCCAAATTGTACAACGGTTTTTCCTTGAGTTCATAAGAGTAATAGATAGGCTACAGAAATTTACCATGAAATATACTAAAGCACCTTACCACTGTCAATGGGGATTATCAAAAATGCCCCTGTAGGGCTAAAGTGCTTCAAAAATATCTTTGGCTGAAAAAAAAAAGTTCAACTTCAAATCTACCCTTAAAATATTGATAATCCCATGTTACCCTTTACGACATTTTTTC
>CM071868.1:17910984-17921388 GCA_036759665.1 Gynandropsis gynandra | reverse complement strand
ATTGTACACGAGTTTATATAAATGATGTTTAATGTATTAAAAATTAGAATTATCTAATATCAAGCATTTGTTGGAAATATTAACGGATGTCCGTTGACACCCGAAATCGCTCCCGACACCTAGAAAAAATTCCACGTTGGAAGTCTTTCATCAGAACATTTAATCTGTACGTATAATAAAAATGAATGAATATTTTATAATAAATATAATTAATTTTAATAGATGTATACACGAGTACTTACGTAATCTCTTAGCCACGAGACATAATATTGAAATTTCATGTATGTGAGTTCATTTGCGTTTAGATAAGGATTTGTACCAAGTACTTCTTCATCAAATATCCTGTATAATGAAAATACGTTGATATTGTATATATACACATACATATTTAAAAGATTTAATAATATTGTTTTGAACCTTTCGAACGGTAATAACTCTTGACAATTTAGTAATATATATGTATGGACGTGATTATATTCCTCTGGTGTTAACCAATATTCCTCGGATTTACCTCTTGTACGTCCAATCGGTGTAAACATCNTCGGACCGGCCCGGCCCGTATCGCACCCCTACTGACGGAGAAATGTGTCATCCCTCAGATGTTGAGGCATAGAAACATTTTAACAAGGTATATCCTGATTTTGCAGCTGAGAGTCGAAACGTTTATCTAGGCCTTTGCACTGATGATTTTAATCCATTCGGGATGTCTGGAGAAATTATTTGTTGTGGCCAGTTATTATATGTGCATGAAGCGTGAGTTTTTGTTCTTAACAATATTGATTCCCGGGCCTAATCATCCGAAAAGAAGTTTGGATATATTTCTTCAACCATTGATTGAAGAATTGAAAGAATTATGGAAGGGAGTTCCAGCGTACGATGTTTCGAGACGACAAAATTTATATACGAGGTGCTCTTATGTGGACAATAAGTGATTTCTAGCCTATGGTATGCTATCTGGATGGACAACGCATGGTCGATTGGCTTTTCCATATTGCATGGAGGAAACAGATGCTTTTCAGTTGAAGTATGGACGAAAGACGAGTTGGTTTGATTGCCATCGTCGTTTTCTTCCTCATGATGATACACTACGACGCAACAAGAGAAATTTCCAAAGGAATATTGTTGTGCGGAAATCTCCTCCTCCAGTTTTGACCGGTGAAGAGATATTGTATGAACGACTTCTTGCTTTGGATATTCCTAGGAGTATAGATTGCGGAGGGAACAATCATCTGAGAATTGATGGTTACGGAATTACCCATAATTGGTACAAAAATTTCCAAACCTCTTTGGATCCCAGATAATGTATGGGAACAGATGCTTGTCTATTGGGATGATCCTGTTGTTAAGGAGAGAAGTCAGTGCACTAGTCGATCCCATCGTTCTGATAGAGTGGGATATGGGATAAGTGCGCATACTGCTGGTTCTCGCTCTTTCACGGAGGTTTACGAAGATTTGGTAAGATTTAAAATTTTTAAAGTTTTATTATGAGTGACATTTTCTTAATAGGTAAAACATGATTTCGAATTTGTTTTAGACGAAAGAGAAGGGATGTGAACCATCGTACGTGGAATTGTTGGAACGTACACATAAGAAAAAATCCGAAGTTTTGTGGGTAGATACTAGGGCGAAACAAAAACACGACGATGTTGTGAACATGGCATCGGAACGAGTGTCCCAAATCCCGCCAAGAGAAGATGGGACGCAACCCAATCTTTCTCAAGAAGAATACAACGAGATGTATTTCGAGGTAAATTTATTATAATTTTACAATAAATTTTTTATTGATAATTTAAATTTAAATTAAATTTCAATAGTTTTTGTTGCACATAACACCGTACAAAGGTCGATTATTTGGTCTTGGAGGAATGACATCAAAACATGTGAGTTCCTCCAAAGGCAAGGAAAAGGTCGCGACCGAGGAATTTTGAAACACAATCTAGAAGATGCAAGAAAAATTAGAGCAACAAAGTTCACTATTAGTACAACAAAGTTCACAATTAGAACAACAAAGTTCAGAGTTCAACGTTCTGCAAAGAGAAGTTGAACGATGAAGAAGGGAACGTCAGCAGTGGTTCAGAATGATGAAGGAACACATGCCCACTATCAATTGGAATATGGCCGAAAACAATTACGATGACGATGATAATTTCCAATTACCACCAACTAGTTTGTAAATAGATAATTTTAATATTGTATAAATACTGATTATTTAATTTCAATTTTAAATTTTAATTTAAAAAAATTCGTATGGGAACAGTGCTGTCCGGAAATTTGAAGCACGATATCCGTCCGGGTTTCGCGTCGATTTCTGGACTACCCTTTCGTCCGAAATTGCGGACGATTTGCGCACTAAATATTTCGTATGTATTTGCAGACGGATTGCGGACCGGTATGTGTTGGTGACGCTCATTTGCGGACGGTTGCCTACCGTCCCTAAATCGTGAATTTCTTGTAGTGATAAAGAGCAACAAGAAGTAGATTACCTTGTTCTTTCTTAACGTACAATGCATGCTCATAAAGACATTGTATGTATCTATTCTTCTTGAAATAAGTATTGATTTGTGTGTTCCAAGCTCGTGGAGCTTGCTTCAACCTGTAAAGCGCTTTCTTCAACTTCAATACTTTCCTCTCACTCCCAGGTTTCATGTACCCAGACGATTTCTCTACGTAAACTTTCTCTTCAAGGACTCAATTTAAAAATGTGGATTTTACATCCATTTGAAGAATCGGCCACTCGAATTGTGCAGCTTGAGATAAGAGGAGACGAATTGTCTCTATTTTTGCAACATGTGCAAAAACTTTGTCATAATCGATTCACGCCTTATGAATAATCATTATATTCCTCTGGTGTTAACCAATATTCCTCGGATTTACCTCTTGTACGTCCAATCGGTGTAAACATCTCAGGAATTGTGCCAAACTGCGTATTATATTGATAAAGATAGTTTGTGTGATCATCCGCTGCATGTCATTCTTTCGTCTGAATATGCAACTCGTAATAAAATATGCTGAAATATGTGATTTCTTCCAGCAAGTATTGTTTGACAATAGTTTCTTCGACCGCTGCTTTGTTTTTTGTTTTTTTCTTTAAATGAAAGAAAAACCTTTCCAAAGGATACATCCATCTGAATTGAACTGGCCCACCGAGTATTGCTTTATCTGGTAAATGTATTTGCAAATGCTCCATGACATCGAAGAATGAAGGCGGAAAAACTTTTTCCAATGCACATAATACTTCAGAGATATTGTTTTTTTATTAATTCCAAGTCATCATTTTTTAAATTCCTTGAACATATATCTCTGAAAAATATGCTAGTTCTTCCAATCCCACGTATTTTCTTCATTCATGTGTACATCTCGGCTCACAATCACCTTTCTGTCAATTGGATCAAACTACGTGAATGCCTTTGTCTTTTCGTCATACCCAATGAACTCATATTTCTTACTCTTGTCATCGAGTTTGGTTCTTCTTTGATATGGTACATGCGCATAGGCCACACTACCAAACACTTTAAAGTGTGATACAATCAGTTTATGTCTGCTCCAAGCTTCTTGTGGTGTTTTGCTCTCCAAATTTGAATGCGGACATCGGTTTTTCATATGCACCACGCATTGCATCGCTTGTTGCCCAAAATTCCTTTAGCATATCTTTTGTCTCCATTATCAACCGAACCATATCAAGGATCGTTCGATTCTTCCTTTCAGCAATACCATTTTGTTGAGGTGAATATGGTGTTGTCAAGAATCTTTTGATGCCTTGTTCCTCACAATAGCTTGTGAAGGCGGTCGAAATATATTCTCCGCCTCTATCCGACCGTAAAGCCTTGATGTACAGATCATTCGTCCTCTCCACCATCGCCTTGAATTTCTTACACACCACAAAAACTTCAGACTTCTCCTTCAGAAAATAAACCCATGTTTTCCTTGTACAATCATCAATGAAAGTAATAAAATATATCTTCTTACTAAAGGATTTCAGAGTGATTGGACCATATATGTTGGTGTGTACTAACTCGAGAGGTCTTCTTGTACGATATTCTGTCTTCTTTTGAAAATTGGTCCTTGCATGCTTACCAAGGACACAACCTTCACAAAATGTCTTGATGTAGTCCATGTTCGGTAACCCATGGACTATTTCCTTCTTAGCTAACTCCTTTAGCCCACCATAATAAAAGTGTATGAACCGTAAGTGCCATAACATTGCTTTATCCTCCATATTGACTTGCAAACACCTCTCTTGTATATTCTGCAAGTTGGATTGAACATCTGGTTCTTCGCCATCTCCACGTATGCAAGCAATCGACCATTTTTGTCCTTTAACTGCAGTATTTGATCTTTCATGAATACCGAATATCCTTGTTCCAATAATTGACCTATACGGAGAATATTTCTCTTCAGATCAGATACGTAATACACATCTTCCATGGTAACCACTTTTCCATTCTTTTGGAGAAAATGTATCTTTCTTCGGCCCTTGACTTTAACCTTCGATGCGTCTCCAAAGGACACATGCCCATCTTTTATCTCTTGCATATCAACAAAGAGATGTTTGTGCCCACACATATGGTCGTTAGCACCGGTGTCGAGATACCACACCAAGTCACCATCAGATATGTCCCCTTCATGAGCCATCATGAGAATGCTATCATCTTTGCTCCCATCTTCTTCGACTATATTAACATTTTCTTCCACCTTGTTCTTGAAAAAAAATAATCTTTTGTATAGTGTCCATATTTGGCACAATTGTAACATTCGACGCTTGGGAGATGTGAACGACCTCCTCTTCCACGACCACAGCCTTATCCATGCCAATTCTTTTGGCTTGGTTGTCCTCTCTTTTTATTGTAACTTCCACGACCATGACATCCACTGCGACCAAAACTGCAACCTCCATGGCTACGTCCTCTTCCTCGGTTATGTTGCGCATACATCGCTTTGTCCTCCTGGATCATTTTTATTTGCAAGGACTCCTTGAATATCTCTTTCTTTTTTTTGTTTTTTCGTTGTTCATGCGCTTCGAGAGAACCCGCGGGATCATCGATGGTCATCTCTTCCAAATTTTTTGACTCTTCGATAACACATACAACATTCTTAAAACCATTTATCAATGATCGAAGAATCTTCTCCATAACTCTTGCATGAGTGAGGGTTTCTCCATTGCGTTTGAGTTGATTCACCACTATTTGCACACGAGTAATATAGCTAGATACATCTTCTGACTCCTTCATCTTCATGGCCTCCAACTCACCTCGTAGAGATTGAAGACACACTTGTTTAACTCGTTCGGCATCCATGAACACCTTTTTCAAACTGTCCCATGTTTCCTTCGAGTTTGATGCGGCAACAATCTTCTCAAATCCCGACTCGTCTACAACTTGGTTTAAGAGAAAGAAAGCGGTTTTATCCGTCATTCGCATTTCTTTCAATGCTTTCAACTGGTTCGTTGTAGCACCGGCAACGCCTATCTCATCGTAGCCAGTTTCAACTACTTCTCACGCATCTTGTACACCGAGCAAGGCACACATTTGAATGCTCTAGTTGTCGTGGTTCGTCTTGGTGAGTTGTGGCAGCGATATCTGGCCTAATGATGAGCTTCCGAAATTTTTCATATCTCTGATACCAATTTGATGGAAGATGATATAAGTATCTGAATATTCTTGAGAAGAAAAGAGAAATGTTTCTTTCTTTTAAAACTGTTCGTTTCTTCTTTTTCGTTCTTTTTTCCAAAACATACAACTTGTCTATATATATATATATATATATGTTTTCAATAGCCTAGAAAGTTCTATAGTCAACAGAATATAAAGAAAGACATAAATGAGATAGAACTTCCATAGTAGAACTAATGCAGTCAAATATGACCTTTCGTCACTAGAATAGCAATAAAGTCTTCTACAAATTTCCAAACGTCTTGAATTTGATTTTCATTTGATCTTCCAAATCTCTGATGAAAACCATCCAAATTTTTTTTATAGTTTTGAGTTTAGTTCTCAATAAAAGAGACTATGATACCATAATAAAGAAATAATTTCGGTTATATTGCTAACGTGTGTTACAATGATATATATACAAAAGGTATGTTTAACCTAGTTTAAAATAATTTAAAATTTCAAATACTATTACTTATGGTGAAGCCTTTTGAGTGATGAGGGGCTGATTTATCAAGCATTTTGGCATTAGCATCAAATACAAATTTCATAGTAAAAACTTCTGACCAAAGGAATTACCAAAGCGTTATTTAGGGTTAGTCACATGCTGGTGTTGCAATGGTTGTACATGAGTGATGAGAAGAAATTTCCATCCACCACCCAGTACAAAAGAAAAAAAATCTGATGTTTTCGATGGATATTTTGTTGAATTTTTTTAAAGAAATGCAAGGATTGCAACAAATATCAAAAGTCCATGATCCCTTGAAATCCGTCAAAAATTAACCATATAACAACAAAAAATAAAATTGAAATTGGAAGAATATCGTTAAAATATTCGTTAACTATTTTAACGACATTTGAGTGGGCGATCGTTATAAATTTCATTATCAATCTAGTCTAATCGACATATCAAAGGATGCAAATTTTTAGAAATATCTGTTAATAAATGTTAAAAGATTTGAAATTTTTTATATGTTTCATTGGTTATTCGTTGATTATTTCAACGATAATCCATTAGTAATATCGACGAATGGCTATTGAAATGGTTTTACATTATATTTGACTATTGTACACGAGTTTATATAAATGATGTTTAATGTATTAAAAATTAGAATTATCTAATATCAACGGGCATCTATTGGAAATATTAACGGATGCACGTTGACACCCGAAATCGCTCCCGACACCTAGAAAAAATTCTACGTTGGAAGTCTTTCATCAGAACATTTAATCTGTACGTATAATAAAAATGAATGAATATTTTATAATAAATGTAATTAATTTTAATAGATGTATACACGAGTACTTACGTAATCTCTTAGCCACGAGACATAATATTGAAATTTCATGTATGTGAGTTCATTTGCGTTTAGATGAGGATATGTACCAAGTACTTCTTCATCAAATATCATGTATAATGAAAATACGTTGATATTGTATATATATACATACATATTTAAAAGATTTAATAATATTGTTTTGAACCTTTCGAACGGTAATAACTCTTGACAATTTAGTAATATATATGTATGGACGTGATTATACTCCTCTGGTGTTAACCAATATTCCTCGGATTTACCTCTTGTACGTCCAATCGGTGTAAACATCTCAGGAATTGTGCCAAACTGCGTATTATATTGATAAAGATAGTTTGTGTGATCATCCGCTGCATGTCATTCTTTCGTCTGAATATGCAACTCGAAATAAAATATGCTGAAATATGTGATTTCTTCCAGCAAGTATTGTTTGACAATAGTTTCTTCGACCGCTGCTTTGTTTTTTGCTTTTTTCTTTAAATGAAAGAAAAACCTTTCCAAAGGATACATCCATCTGAATTGAACTGGCCCACCGAGTATTGCTTTATCTGGTAAATGTATTTGCAAATGCTCCATGACATCGAAGAATGAAGGCGGAAAAACTTTTTCCAATGCACATAATACTTCAGAGATATTGTTTTTTATTAATTCCAAGTTATCCTTTTTTAAATTCCTTGAACATATATCTCTGAAAAATATGCTGATTCAGCATAGCACATCGTGAACATTCCGTGGTAAGAGCTTAGCAAATGCAATTGGAATGAGTCGCTGTATGAAAACGTGGCAATCAGCTTCAAGCTAACATATCCACACACCGAGCAATGTTCGATGCATGTCCATATAGAAACTTAACGTCTTCTTTTAACCACTTTAATAATGTCGTTTTCGTCAACCCAGACAATCTGAATACTAAGACAGGTGACCTTCCATCTCTTAATTCCAACTCAAGTCGTCACATGTTATCTTCAAATCTTTTCTTGATTGTATATTATCCTTAGTTTTACCCGTCACATTCAAAACAATATTGATGATGTTATAGAAAAAGTTCTTTTCGATATGCATAACATCTAAATAATGACATAATATCAATGATTTCCAATATTGTAGTTCCCAAAAGATACTACGTTTATACCAGTTATGTCATTCACCTTGGCCATTTGGTTTACTATTCCCACGATATCCATCGTATTCTACCCATTCTTGTGTTCCGGTTTGCATTCACGGCGCCTCTTCTTTTTGTACCACGTTCTTTCAAAAATGTTATGTATCTTTCCGGAAAGCATGTCCACGAGGAAGAAATCTTCTATGACAATCAAACTAACATGGTTTCTTATCATGTACTAGTCGAAATGAATCTGTATCCTCCATACAATATGTACATGCCAATTTTCTGTGCGTGCTCCATCCAGATAACATTCCATAGGGAGGAAAGTCGTTAATTTTCCATAACAAGACCGCTTTCAATGTGAAATTTTGCTGCGTACTGACGTCATAAGCAAGAATTTCTTCGCTCCATAAATGTCTTAATTCATGAATTAAGGGCTGAAAAAAGACATCGAAAATTTTATTCGCATGTTCCGGTCCTGGAATCAGCAACGTCAAAAACATTACCTCTCTTTTCAAACACATCTCTGGAGGCAAATTATACAGAGATAAAATCACCGACCACAGAGAATATTGACTTCCAGATTGTCCATATGGACTAAAACCATCAGTGCACAGGAAAAGATAAACATTTCTCGTTTTATACGCGAACTCGGAAAATATTTCATTGAAATCTTTCCAAGCCTTACCATCTGATGAATGTTTCATTATACCTTCGACCATCAAGTGTTCTGCATGCCATCTCATTGACGCAACGGTTTTCTTCGATTCAAATAACCTTCTCAACCTATTTTCTATAGGCATATAGAACATTTTCTTGTTTGGTACATATTTACGTGAAGATGGATTTTTTGGCCGAAATCTGTTTGCACCGCAAAACTTGCATTCCAACAAGTCTTTATCATTTCCTCAAAACAACATGCAACTGTTTCTACAAACATCAATTTTCTCATGTGGCATTCCCAAATATTTTAACACTTTCTTTGTTTCGTAGTATGTCTCGGCAGCTTGATTATTTTCCGGTAAATATTCATGCATGGTTTTGCAAAATGAATCCATGCAATTTTCAGCAACATTGTGTTTGTTTTTATACTCATCAATCTTGAAGATAAAGATAAGCGAGACTGACCTTCACGACAACCTTCATATATAGGTTGTTTCGCCGAATCCAATAGGTTGAAGAATCGGCGTGCATCGATGTTCGTCATCTCTTCACGTGTTTGTTCATTAACAACTCCAGGAAAAGCATCTAACACCATTTCCACATATGGATTGGTCATTGATGCTTCATAATAATTTCTTCATTTCTTTCTACTTGTGATTCTTGCACAATATCTCTAACACCACAATTTTCGCCGTGAAAAAATCAAATTTCGTAATTCTCAACAAAACCCACCTCGTAAAGATGTTTGCAAACAACTTCTTGACTTCGATACTTCATGTTTTTGCATCTTTTGCATGGACATAACATTGTCCCGCGTTTTTGACACAAAGGTTGCATCGATGCAAAACTCATGAATTGCTCCAATCCGTGTAAGAATTCTTGCGTAATCTCTTCGGTTATAGGATCTTTTCTTCTATGCATCCACTCTCTCGATATATATATATATCTCGATTTGAAGAAGACGACATTTTGATGAAAATATATTTTATGTTTATGGTTTGATGCAAAAACCTTGATTGTTATCATTAAATAGTTTAAATTGCAACGGATGACCGTTGCAAGTTGATATGATCCCGGAGGACGCCGAAGACACGACCAACAACACTGAGGAGGACGCGACCCGCAGAAAGGAAGAAGAGGGAATCTCCGCGACCCGAGACGGCGAGACCGCGACCCGAGATGCCATCCCTGCGACCCGAGACGCCGATTCCGCGACTCGAGATGCCATTTCCGCGACCCGAGACGCGACCACCTCCAGCGCGACCCGAGACGCTGCTAGGTCAAAATATGTCGGTCTCGTGACCCGAGCCCGAGCTCTAGAAGAGGAAGCCTTGATCATACCCGCTGGTCCCATGACCCGAGCCAAGGCCGCGAAACTCAAGGAAGCTATTATCGGGATCCTCACGTCCGTCCATGCTCATGAGGAGTATGCTAGTTCATGTGAAGTCACGAGCCTAAAGAACGTCATTCAAGCCGAAGCTCAACCCGCAACAGTCATTGATTAGGTAAAGTGACCCGCGTGTACTCTTTTCCCCTCATCGGTTTTATCCCACCGGGTTTTCCGACGACGGGTTTTTAACGAGGCCGCGAGTCACTTATTTCCCGCGACCTAATTAATGACCCGACACAGGACACGAGAAGAACGCATCCCCATGTGCACGGCCAACAAGGA
>CM071868.1:17884184-17910835 GCA_036759665.1 Gynandropsis gynandra | reverse complement strand
TTGTGAGTTCTTGGTTGTTGGTGAGTAATATCCAGCTTCCTTTTCGTTGGTGTGTCATATCCAACGATCCGTTCGTTCTTCCTTGGTGTGTCATATCCATTGAAGACGAACTCGGTAAATCGAGAGCCTTCCGCAACTCTCGTATGACCACTCGCCCCACACACCCTTGTGCAATCCGTTGCAGCAAGGCATATCCTTCACTAACCAAGTCTAGAGCGTCGATTCAGTCGGGATCGCGTCTCAAGTTCACGTGAATTTATTTCCACAGGCAAGCCTCGAAATTCACAATTTCAACGGCTATCTGTTACAAGTGCCAACGGAAATTCGTTACAATTTGCAACGGGTTTTCTAACGGGTTTCCAACGGAGGACGCCAATGGAAGATATCCGTTAACATCCCGTTAAAAGTTGCAACGATATATGCACGTTGGAAGTTCTTCTAAATCCGTTGCAATCCGTTGCAATTCATCATCAACGGACGGATCCGTTGCACCGTTCGTTGGAAATGGGCTCTTTTGTTTGTAGTGATGTGGGATAAGTATATTCTTAATAAATATTTGCTCAAGATTTTTTTTTAAAAAAACTAACTTGGAGATTTTGTTAATCAATATAATGGAGGTATTATACTAATTGGAGTAGGAATTTACAATTTTTTTTCGATATGATAAAATATTTTTCAATCTATTTACCGAATGAGGTAATACTCGATGAATATGTTTAGTTTAGATGGATGTATCCATTTCAAAGATTTCTTTGCATCTAAATAAATGTGTGAAAAACAAAAGAATAATTGAATGATCGATTGTTTATCAATATTTACTAAAAGAGTTCATATATCACTGTATTTTCTGTTAAGAGGCTCACATTAACACACATAGTAGAAGTCAGCTGAAGAAAATGATATAAAATATCTATACGATGCGACGTACGAAAAAAAATCGATATAGAGGAACTAATGTCAATCTACCATGAAAATATGTGATTTATAATCTAATCATTTCAATGGATCAAGCAAACCAAATATGCTTCTTTCTATAATAAAAAAACACTAAACTATCAAAGAGAAAAATGATAGATTGTTGTGAATAAGCCGCACAAAATTTTCAGCACCCAAAAGAACAAGATCCATTTGAAGATGAAAATGATTAACCAATTAAATTCTTTGAATTTTATGATTGTGGAGAGATGTTTGTGAGGATCAATGTAGAAGGCGAATACATTGATGGTGAATTCAACACTGAAATAGAAGATACCAAAGATGACGAAGGTGACAAATTCAACTCTCTTTGAAAACATGATTCACCTATTGAAGAATCTCTTCAGAAGATTTCTAATTTAGTTTATTGTCATCATATTATGCAACTTAGTTTTTAACATATAGCTAGAACTATAACTTAATTTTTCTAAGTTTTATTTAGGGTGCCAACAATCATGTATTTATATTGTTAACAGATGAAAGTTGATCGGTAATAAAATCATGAAGGCTTATGACTTAAGCATTTTTTTTTCATTTGCATTACAATCTATATTTGCATATCCATCTTGATGTAACTATTTATTTATAGTAACGTGAATTTTATTTTGTTGATGCGTTTGAGGTGTTGTTACCAAGATTCGTCAGAGCACGAGCACCCTACCACTGCCTCGCGTTATCATCATCTCTTTACCAAAGTTTTAAGATAACAATGATATGTTGGATATCGATAACTGATTAAAAAAATTATGAATGTCTCACAGTTTCAGTCATCATCGATCCTACACAACTAAAAAAATTATGGTAAATTTAACTATTCTAATATAACTTTAATGTAAATTATATTAGTTTTTACAATTATATTATAGATGGCGGCGCACGACGTGTAAACACGAATGAATTAAATAGTAGATAAGAAGAAAGAAAGATTAGAAAAAAAATTCAATTGATTTTATAAAAATAAATAAAAAAGCTCTTATAAAAAAATAGATGGATTGGACGACCAAGAATTATATAACGGTTGTGATGATGTATAATGGAGTAGGTTGTGCAACTTTGAACCAGTTGATGACTACAATTTGTGGGTTTTACATCAACATGCAATAGCTAATTTAAGGTATAGGGGCGGTAACGTTAGTGGAGAAAATAACAAAGTAGCAAGAATCAACCATGAAAGATGAGGGCTATTCTGTGTAGCAAGAACCCTTGCGTTGTACAACACGGACATGAGAATCGAATTTCTGGGTTATCCATGTACAGTCGTGATACCGACGAACTGTTCTTCCCCGATTTTACGATTAAAAAATAGAGAGGACGTCAGCAAAGGGAAGGCGCGACAATGGAGACGATGACCCAACACCAAAAACAACAGATTGCTCAAAACAAATTGCATATTTCAAAAGAGGCGCAAACTTTCGTAGTAGGTTTTGTGCGAAATAAATGAAGATTAATCAAACAAAATGATTGGTGTTGTGAAAAACGAAGTGCTAAATCTATGGTACTATACCTCTTTTTTTAGATTGAGATTTAATATTAAAAATTTTGATGAATAAAGAAGAAAGAGGCTGAATGTTGAAGAAAATTAAAGAATGTGCTTTGTAGATTGTTGTTAGTTGTTTATCAAAATTATTTTTAACCAAATACATCTATACTCTTATACATATATAAATATTTAAAGTAAAAGGTTACTCTATCGAGCCATGAGATGTCCTGAGATCTCCAGCGATATAATATGATCCATGCAACAGTTTTATTTGGACTTTTTTAGTAAAGGTTACGCAAACGTACTGATCAAGCCGATGACAAAAAAAAATGATTGTTCGGTTGAGAATTAACAAATGGAGTATTAAATGAGTTCAAGGCGAACCAAAAAGTCAATGCATTTTTTACAGAGCAAGGACCGTTAGAGGGTTAGGGGCGCATTTTGGGTCCAATGTTAACAAAACCGACATTTCAACTAGAAACGCATAGTGGGAATGCAAGGCTTTTCAAATGGTGGCGTATGGTAGTTCCTCAGATTCCCTGGGTCGCCAAAATGTCTTTTGAACACAGAGCAAACCTTCGTTGTCTTTAGCGTAGTAAGTCATTCGTATCTCCCAGTTCATGGACTTTACCACAGTCTCGAGCTTGTTGATCGTTTCCACATTGTCGCGAATTATCAGCTTCCCTTCTGGCCTGAGCATCCGATCTACTTCCGCAATCACAGCCACAAAATTGCACCTGTTGTTTGCATGAATCAATGTCGATGTCACTGGGGTAGCAATAACGATGCAAGGAGAACCACTGGGGAAAGGCTTTCGCACTAACCTGCTTTTTATCTTGGAGAAAAGATGGTCAGCATGTAGGAGGTCATAAGAGCGAGGATACGTACTGAATGATTCACACCAGTCATGATAAATTCCAAAGAGACCACGTTCGTATATAATGGGAAGCGTATCTGCTGAGTCTATTGGAACCACATTCATGACCCACATATTCAAGTCTCTTAGCGCCGCAGCAAATCTGTAGTGTAAACCCAATTCAATCCGCGTGCAAGAAGCAAAGTCTGAATGAAGCAGCAAAAATGTATACAGAAAGGAGAATAAGAAACTATTCATGTCCTGCTTAAAAAGATGATTAACTTACCCTCCATAGACAGCTCTCATGTCCATGACATTTCTGACAGATGACCAATTGATTCCAAGTCCTTTTAGATATGACTTAGTCACAACACGTTTCCAGTGTTCATAATCTGCAGCGAAATCTTCAGGAGCAGTTTTACCATAAACTCCTACTTGGGAACTCGATAACCAGTAAGGCGGTTTCTCCATTCTGGCAGGCCACTGCTCCGGCCACTGAGATCCGCGTTCTGTTTTGTCCTCTGGCACATTGTGCATGCATGCTTGAAGAGGCACATGCCTAAGAAGAAGAATCAACCAACTTATTGGTTGGTTAATTGGCTAAAAGCACTTGAATATGTTTTGTGGTATAATATTTTGTCCTCCGACATCGAATGTTACTAATATTCTATATGTCCTACTAATATTGAATCAAAATGCTCATAAAATTAGCTTATTTTATATGGGAAAATCGCAGCAGCTATTACATAAAGACCTGCTTTTCCCCCTTTTGTCGGATGAAGGAGCTTACCAGGCTGCATTTGGATCATCGGATAGAGAGCAAAGAGGAGGTTCTTGCTGGGATCTGCTCTTGTAGCACTCATTTGAAGCAGGCTTCCTAAACGTTGCCACACCAACACCATTAACAGTATCTTTGTTGATAGATACAAGTTCCCAGCACATGTCCTTCGTTAGTTTACTCATGGCTGAAACAATCCCAATAAAACAATGGAATGTTTGAATTAGTTACATAGTCAATGATCCATATGCCATATCAGTCAAACTAGAAATAAATAAACCTTTCCAGATTCCAACATCTTCTGAAAGTTTCTGATAAACAGGTGTAGCTGACCACACGAAAAAACCACCAGGGCGCAATACACGGTTCAGCTCCAAGAGAAGTTTACCACCTTCACAAGTTTGAATGACATTACCATAAAAAACATGAAAAAAAGATATATATGCAGCAAAAGACCGTTATATCAGATTATTGACGAGAAGACAAAACGGTATCACATTTTTTTAATATACCAACTTATCTATCACCTTCAATGTGCCACGGTACTCTACATCGTGCGCAATGGACTGCATCAAAAACTCTGCCAGGGAATGGAAGCCTTTGAGTGCCCATGACAGCAGAAATGGCAGGGATGCCTCTTTCAAGCGCTAAGCACATCCTTGTCAAAAAGAAAACCTCCAAAGCTAGCAACACCACATCCAACATCCAATATGACACGTGTTCGCTTTCCCCAAGCAATGTCAGGTACAGACTGAGATAAGCATCGAATTAACCCTAAATGAGTTCAATCAACAAAGAAAAGAGGGAGAGAGAGGACGGAAAGCCACAAGACAAAGGGAAATGTTAGGTTTAGATGCTTACCCTCTGGATAAATTCGATGTAATGACTAGCACCATGCTTAAATTGAGTTCCACCACCAGGAAAAGTTAGGTATTCACCACTAACTTTAACCCAATTTTGGTGCCCCTTGTATTCAGCAAGCTTGGTGTGGGGGACGTTATCATACCATATCTAGAAAAATTGATTCAGTCTCAAGAAAGGAAATACATACCATATGAAGCAACAGAACATATTAGATACCTTTTCTCTGCTTTTGGGCCATTGAATTGGTCGTTTGTATCCCTCAGGAAGAGGAACTAGACATGTGGGTGGCTCTTGAGGGCAGTGCCTCTCACGATGTTCGTAATGCTTGGTAGAACGAAGACTTCTTATCGCTAGCCAATTATCGAGGCATGGGATGAAATCAGGCCCTGCAGTGGTATTACAGAGCTTCCAACTATAGTCTTTCTTAATATCAGAAGACAGTTGAGTATCCTTTTCATTCTTGGACTCCGTCGCCTGAGTTGGGAACGAAACATTTGCGGCCATAGTTTCATTAAGAAGCTCAGACTGTGCACTGGAAGGTAAAATGTCGCTCAATGTTTCATTTTTCATTTGACTGTTATCTATATCCTCACCAGATGGTTCTTGTTGGTTATTCTTTTCTTGTTCTTGTTCGTCAGTTGAATTGCCATCTGATTTTAATACATTTTTATCCTCAACCTCATCAGGGTTCTTCTCATTGTCATCTGAATGATAATTTCTATCTGGCTTCTGCCCGTCACTTTCTTGTTCTTCGGAATTTCCATCACCATCTTCAGTTTTCGTTTCTTCTGTTCCATAATCACTTTTACTTGTTTCGTCCTGTTTCCTCTTGTTTGATTCTTCATCTGACTTCGAATCTTCATCAGACTTATCATCGGTTTTCTCCTCAATCTTTTCCTCTTGTGTTTCACCCTCATTGCTGCCTCCCCTTATTGCATCATCAGGTAAAAAGCCTTGGCTATCTTTATAATGCTGGGAGCTACTCTCATTGGTAGGTGTCCTGACTTGCTCCTTCTCTTCACCACTGTTCTCAAGAGATGCTTCACTGACTGTTGGAAATGGCACTACAGATTGCGATGTCATCACCCACACACCAACTAAGCATAGTGCCACAAATACGAAAATCGCAATTGTCGAGCAATAACCGGACGAGGACCTTCTAATGTCTGTCCTACTGCTTTTGCCCAACGCCATAACTTACTTATCCGGGGTACACCTGCCAGCAAATTGTAGGTATAACTCAGGCGATGTTTCCACCAAACATCAACAATGCTTCTATAAGTTACCAAATTCTTCGCTAACCGAAAGTGTCGCACACTTAATACCAGGCAACTCATTCCCAAGCAAACATAAAAATGAAACCACAACAGGGCAAGAAGTAACGATGAACTGCGAACCCTAGCAACGAACTTCAAGCACCAAAATTCAAGAATCATCAGCATTATGCATGCTACCAAGATCAACAAAACCACCGTATACGACCATGAGAATCCAAAGAACTCAAATTCTCACTAGTCGAATGAACAAGTCACCAATTACAACGAATCGGAGCAAAAAGCGAAGCAATAAACAAAGACCACGGAACAGTTTAACTTGAAATCACGTTTCAAGCAAAGAAACAACTAAAGAAGGCCAAGAAAATCGAAAAAATACCATCGTTCGAATTACCAATATGAACAACATCGAGAAATTCATAAGCAGGAAAAAAGGCTTACGGCTAAAAATCCGACGAACGGCGTTACCTGATACAGCAAAATAATCGAAGCGAATCTAGAAAGGTAGAATCGTATCAAGTGATTGGCTTATTTTACCTCACTTTCCCGGGAAAATCGAAAGGAGAAAAGAAAAGCAGCACTGCCGAAATTTAGAAGAATGGTCATATTATATATAATATGATTGGAGACGACAACTGGATCTTTGCTGCTGTAACTAAACACAGTTTTTAGTTAATTAATGATATTTTAATTTGTTATATAAATGATTAATTAAGGGACCTGAAGTCAGATATTCAAGAAAAGTTGAAAGAGGAAAATGATTATTAACAGTCTTTTTTCTGAAATAAATATTATAGTTTATATTAATTCGTTTAACAGAAATCTTTTATTTTACTTTCCAAACTTATTTTTCAAATCAGACATTTCTAAAAGAGTAGAAACATTTGGCAAAAAAAAAAAACAACACTTTTTTGGCTTTTTTTTGGTTTTTAGCAAAGTTTTAAAAGTCCGTCTATGCTACCTACAGACTAGTTGGCATCTAGGTGCCACACCACACACAAATGTCAAAAAATATAAAAAAGGTCATATTAATTGGTCTAGATGGGCATTTTGTTTAAAAATAGTCTAAAACAACGTTGTTTTGGATTTTTTTTATAAAAATCATTTAAAATAACATCGTTTTGATATTTTTAAAAAATTATTTAGTTATTGTCTTTTATATTCTACTTGATTTGTTTATTTGTTTTCTTAATTCATATGAAGAAAAGAAATTGAATGAATATTAATCGGCTAAACGATCTATTCTTTGTTCAATTCAATACAAAATTATTTAAAAAGCGTTAAAGGGTTGCAAGTATCTACAAGTTTGAATTTTGAATACCTTAATGATGAGAAATGATATTGAATTGAAAGACGGTTTGATTGATATCGATCGTAGAGCAGATAGTGAGTTAGGGCATTTGAATAGAGAATAGATATTAGGTATTAGATATTTTAATAATATTTTGTTGTGTTTATAATATGGTTAATGAATTTGTAGGACTTTATATTTTATATATGATATTTTGCTTATTTATGTTATATATTTTAATTTTATTTGTATAATTTTAAAAATTGATTTGTATTTAAAAAACGTCTCGTCACCGACTAATTCGGCTAGTCGCTAGGCGCTAACGGACCGTCCAATATAAATTCAAAACGAGTTCATTGAGTTCAAACGAAATCCAATGGATCATCAGCCTCTTCTACCTTAAGCAAGTCTAGAGCATTTTTGAACTTGCTAATCCACTTAATTTTGGTATGTATATATGAGAGATTACAATTTGTTGAAATATTCCGCACTCACCTCTTGTATGAAATGTAATTGAACGTTTGTATTTAGTTCTTTTGTGAAATATATTGTTCTTCATATTGCATTCTAGGTTTTATATTCATCCGAAAACATATAATACACTTTACAAGAGAGGTTCCATATTATGACTTGTTTCATAATCGAACGCCTTAAAATTTGTTGATAATATATTCATATGCGCAAACATATAATCACTACTAGAAAATGTCAATTTTCAAACGGCATTTCCAGATGACAGAAGCCATCCGAAAATTCTCATACGGATTATAGAAGGATTGTCGACGAAGAGAGTAATTCGTCCATAATTCGTCCGCAAATTTGTCGGACAGCCTAGTCGTCAGAAATCCGTCGAACAGAGTTTACGGATATACGACTTGTCTAGGATTACGGATGAACGCATGTTGCGTACGGGATTTCTGGGCGGCTTTCTCATCCGTCCAAAAATTTTCGAGTGGCTTCCTCATTGCTCTAGAAAATATGGGCGAAAATGTGTTTCTTTGGAAATTTTTGCAAAATTATGGACGTTTTCAACTGTCAGGAATTAATAACGGTTTACGGATGGCTCGTTGGAAAATATTGATCTTAGCCCCTAATCCGTCCTTAATCGGTCCAAAAATTACTTATATAAACCACTCACACCTTCATTCGTTTCTCAAACAAAATTATCAAACATTTTATTCCATATAATCTCATTGTTTCTTATTACAATAACATCATCATCGAGATTAAATATTTTTGTTTCTAGACAATAGATGTATAGAAGAGCTGATTCAGAAACTCAAGGTGTATCGAAGATGTTTATAGAAGGCACTACACAGTTTATGATGATGTCGATAAATTAACAAGTTTATAAAGAAACCGGTAAGTTGGTTTGTCCCCACGTTAAATGCAAAAGTAAAAAATTTTAATGATAGAACCGTGTGGAATTATCTTTGTTTAAGATGTTTTACACCGAATTACTTCATGTGATAATCTCACGAAGATAATTTTGCACCATAACCTAGTAATATTGTGGAAGATTTTAGTATAGGTATTGTACATCATCAAGGGTTTGAGACGTCTCAAAATGTAGAAATGAACCTTTATGTGGAAATGGTACAAAATGTATTCGGTAAGAGAAACAAAAAAAAATATTAAAGAAGATCCGAATGAAGATGTAAAAAGATTTTTTTATATGTTAGAAAGTGCTAGACATCCACTTTGTGATGATTACAGAACAAGTCTTTCGTAGTTATCTTTGTCAGCATGTTTGATAAATTTTAGTACAAAAAATAATCTTTTTGAGAGTTGCATGGATTATATATCGCAATTAGTAAGAGATTATTTATGTGAATATAAAAATAAAATAGATTCATATTATGGGACAATAAGATCTTTGGGTTTATTTTCATATCAAAAGATTGATGTTTGTCAAGACAGTTGCATAATTTTTTGGAAAAAGACATCGAATTAAAGTAATTGTCATATCAAAACATCAAATTTTTTTGACAAGGAATGGAAAATCAATTCCATATCTTCATATGTGGTATTTACCAATTACATACATAATCAAACGATCGTATCAGTCTGAGAAGACCACAAATGAAATGAGATGACATGTCAAGCATTCAACTCACGATGGAGAAATGTGTCATCCATTAGATGGTGAGGCTTGGAAACACTTTAACAAGGTATATCTTAACTTTGCAGCTGAGAGTCGAAATGTTTACTTAGGCCTTTGCATTGATTATTTTAATTCATTCGGAATGTCTAGGAGGAATTTTTCGTTGTCGCCATTTATTATGATATTGTACAATTTACCACGTGATATGTGCATGAAAAAAGAGTTTTTGTTCTTAATAATACTGATTCTCAGGTCTAATCATCCTAAAAAAATTGGATATATTTTATTCAACCATTTATTAAGGAATTAAAAGTGGGAGGGAGTTCAAGCGTATGACATCTTGAGGCGACAAAATTTTATATTACAAGGTACTCTTATGTGGACAATAAGTTATTTTCTAGCTTATGGTATGTTATTTGGATGGAAAAAGCATGGTTGATTGGCTTTTCCGAATTGCATTGACGAAACAGGTGTTTTTCAGTTGAAATATGGATGGAAGACCAGTTGGTTTGATTATCATCATTTTTTTTTCTCCCCACTGATTATACATTACGCCTTAACAAGAAAATTGTTAAAAGGAATATAATTGTGTGGAAGTCTCCCTCTCAATTTTGACAGGCGGAGAGATTTTGTATGAACGGCTTCTTGCTTTTGGTGTTCCTAGGAGTATAGATTGCCGAGGGAACAATCATCCGAGAATTGGTGGCTATAGAATTACTCATAATTGGTACAAGAAGAGTATATTTTGGAATATAACATATTGAAAAAATCTAAACCTTTGACACAATCTTGATGCCATGCATTTAGAGAATAATTTTTTGATAACACAATGTTGAACGTCACAGGAAAAACGAAAGATAACATTAAATCACGCAAAGATTTGAAAAAGTATTGCTCACCAAAAGAGTTTTATATAAGTGATGACGTCAAAACTCTAATTCTGATATTCAGATTGTCAAATGATGATAAACACAAATAGTTGAAGTGGTTGAAAGAAGATGTGAATTTTCCTGACGATTATGCGTGTAACATCGTAAGGTGCGTTGACATTCAAGGAGTAAAGTCATCAGAGATGAAAAGTCACGATTATAATGTATTGATGCAAAGACTACTTCCCATATGCTTTTGTGAATTGTTGGACAATCATACACACAAAGCAATTGGAGGTATGGTTAATTTTTGAAACAATGTTATTAGTAATTTAAATTCAGTTAATTTTTAAAAATTAAACAATGTCATTGACATATTTTTTGATATTTTTGTACGAGGAATTTAAGTGTGGATGTGGTTCGTCGACTGAAAGGTAACATAGTTACTATACTATGTAACTTGGAGAAGATTTTCCACCTTTAATATTGTAAAGCATCCGACATTTCATATATTGCACAAAACCGCATTAATAGGTCATGTTAAATATCATTCTTTATTTCTTACGATACACGAATGAAGAGATATTGTTCTTTATTTCTATTAATTCGAACCACATGTGCAAATGCGAAGTAGGAATATAGAAAAATATTTTGGTGGTGGTGTGATATTTTCATATCCAGTATCCGATATTTAAGATACATTTTTTGGAATTGGTCGAATTGCTGGTAAGGTAAAAGATGTATGGCTATAACGAGAAGATCTACAAATCGCACATATGTATGTTCTATTAAATTGTAAATATCTAAATCCTTTTGAAAGGTAACATACTATAAATATAATCATGGATTCAATTTTGAATAGCTAATTTTATTTCTAACATTTTCATGATTTTTGTAACATTTTGCATGATATTTGATGATATATTGATGAATACATATGTGAACATTGATGAATTTTAACTTCAAGAACTTAAAGAAATAGATTTCTCAACATAGATCAGACAATATGCAAGTAAATTATCTTTTAATATTAGTATACAAAATACTTAGTAATATAATATTATATTACTAACTATGCGGATTTTTATGAGATTTTGAAGAAAATTTTGCAATTGGAATATCCAGATTTTACTACTACTAAAAAAACACCGTTATCCATATCTTGTAAACCATTAATATTATAATGATTTATATTTGATATTTTTGCAGGTTACGTCGACTTAAAAGTGATGATATTCCGATGTGATTGGTTTGATTCAATAATCGATCACGAAACAAGAATAAACAAGTTAGACGTCGTAAAACTCAACCCAACACGAAGATATGCAAAATACGAGTCTTTTATTCTTACATCAAAAGCAGATCAAGTTTGTTACATATCCACAAACTAGACGATCTTCTAGTTGACATATCAGAATAAAGATACTTTCAAATGGTAAATATATCAAAAACCCAGAAGACCAACAAGTGGGAATCAAGAACAAACCATTGAGATTGTCTCTATTGATGCAATTATCATTGAAAACTTGCACATGGAAAACTCGAAGACATTGAAACAAATGAAGATGAATTAGATGAAGGGATAGAAGAATAAGATGGATTTGAATCAAATTTAGAAACTCAAGAATCGACAACAACTCTAAAGATGATTCATGTTAAATTTGTTATTGAACGTTGAAAGTAATAAAAAAAAAAATCGTTTTTAGATTTACTTCTTAAATTTATATATTATATACTAAAGTTCGAGCGTAACATAACCTCTTATATATTTTTATTCTACACTTATCTTTTACGTAACTGAAAGTGCCATTTAAATGTCACCACATCATCACTGAACCATAACCTCTATCTTATCGTCCTTATCCAATACATATTTGTTGCGTAATCTAAAAAACCAATTAAGCTTCACCATGTCACATCGTAACACAACCTCTATCTTATTTTTACTATTCAATAATTATCTTTTAAGTAATCTAAAGAGAAAATTAAATTTCATCACGTCATTAGGCGTAACACAGCCTCTATCTTATCTTCCTTATCCAATACTTATCTTTCATGTAATCTAAAGAATAAATTAAATTTTGTCATGTCATGATTGTAACATAAGGATGGATTGCGAATAATCTCATGGTTTTTCCATATTTTCGGATGGATTGCGAATAGTTACAATGTTCGTATGTTCATGCATATCCCAAGACGTGCCCATCCACAATCAGTCTGTAAATACGGATGGCCTAATGTACACCCATAGTTTTAGACGACCCGTGTGTTTCCCTCCAAATTTATAGACATCTAGGCCCCTATCCGCATTTATAGACATCTAGCTTCCCCCCCCCCCGGCTTCGTATTTTTAGACGGATCAAAGAAGCTCGTCTGCATTTACGGAAGAGAGTTATTTATCTATATGCAATTGCTAATGGATTATAGACATAACGTTATATTTGTTCGTAAATGCGAACGAGTTATAAATGTGTGTCTCGCCATCGTGCGTCCCATCGTCCTGAAATCATTTATTCAACAGTCGTGCATCTCGTTATCCCGTCGTCCCACCGTCGCTGTCGCTGCCGTCTCGATGGTCCGTCTCGCTGTTCGTCCATTTCTATCATTCCAAGCAAAGGTATATGTATATCCAATATACTCAATATATATATATATATATATAATATACACAAGTTAGCAACATAAATATGCATATGTATCGACTAATCACATAGAAACCGATCTAATAATCATATTATACACTAATTACATAGAAACGACATAATAATCTTATAATTTACTAATCACATAGAAACCAACATATATAACAACCTCACTAATTACAGTTTAATACACATATTACGGGAGAGTATTTGTGTCAAACGAAAACTTTTTTTTGGTTCTAGAACAATAAACGAAATTGTTCTTTCAAAGTTTAATCACAACGGTTTTGTTGATGACCCGTTGTATTGTTAGCATCCGTAGCATTCATATTAAAGTAATATTGCTAAAAAAATATAAAATTTAGAATGTCGAGAACTCCTTCTCATTCCAAAGAAAGTACTAATGGCCTATCACCTCCATAACAAACTCGACTATCTGAATCGAGATTTTCAGATTTTATGAATCCGGCTTTACTTCTGAGTGTTGGATCGACGCCATTTATGTCTTTGAAGCATCAGGAACTAACGATAGTAGAATTATTAGCAATAGATGAGAAAATGCGCAAACTTCCGTATTTAGACCCTAGTTGTGAATACGACATACATTGGTACACATTACAGAAGTTAAATTGTAAATAATAAATTTAATATTAATCTAAGTTAATTTTGATTTCTATGTTTGGTTATGATCAGCTCTCTCGTCATATAACAATGACGATGAAAGCTGATTAAGATCGTCCATATTATAACTGGACGTGGACCGATCCCGACATTGAGAAACGATGGTGGAAAGCCTTTGTAGTCCGTTTTTATAATATATATTTACAATAGATTTTATAAAATATTTTGTATAAACTAATTAATTAATGTTTTCAGCATAAAACATATTAGAATTTTGAGATTATCGAACTAGTAAAGTTCGAATTCGAACGGGTTACGGGAATTCGTTTGAAATCTCTCATCAACGAAATTAAAAAATGATCGAGAGAAGAAAAGAACCGTATGGATGGATGAAAATTTTTGGGACCAAATGGCTTAATAGGATAATCCTAGATTTAAACGAAAAAGCGAACGAGCAAGTCAATCTCGTTGTTCTGGTTAAGAAGGTTATGGGATGAGCGCATATACAATAGGATCTCGTTCGTCTGCGGAAGTATACGAATAAATGGTACGATTTAAAAATTTTATAAAAATTATAAAAGTGACATTTTAATAATTTATTTTAAAACATTTGTATTTGTGATTTGTTTTAGGTGAAATAGAAGGGAACCGAAACATCATACATTTAATTGCTCGAGTGTATGCATGTTAAAATATGTGATGGTTCGTGGATAGATGTCAAAGCAGGGTTCATGATAAAGTCCAAATTATGGCATTATACCGAGTCTCACCCGCTAAAGTGAAATGTGGAACATGATGAGATGTGGAAATGAAATTTTATAAAAAGTAATCTGGTTGAAAACACCGATTTAACTATATTAAATTATAAAAATTATTAACATTATTTAGAGTTTAATGTGTATACATATGAAACAAAACATATTACACATGTGTATTCTTTGATTGAAACATTTGATTCATGTGACATTATGAATATGGGGCTATACCATTGTTGTTTCAATTTGTTCATTGCATCTTTTGGCAATAATGTATCCTTTTCATTGTGAATTTATTCCACATTCATGTACATGACTATCTGACGAATTCTCCAAAATCAACCTCCGCATACCATGTTGAAACTTTGATTGAGCCAATTTTCAAAGTGAGATCAGAATTGGGAGAATGGACAACTAGACAATTCTCTCTGATTTTTATTATCATACATGCTTTCTCACTAAAGATCTCATCAATCCTTACCTTGGCAAAAAGTATTTGGGATTGTTCTCATTCTACGTTGGCAACAAGTCAATGCCAATCTTGAGAAGCATTAATCCAATGGCATGCTTCTTCATGTTGAGAAACTCCATACTTTTTAACAATAATTTATTAAGAACAATATAATTGTTTAATAAAGTTGGATGTCTAGATGAAGCAAACTGAAAGAATTCGTTTATCTTTATAAGAATTCCAAATCGTAAAATTCTGTTATGAATTACATCAAAATTGAACAGAAGATCGTGATAAATACCTGTATACATAAAATACGTAATATAGTGGAATTGGTCTTCTGGTTCTACGTGATAAATACTTGTATACATAAAATACGTAATGTAGTGAAGAAACAACTGATATTTTCTGTAGTTTTTTTATGTGTCTGTAACAAAATGAATATGCATAAAAAATATCATTTATATATATACGTGAACAATGGACCATAAACTCAGAGTTAACCGATTAATTATCCGGTTCTCAATTGTATCTTTTGATTCCGCCATCATGGAATTTAACGATATAACCAACTATCTCTACACATATAACTTTCCATACTTAATGCAATACCGAGGTCCAATTAGTTAAACTTAAATCCGATCACAATTAATTTGGACAAAACCGAATGACAACACTTATACCATAATTATTCACATATATTTGTCCACAAATATAAGATTAACAATAAAATCTTATAATCTCCCACTTGGACCATATATATGACCATACAACTATGGAATAATTTTAAGAGATCTCATTAGTTGTTGTCATCAAACCAGTATTAACATTAATCTCGCCCATTGACCATATCAACACAGGACCAAAGGGATTGAACCATATTTCAACGTAATTAGATCCATATTTGATTACTAATGAAAATACAGAAGAATGACGTAAATCTGAATGTGGATGCATAGTATGAAGATTTCACGTAAAGTGATCGATACATATCTATCTCCAACTAGTCCTACCTCATCGAGATCAACATAAACTGAATAATACAGAGTGAATAATTTAAACTTAAACTGAATAATTTTAGAATATAATGTTGAAACCGAATAGGCATACATCGTAACAATCTATAAGCAAACAAGAATAGACACAAGACTCTCACTAAACCGAAATATCATCACAAAAGACAATACCCATATGAGCAGTGTGCTCATGAAATACTTCAAGTATAACACCCTAAGTCAGCGGATCCGCAACCATGGAGTTTGTACCTATGTATTCTATCGAAATGATCCTACTCTATATTCTCCAAGGAACAACAAGATAATTAATATTAATATGCTTTAACTTCGTAGTACCCTTTCTATTGTTAGAGTATCATAGCGCAAAATGATTATCACAATATTGTTTTAACGGTCTATCCACAACCGCTATAATGTGTAACCCTGTTATAAAATTCTACAACTATAAAGCTTGATTGTATGCCTCATAACATGCTACACACTCTACCTCCATTATGGACGATGCCATGATATTTTGCTTGGCACTATGCCAGGAAATAGCCCCACCGGCGAGAAGAAATACATTGCCTGAGTGGATCAAAGATTATCGAGGCACCCAACATAATTTGAGTCTGAATAACCAGTGATCTCGAGCTGGTCTGATTGTCTATACACAAGTATATGATCTTTTGTTTTTTGAAGATATTGCATCACCTGTTTGGTTGCTTTCTAATGATCAATCTCAGGGTCGCTTAAGAATCTGATCATCTCGTTTTCATACGTATTTCTTGCATGGTTTAGAAGACGTTTTCGGTATATATATGATGTTTCACGTATGATTCCGTATCCGTTTTACTTGCTTTCGTGCTTTTCATGTTCTTACAGGTTCTTACGCGTATTTGGATCATTTTGGAGCTAAAGGAGCATGCACGGAGCTAAGGAGCACTTCGGGGATCATCACGGGACAAACGGGACGAGATTGAGCATGGAGAAGCCTCCACCCGGTCGGGTACAAGCCTTACACGATCGGGCAGAACCCACAGGGCTTTGGATAGGACAAATCACACGACTCGGGCAAGCACATGCCCGAGCTGTTGCCTAGCACCCGAGCGGGCACAAACCTAGCACCCGAGCGGGCATTGTACCCCAGCCAGCAGACCACGCGGGTAGCGGCCCGAAACCTCTAAAAACTTAAGTAAACTTAACTTAAAACATAAGGGAACTCGTGGGGCAATTAGGGCAACAATTGGACCGACTTAGGAGGCTTAAAAAGAGGCAAAAAGACGTCATTACAGCAAGCATACAGAGGAGAACAATTCAGCGAAGTTAGAGCAGATTCTTGCGAGGAGATAAGCGAGGAGCATTGAAGATCAAGCACCACCACTTCGGTTTTGTTTGGTTTTTATGTTCCTTAGACTCTCTACTATGTTTATGTTTCTTTACAGACGCATGAGCGAGTAGTTTGTTTGTTCTAGGAGAAGGGATTAGCCCTTGGCTATCCCGAGACCGCTTTTGATCTATTTTGAATGCATCTTCCCGTTTTAGTTCATCTATTATTTATCTGAGTGCTTTAATTTACTTGTGTTTACAAAGGCCACGTAAATACATGTGTTAGAGATTAGGAGAAGGACCGAAAGGAGAATTCTAATCCTAGAAAGTCAGGTTTAGAACAACCGAGGTTAGGCCACGAAAGTAGGGTAGCAACAGTTGAGGGTGAACGGGCGAATCACAGAGTTTATGGGTTTAGTTCAAGGTGTCAGCCACGAAAGTAGGGGGCAACTTGTCTAGATCACATGTCTATGCCTTGAGAGAGGGTAGACATCATGTTAGGATCGTCCGCCTTAGATAGCTTTAACAGGGATTGCATGATAGATAGGTTGATCGTGTGTTTCGGTAGTCTTGTGGTGAAACCGGTTTCCTAGGACGTTTATCTCATCGTTAGAACCCAAGTAGTTTAGTCACTTTTAGTATTTCATTCTTCATCACCACTCTTTCGTTAGCAAGTTTGATTCATAGTTCGGGTTTAGGTAGCGTTGCATAGTCTCTGTGGGATCGACACCTAAAATACTACACACGTGCCGTGCACTTGCGGGTAGATTAGGTTATATTTAACTCTGATACGCATCAAGTTTTTGGCGCCGTTGCCGGGGACTATTGTCAACGCGTCTTAGATTCGAACCTAGAGTCCTTCTTGCTTTGTTTTTATTTTTGTTATCTTTTCTTTCGTTCCTTCTACGTAAATTGTTCTTTATTTGTCCTTTGCAGAACTTTCAGGTCGACAAAAGATGGATAACCAGAACGGCAATGGACAGATGCAATTACAGGCTCCTCCACCACGTCGTCTAAGGGATTACGTGGTGCCGAACATGAACAACGTGCAAACAGCCATAAGGATGCCTGCTGTTGCAAGAGAACAATTCGAGATTAAGCCAGCGATGATCAACATGCTTTATCAGAAGCAATTCATGGGTGGAAACCATGAGGATCCACATCAGCACCTCAGAGATTTCCTCGAACTTTCAGGTACGTTCAAAATCCATGGAGTCTCTGAGGATGCAATATTGTTGCGTCTTTTCCCCTTCTCCATTGGGGGAAAAGCGAAAGCTTGGCTGCAATCACTCCCCGCCGGATCTATCACCACTTGGGATCAGCTCTGCACACTGTTCCTATCACGCTTCTTTCCTCCGAGCAAGACAATTCAGATGAGGGGGGAAATCACAACATTCAGATGCAGAGATGGAGAGACTATGTTTGAGGCGTGGGGTAGATTCAAGGATCTTCTACAGTCATGCCCACACCATGGACTTGAGCAGTGGTACGTTATCCAAACTTTTTATAACGGAATTTCAGATGAGCACCGCATGAGGTTGGATAACGCTGCCAGAGGATCATTCATGGATCTGAGCGTCGAGGAGGCATTTGAGCTGATTGATAACCTCGCCATGAACCACACCATGTGGTCCACTCCAAGAGGTATGCCTAATAGCACTCGTCGATTATATGAGCCTAACCAGAATAGAGCCATGGGTAATGCAGCGAATGCTATGTACTGTGCGAATTGCGGAGATACGGACCATGTAGCGTATCAATGCACAGTACATGAGGATTACGAACAGATGTATTATGCCCAGCAGCAAGGCAACACACAATTCGGGAACACCTACAACCCGAATTGGAGGAATCACCCGAACTTGTCATATCGAACAACTCAACCGGTGAAGTATTCGGGGTTTCCACAAAGACAGAATAATTTCCAGCAAAACAACCAACAACTCCAGCAAGCACAGCAAGCCCCGCAAGCATCTCAACCTCCTCAAGCCTCTTCATCAAACCTTGAGGCGGTATTGCTCGAATTCATGAAGGAGCAGAAGCAGCAACAATCGATTCGAACCAAATTCGACGCGGATGTTGGGACAGCGATTAGTGAGCTTAAAACTCAAATGGAGTCTCTGAGCACTCATGTGAAGATGAAGCAGGAACAGCAACAACAGGAGTTTAGATCTCAGATGGAATCTCTGAGCACTCATGTGAAGATGTTGGAAAACTCCATAGCACAACAGGCCGCCTCATCCTCTCGGAATCCCGAACAGCTTCCCGGTAAGCCCGATCTTAACCCGAAAGAATATGTGAATGCTATTTCGGTATGCAGCGATGATGAGGCTGAGAATTCGCCCTCAAATGAGCGAGGGGATGCTGCTGGTACGTCCATGGATAGAGGAAGAGGTAAGGTAGCAATTATGGAAGGAGTCGAACCAGATTTAGATAAGCCATACGTTGCTCCTCCGGCGTACGTACCTCCGATACCGTTTCCTCAACGATTGATAAGCAGTAACAACCAAGAGAGAGTGGGCAGATCTACAGAAGATCTCAAGAAGCTAGACATCAACATGCCATACGTCGAAGCAGTCCTAAAGATGTCTAATCGTGCCAAATTCATCAGAGAGGTAATATCCAAAGAGAAGCACACCGAAGAGAACGAGACAGTAGCACTCACCGAGGAATGCAGTGCAATTCTTCAGAACAAGCTGCCACCTAAGCTAAAGGACCCCGGAAGCTTCTCCATCCCATGCAAAATAGGTAATCTCGATATTGAAAATGCTTTGTGTGATTTAGGAGCAAGCGTGAGTATCATGCCACACTCAGTTTTCAAGCGGATGGAGTTCGAGAACCTTAAACCGACGAAGATGTCTCTACGCCTCGCGGATCGTACGGTAAGACATCCGGTGGGAATCATTGAAAACGTTCCCACCATGGTAGGTAAGCTTTGCATTCCCACTGATTTTGTTGTACTTGAGATAACGGAAGACACTAGGACACCTATTATTCTTGGTAGGCCGTTCTTAGCTACTGCAGGTGCGATGATAGACGTACAACAAGGAAAGCTGTCCTTACATGTCAAAGACGAAACAATCGAATTCATCCTGCCCAGCCTCATGGACGAATCACAACTCAAGGAATCTTGCTTTACAGTAGATTCGTTGGACGAGTTAGAGAAAGACACGCACGATCAAGTAAGTGTTTCCGATTCTCTTTTACGGTATTTGACACGAGTTGGCGACAATGCAGGATTTGCGGACAAAGGAGCTGAGGTGTATACGAAATTCATGAGTGCAATTACAGCACTAGGAGACGTCCCATGGGAGGAGATACCACGTGATATGCATGCTGATTTCACAGCGGAGAAAGCATTCGAGCTTGAGCCCGATCCTCCGCCGCCTTATTCTCGGTATGAGTACGTTGATTCCGATAAAACATATCTTGCTGTTTTAAATGCTAACATGAGTGCAGACGAGATGAGAAGACAGCCCACACGCGTGAAGAAGCGTAAGAGGCTCAGCTCTTCAATATGTATGTACGGGAATTATAGGGAGGACAGCCACGAACCTTCACTCGAAATTCAAAGGAGGCTGCACCCGCACTTGCACGAGGTAATGGAAAAAGATGTCATTAAACTTTTCAACGCAGATACCCCTTATCCAACCTTGGACAGCGAGCAAGTGAACCCCGTGCATGATGTGCCTAAGGGATGGCACGATAAGAAGACCCTACCTCATGACTTCCAATCAGGTGATTTCGTTCCACTTTCTAATTCTCGACCTAAGTCTTTAACGGGCAACCTACTGTCTTATTGGTCTGATCCTTTTCAGGTACGAGACGTGGAACTATGGAGTGATGCGGGTGACACGTTCAACGCCAATGGACAGCGGCTTAAGCTCTACCAAGCCGCTCAACCGATCGAAAGTGGAAACTCCATTTCCCTTTCCGATCCACCCGTCGCGCACGCATGAGGAATGGAGACGTCAAAGCTTAATGACGTTAAATAAGCGCTTTCTGGGAGGCAACCCAGCTATTTGTTTTTACTTTTCATGTTTAAGACTCAGTTATTTAATTTCCATAAAAAAAAAAAAAAACAGAAAAACACAAAAAAAATAACACCACAAACGTGCTTCACTTCCTTCATCCTCCATCGGAGCTTCACGTCGAGGACGCCGTTCAATTCAAGTCTGGGGGAGCAGCTCACGTTTGTCAGGTGATTTCGTTTCATTTTCCTTTGATTTTTAGTTTTTAGGTTATTTTTGCGATTTTTAGTTCGTTTTTGTTTTCATTGAGTCAGAGTCGTCCCAAGGCACTTGTCCGGTGCCACGTTTTGAGATGAACCCCGAACTTAGGAATGCTTAAGAGGTTGACCTTTTCCGTTAGACTTTGCATGATTGAGCTAGGTTGTCCTATGCGTTAGAGCTTATTAGTCGGCTGAAAAACAATAGGTCGTAGTTCTAGGGAATCCTAGTGTTACTTGTGGGGATGTTTAGACGAGGTTGCTAGGCTGGTCTGTCGTTTATTTTCTCTACCCAGATGGTCATACTTCGTGTAGACGACACTTTACTTTGGTTACATTGAGGATCATTGGATCATATAAAATCGAGCTTGTTTTGCAGATTAAAAAGCACACACTAACACTCCGCTGTCGATAGAAATAGTGCCTAATAAGCATGATCAAAAATCGATATGAGTGCATCGACCTTGTTACTCCTTCGGTGGCTCGGGTCTAAGTGGTGGGTTGGCGATCATCTTTCTACGTCCTAAGGGCAAGGCACAAAAAGCCACCTACTCCGCTGCACTCTCACACGAGATGCATGAGTATACCGTCATCGGTAGTCTGGGTCTAAGTAGAGGCTAGATCCCTTCAAATCCGACGTCCTAGAAGCCTAGTGTGTATGCAAAGAAAAAGAAGAAAAGAAAAGAAAAGAAAAATGGAAAAATAAAAGAAAACAAAAGAAAAAAAAAAGAAAAAAAGTCATAAAAAGAAAATAAAAAGAAGAAAAAAAAAGAAAAAGAAAGAAGCTCGGAAAGAAAGAAACAAGTATCCTCGGTTGACCTAGGTTTAGCATAGTCTGAAGTCTTGTCTGGTGGAGGGAGTTACGGTAGCATGTCTAGTCTCCTTTGATTTACTTTCTTATGGGTAACCGTGGTGGACCTAGGATTAAGGCTGAAACTCGATTAGGCCGAATTTGCTCTCGACGTGCTAGTTGATCGGTTAGGTTCGCTTTAGCGGTATTTCTAGGAGAAGGGGAATTCTCGTATTTTCATACCCCATGTATTCCACGTTTACGTTTGCTTAGGGACAAGCAAACATTCAAGTCTGGGGGATTTTGATCATCTCGTTTTCATACGTATTTCTTGCACGATTTAGGAGACGTTTTTGATACATATGTGATGTTTTACGTATGATTCCGTATCCGTTTTACTTGCTTTCGTGCTTTTCATGTTCTTACAGGTTTTTACGCGTATTTGGACCATTTTGGAGCTAAAGGAACATGCACGGAGCTAAGGAGCAACTTGGGGGATCATCACGGGACAAACGGGACGAGATTGAGCATGGAAAAGCCTCACCCGGTCGGGCACAACCCTTGCACGATCGGGCAAAACCTACGGCCAATTGTGTGGACCATTTAGCACGACTCGGGCAAGCATTTAGGACCATTTTGCCTTGTGCCCGAGAGTTCGGGTTTAGGTAGCGTTGCATAGTCTCTGTGGGATCGACACCTAAAATACTACACACGTGCCGTGCACTTGCGGGTAGATTAGGTTATATTTAACTCTGATACGCATCAGAATCATCCTAAAATGACAACAATGTGTACTAAATCAGGTCATGCGCAAACTTGTGTATACATTAGACTCCCTACAGTCGAAGCATAAAGAATCTTCCTCATTTCTTAAATTTCTAGTTTAGTCTTTGGGCACTGTCTAAGGTTGAATTTATCACCCTTAGAAATAGGGGTATCTATACCTTTACACCTTTCTTTCCAAACTGCTCAAAACTTTTAATGTAACTCTTTTTTTATAAACCTAATATACTTCAAGAATGGTCTCGGTGTATCTTTCATCTTAAATTGCTTCGAAAAAAATTTCTTAGTTTTGTGCATAAAGCTCACATCGTTTGCAGCAATAAGGATATCATCCACGTAAAGGATTCTCAAGATAAATGTTCTCCCACTAATCTCGTGGTATACACAATCATCTACCTGATTCACCTCAAAGACATATGAGATGATTATATAATGAAACTTGCGATACCATTGATGAGACACTTGCTTCATACCACAAATGGATTTCTTTAATTTGCAAACGTTTTCTTTTGATTTTCAACCACAAAGTGTTCTGGTTGCATAATATAAATATTATCTTCATTGTCACCATTGAAAAAGGCTATCTTAACATCCATATGATGCAGCTCTAAATCGTAATGAGCTGTCAGTGCCATCAATTCTCTCAAAGAGTCTTTCGATGAAACTGGAAATAAAGTCTCTTTGCAGTCTATGCCTTCCTTTTGAGTAAATCCTTTGGAGACTAAACGTGCTTTATAACTTTCCACATTTCCATGTGACTCCCGTTTGATTTGAATATCCATTTACATCCAACGGCTTTTGCACCTTCAGGCAAAGGGAGAAGATCACAAACGTCATTGTCTTCCATAGACTTAATCTCTTCATTCATGGCATAAGTCCACTTTTAAGAGTTAACACTTTGAATGGCTTGAAAGACATTAACTAGACCATATTCCAGCAATCCAATACCATCCTCTTATTCTTGAAGAAATGGTATATAGTCATCAGAAATAGCATTTTTCATCTCTCGAATAGACCTACGTGGCACAATTTCCTGATGTAACTATTTTTGGGAACAGAGTCAACTCTACATAGTAATACTTTCATGAGTTGTAGCACCAGAATCAATCCACCAAGTATGTATTGATAGAAAAGCTAAATTGATCTCAGAACAAACTAAATTGAGAGTCAAACCTTTATTTGCACGCCAAGTATGATACTTTGTGTAAGATTTCTTCATATGACTAGTCATGTGATAAAAGAAACCTTTTTTTTATCTTAGCCTGGTCTGTATTTTATTTCTTTTACACATGAAATGTTCCCAAATAAGTGGTTTCATAACCTTTTACTTTTCTCGGTCTTGAACCTTGAGGTGGTAGTGACAAAACACTATGTGTCTTTTCTTGCCTCAATCTCTATTCCTCTTGCACACAGTGGAAAACAAGTTCATTAAGAGTTAATTTGTTCCTCTAATAGTATAACTAACCTAAAAATGATTGTATTGTGCAGGAAGAGAAATTAAAATCAAACACACTAGGACGTCTTCCGATAACCCAAGTCCAATTGCCTTTAACTTAGGGGTATTCGTTGACATTTTCATGATGTACTCTCAAATACACTCATTGCCCTTGTACCTCATGGAGAAAATTTTCCCTAAAAAAGCGTGATTGTTTCCGCTTTCTCATTTCTGACAAAGCATTTCTCCAAGGTCTCGAGATATTCCTTAGCCAATGTCACCTCATTAGGCATAGAGCCTCTGAAAACTGAAGGAATGAAATGTTTGGTGATCATCAAACACGTGATGTTCGAGGTTTTTCAGTGTTCAAGTTAGTTACGATCCTCAACAGAACTCGATTCCACTATCGCTGGATGAATCTCCCTAATCGCAAGGTCGTGACCCATCAAAGCAAGTACGATTAGTAAGTACTCTTTCCATTCAGCAAAGTTTGACCCATTCAACATAGGGATCAAACTGATATTGACAGAGATACTTGATTTGAATTGCACAACTGTAAAACAAAAGATAGCTCATGTTCGACATACATTTAATAAAACCTTAATTGAATGATAACATAAGATCTAATCCCATCATAAGACATTTGCGCAACATCAAATTTAGTCTTTGGACATTCCCTTTGACTTGCAATAGATGACTCAACACATTAAATAAATAGTGTAAATTAAATATCTCATGCAAAGATTAACCATTGGGCATAACCATAACATTTATCTCATACAAAAAATAAACATTAATTATCAATGCATGTATACAATACTGTCAAACCATGATTAATCTTTGGATTTATCAAAGTTTGCATGACTTATATTATGTAACATTCTTAATGTAATTGAAATAATTATTTTTTTTTAAGATTGTCCACTTTGATAGGATGTTGAGAAATATAATCAAATCATATACATTAATTAAAGGATATTCAATTATCAACAATCATTTTTTAAGTGAAATTTTAATTTAATAACTACGATTTAACCTTATGATTACATTATTCAAATGTGTAATCAAATCATAGTGAATTAAATTCACCGAAATAATAATATGATATACAAAAACAATTATATCAATTCTAATCCAAATGAATTGTACAAATTAATTTGAAAATAATCCATCCTTTAAACATTAATTTACGAAATCGAATTCATGTTTTACCGAATTATTCCCACGAAATTGAAAATAAGAAAAACCACTTGCCGGAATAACTGATTGGAGTGGTCAACACAACTGATAAAAAGCATCGATCCAATTCTGTAACTCTTTCTTTCTGCAAATTATAATTTTTTGAAAAAGAAAACTCAAAATGGGCTAGGCCGCAAAAATTTTCAGTTGGGTCGGATAAAAAATTTTAAACATAATGGACGAGGACTGAATTGTTTTTTATTGGAGCTTTCTTTTTTATAAAAAATAATTAGAGTGAAAAAAAAATACGGGCCAGGTTCTTTTTTTAATATTAATGATCGAACACGATATATAAAAAAATTAAGAAAATGGACTTTTTTTATACCCAATTATCAATATTAAAAAATAAATAAATAACAAACTGTTACTTGACCGATATCTTCCGTCTATTATTCCACAGCTCCCCTTTCTTCCCAACATTTAGTTATTTTTTTTATTTAAAAAAAACACTTGGCTAATTTTTTTTTTAATATAAACAGAAAAAATATCATCTTGTCGACAGATTCTTCATTTTTTTAACTTATTTTAACTCGAATTTGTTAAATTAATAATGACTAATCCAAATTTGATATAACACACGTTAGATCAATTCTAATTTGACGTAAATACAATAGATCGGACTCTGATACCAATCGAAAGAAGTCATTTATCTTATACAATTTCTAAATCCTAAAATTCTATTGTTAATTAAATTAAAATTGAACGGAAGATTGTGATAAATATATGTATCCATAAAATACGTAATGCAACAGAATCGATCTTCTGGTTCTACGTGTAATCGCTAGATTCTATATAAGGATGGGATATGTGAAGAAACAAATGAGACTTTTCGGTAGTTTTTTTATGGGGGATTATAAAAAATGCCCCTGTAGGGCTAAAGTGCTTCAAAAAT
>CM071868.1:17852313-17874632 GCA_036759665.1 Gynandropsis gynandra | reverse complement strand
TACACGACCGGGCATATGAACAAGGAGATCGGGTGATCACTACCCGATCGGGCGTGTTCTGGATACCCGCTCGGGCAATCAGCCATCCATTCTGCCCCGTAAGTTTACGCGACTTGGGCTCCTCAACCACACGATCGGGTGATCACTACCCGATCAGGCGAGTTCTGACTACCCGCTCGGGGCTTCAGCCATCCATTCTGCCCCGTAAGTTTACGCGACTCGGGCCCCTCAACCACACGATCGGGTGATCACTACCCGATCGGGCGCCACGCTCAACACGGTCGGGCAAGGCTTTACCCGACCGGGTAACATCACTACCCGAGCGGGCCGCGCGATCCGCAACAACCTAGATCTAAGTTTCAAACGAGCTAATAAAAGGGAGAGAATAGATCTAGGGAAAGGGGGGCGACGAACAGGAAAAGAAAACATTGGAGAACATCTGGGAAAGCTCGGGAAGCATCGGAGAAGAAGAGAAGCACCGTCCCGTACACCGGTAACGCATTAGGGAAGGTCGAGGCATCGAGTTCCTTAGGGTTTTATCATGTATTGGATTATGTCATCTTCTGTTTTCATGTATTCCATGAGTGAGTAGAGTCCCTACTGCGGGTAGGGTTATCGGTTTTGTTTGTATGAACGATGATTTTCTTTAATGCTTAGTTCTATGATTCTTACTCTTGATTTACGGTTCTATGCTTAGCAATATCAATCATATGTTAGTGTTGACCGCTCAACAACAATGGATATCGAACCTTGCTGGAAGGTTAAGGAACGAATCCGGTCCGCTAAGTAGTAGATTAAGTCTTGGCTAATGAGAATCTGACCGGTCGGTTAGCCAACTTAGGGATAGTGATTGCGGTCTTAATGCTGCCATGGTACGTGTTAATCGGCTGTCGGAAGGCAGGGTTGCATGTATCCATGGTTAGGAGGTTTAGGCTCGGAAGAATCACTCCTCGACAATAGAGCATGAATTTCCCGTCGTCAAGAGTAGGTTGTAGATCTATGATCTTTAGTCGTTCATGTATGCAATATCCGGTATCCCGTACACCCGTAGTATTCATCATATCTAGTTCATCTTACCTTCGTTTCGTTGTCACCCTTAGGTTAGATTTAGGACCATTAGAACCATATCCCCTCTTATCACTTTTCTTGCTAGTTTAGTTTTGTTCTTAGTCTAGCTGTATTAGTCCCTGAGATCGACCCTGGTACTACAAGATCCGTATACTTGCGGTGAAGTGGGCTAGGTTAATTATAATTCGCGTTTCCACACGTCAGATACAATCTCTCTTATTTATATCAGAATATTCTCTAAGATCATATATAGTATTATGAGGATTTTTTGCGGGTATTCAGAATTATCTAACATCTTATTGTATATCGAAGATATTCTTATGAATATTCTCCAAAATTATATTTTCTTTTCCTTTATAAGAAAGTCTTTTAATGATTAATAAAATAATAAAAATTTTTTGGACTTGTTTCAAGATATAGTCTATAATTTTTGACAATGGATGCTGATTACGGGTCATCGTGTAGCTTGCTCGATACTTTTTATGATAATGTTTTTTATTAACAGCTCATTGATCTGTTCTTTTATCTGAATAACTTGCTAAATTTAAACAGGAAATCCCAGAGAAAATAAAGGTCAAATAAGGAAAGATAAAGATTTTTTTTTTAATTTGAATCTGAGTTTTCTTCTTCAGAAGCTATACGAAGTAAAGCATGAAACTTTGGAACAAAAGCATGAAACTTTGGAACAATCCTATAATGCGAAGACGTACATGAAAGGCAGTATTTTCACTATATTCTTCAAACTAGGGCGCCCTTGAAACTTCTTTGGGAGCATCTACACCTCAAGATCACATAGGAAATGAGCCTGTAGACCAAGATAACACAAACCATGATCAGAACATTCATCCATTGACTCTCTTCTCCATACCCTTCTTCTCTTAGTAGACCCTCCTCTGTCAAATGGCATTTCTCGAGAACATACTCTAAGCACTTGCTTGACTTGGAGAACTCGTTTATCAGAAATCCTTCAAATGGATACTTGAACAGAGAGATATAATTCATAAAAATCCAGTAACTAGGGATTTCTTGCTTCGATATGAAGTAACCTGAGAACAGAAAGAATGACCCCATGACACCGGAAATCACTGAATTTCCGATGATGAAATTCGGAACCAGCGCACTAAAACACACGACAACTGAATTTGCTGCGTAAAGAATCAACCAAATGAGCAACAAAAAGTGGAGAAACGCCAGGAAATTAGGGTTTAGCCCTACCAACCAGTATACTGGAACTGTAAATAGGATAGCTAGGATAAGCAGAAACGGCAAGTAGACAAGTCCATTAGCGATTGCATATGACGATATTCTGTAGCTTCCTCTGGAGGTCTCCTTCATTAGAATCTCCCTTTCTTGCAGAAATATCGGCAGTGCCTCGATTGTTGTAGTTAGCAGGAACGTCAATATGAATGCGAATAGACCTACCCTTTCTCGTGCACCAATGACATCGTCTTCAAGATTATGGAAAATCAGACCTAGAACAAGACCTGAAGCTAACATTTGAACCGTCCTGAACATGAACAGTTCCTTTGTTCTTAAAATGTTTTTTGAGAATCTATGAGTGAGTATCATAGTTTCGTCTATTCTTGAATTTGCAAAATTCCTGGTGAAATCAGTTTCTAAATTCACAGTTCCCTCATCAGCAACCTTGGCTTGTTGAAACAGTTGTTGCAGTGTGGATCTGCCACTTCTGCTCTCCCCTTTAATCATTTCTAATTTCTTCTGGTGTTGTGATGTTGCTGATGTCCGTACATGACCTACCTTTCTTCCTTGCTGAGTCTTTTGCTGTTTTCTGATGGTGTCGATTGACTCGATAGCGAATTCAACAATATTTACATGGACAGGAAGCTGCAAACTGATAGAAATCAAATATGTACCGAGCTGGTCCACAGAGCCATGATGCAAGACCGAGCCATTCGCTAACAAAAGAACAGAGCTGAAGAGCTTGACTATACGAAAGCCCGGTTGGTGGATGCTCAGAATTATGGTCCGACCTCTTTTGTCAGCCATTAGTTTGAGCATGTCTATAATCTGCAGAGCTGAAGTACTGTCCAAACCAGACGTGGGTTCATCAAGAATAAGAACTTTGGGGTCATGAATAACCTCAACTCCTATAGAAACACGACGTCTCTCCCCACCAGATATTCCTCTGACCCTATCATCACCAACACGAGCCATCGCCACAGCTTCTAAACCTAGTTCATGCACCAATGACTTGACCCGCGATCTCAGTTGACCTTCAGGGAGTTTTAAACGCAACTTGGCACTGAACATAAGAGTTTCTTCCACTGTAAGTAAAGGAAACAGAGAATCTTTCTGAGTAACATAACCAGAAATTTTCTTCAACTTGGCTCTATCAACGGGTCTCTGGTTCACAAACACAGACCCGGTTTGTGGAATTACTTCGGCAGCAAGAATTTCAAGCAGAGAAGACTTCCCCGCACCACTCGGACCAACGATTGCGAGAATCTCCCACGGTTTGGCTCTGCAGGTAACTCCTTTTAATACATGCTTGGACTCGTTGCCTGTTTCTTCCTCAAGCTTCCACGACTCTTCACTTTTCAGGTGATGATCAATTTCCTGTTTTGTTTTCCGGGCTAAGATCGCAAAAGGGTTAAGGTTTCTTTCTCGCTTTAAAATCTTGAAGTCGATATCTTCAGCGTCTATCTCACACCCTTCCGTCATGGATGAAGCTCTTTGTTTCTCTAGTTCTTCTTCTTCCTCCTAAAGGCCAATGCTATTGACACTAGAGTTTAAGCAGAAAGCATGTATGGTACAACAAACCATGTACTTTCCGAGGTTTTATTCTTTTACATATAGATATAGAAATACATACACTCATATATATGTGTTTTAGTTGCGATCTCATATCATATGGTTCAAAGATTAAGGAGACAGCTCGGTTTCTGTAGCTTCGATTTGGATTTAAGTGAAGTAAAATGAAGAAATGTTCTGGAATTTTGTTTACTACTTTGGTCACGTGATATTGTTCTTCGGAATTAGCTGTAATTTCCTTCATTGAGAACTGTAAAGTTCACGTGCTCACAATTCATCCATATGTTTGTTGGCAATTTCATGATTTAAGAAATTATATTTGCAAGTTTATTAGGTATTAGGATTTAGAATGTAAGGTGTAGTCGAAAAAATTTAATTGATAATATTTTTTCCATACTTCTTTCAGATAAGAGAAATGATAAAAAGTAGCATTATATATATACATATATAATTTTAGTTCCATATTTCTTATATTTTTGTATTTAATCTTCCTTGATTTAAAATATTAGTTTATACTTTTAAATTTGTATTTACACTTTCGGATGGTATAATTCATTTGTGTTATACTTTATAAAATTGTCCTTTTATAACTTGCGCGTTATGCAGTTTATTTAAAATTTGTATTTTTAAATAATATTTTGATATAGAAAAAGTTAATTTGTAAATACATTATTGGTTAAAATAATAAAAATGTTTGATTGGTAAACCAATTAATAAGAACATTCAAATTCGGTTAATTTGAAAAGATATAATGGTAAATCGTTAAATAATAAGATGTATCAAATAAGATTTGACGATTCATTAGTTGAATGAAATGCAAAAGATACGAATATTGTATTACACAAACCAGAGGAAGAAACTTTTTGCATATATAATTTCATGATTACTTGTTTAATCCATACATGCATTTCTAAAACATTAACTTGAAATGATATTTAAGTATATATATATATATATATTTGGAAATCAGTAATATTTATAGTTTAGAAAGCTTTCTATAATTTGAAACAACCTTTAATTTATTGGAATATAATTTAGATATGTAGATAATTAACATTTTCACTAAAAAGTACAAAATCCATTACAATAAATTGATTCTCATTATAAAGGACTTAGTTGATCTCATATCCCTGTAAATCTTCCTATAACCCGTTTTTCTGTAGCATGTGATACAATATTTGCAAAGACCGCCACTCTTGTTACAGTATTTTTTGAACTTCTTCATTACCACTATATTAAAGAAATTTGTAAATAATATAATAACATAAACATAAAGGCCATAAAATGTTAAAAAATATTTTATTATTAAGTTAACCAAAGTAAAAACTTTTAAACGGTTACAAAGTGGCATTTTTAAAAAGTTTATAGTTAATATGTTTGTCTGAATATTTCAAATGTTTAACCTTTTAAATTTTTTTAATGATAAGAGAAAAATAAGGTTGCCTTTGTAAGAAGATTTGTATTGGTATGTTTACCTGAAATAGCTAGTAGACCATTGAAAATTTTTT
Organism: Gynandropsis gynandra; assembly: GCA_036759665.1. Classification (NCBI taxonomy): domain Eukaryota; kingdom Viridiplantae; phylum Streptophyta; class Magnoliopsida; order Brassicales; family Cleomaceae; genus Gynandropsis; species Gynandropsis gynandra. Next base: position 17,869,284 of record CM071868.1, on the reverse strand, counting down.
CATTTTGACATGATTGTGTCTTCTATTTGACATTTGCTCAGATCTAAAATTATCAAACCAATAGCTAAAGACTCTTGAGAGGGTAACATAGAGTTAACCGTAGCTAAAAACTAGTTTTGGTATATATAATCTAATTTGGTTCATTTTTTTCTTGGCTCTTGTTTATGGTCATTGCATAACATAATCTGACTGGAAATTGCCTCATTTGCAATGTAAACGAGAATCCTAAATCAGTTGGTGATAAAATGATCATAGGTATAAGGACTCTGGTACCTACATTTATTCCAGTAATTACTCTGGTTCCAATACTCTTGTTTCTTAATGTATGAAAATTAATCTCGTTCCATTATAAATGCCATCATTTTGGTTTAAATTTCTTAGCATCATTATCGGAACACCGATTTTTAGAGAAAGCTTATGTTTTAGCAGATCAGGGAATTCAAGAGAGTTTAAATATTTCACTAGGTAGAATGAATGCCAATCAGTAGTAGGAGCACTATCAATTCCAATTGTATATGAACTCAAGTACTGAACCATTTTACCGAAAATTCTGGCTAATATTAATTCATTAGTTTCATCGACATCATCATTTCGTGGAGTAAGAATTGTCTTTCCTTTGAGATATTCATATTTCCTAAAGAGTTCACTAAAGCGCGGATCTGTTGCATCCACAGTTGTGGATAACAGATAAATTTGATTTTCTAGCATCAACTCCTTTGCAATGATAATTTTATCAACCTCAGAATACTTGTATGATGATACATTGCTTTTATGTTCTGCACCAAGTCCAACATCTAATAATCATCTGGCGAAATCTTTCTCTTGTTGTTTCAAACGCATGTTTTATTCTAAAGTATATATGCAACATAATTTCCATAGATGGGAACGACTAATTGTTGTCATAACGATTTCAACACGACCTCCTCAAGTAATAGGTAAAATCTGACAGAAATTACCTTCTAAGAGGGCTGTTTTACCTCTGAATGGTTTCTCTGCACTTTCTTCATCATTCATAGACACTAAGTCTTTTAAAGTTCGACCCAATTATTCAAATATGTGTCGGTGTGCCATGGAAACTTCATCTCATATGATAAGATCTGCTTTGATCAATAAATCTGCTAGCAAAGTTCCTTGTTTTATATTACATCTTTGAAATTATAGTCCTATATAAATATGTTTTACCCGTTGCTCCTAGACCATAAACGAAGAAAAGCTACCATTTTTTTTGTTCCACTAAATCTATAACAACTGTATAAATTTCCATCTATTTTTCGTTTATGGTTTCAAATAATTTCATGTGCTCGATCCGTTTGATTTTCTCATTAAATTGTAATTGTTGTCTAAGCAAAGCATTACTGATCTCATACAAGATGCTTTTGTCTAGTGTTATCATATTTGCGTAGTCAATCAATGACTTGTCATTTTCTCCAAGTAGTTTTTCAATCTCTATTAGAATATATTGTTCAATTTCTTTATCCGACAACTATAGACTATTGAATTTAAATTCTCTTTGTTTTTTCATCAGGAAATCCTCTCCAAGGAATTTCCAGCAATTTTTCCACAATTCAAATGGTTCGCTCACTTCACAATATAATAATAGTGTTACAAAAAGGCGACGTAATTGTGAAGGTATTGCCCATTTAGATGCCTCATTCATAGCTTGGCGCCATTCATTGTCACCATCAAGTAACCTTCTTGCTACCCATGCATATTTGAAATTGGTATACGTGACACTATCAACCATTTTTATGTCATCATAACTGGCCGAGCCTCTAACAACATTCAACAACATCCTCACATAGTACGATTCTCCACTTGCTGGATGAATATTTACGATTCTTCCAAACATCAAACCTTGTTTTCGTATAGACCAAAACTTAAACATGTTTTTCCATATACAAACTTTATTAGGAACTCAATATATGTTAATTTGCGTGTTTCTTTGAATTTTCTATTCACGTTCATCCATTATGTAAACATTGTCTCTTTTGATTCTGGATTAGTAACTACTTTTTCGAGATCTGTTGAATCTTCAAAAATTAAAGCTTGTTCATTTTATAAATCAAATGATAACCTCATAACTGGAGGTTTTTGCTAATGTATTGGAAATGACAATATCCTCCATACAACTTCGCACGAAGAGATGTACCAACATTCTAGGTAGTTAAATTTTTCATTAATGATTGATGCGTTCTCCTTACTTGTAGAACCATCACTCTTAATCGCTCTCTTAATTAGTAGCGATGCTTTATCCACTACTTTTGTTATGTACTTAAAAAATATTTGATTGCATTGGATTTACTGCACCACTCAACGTTTATATACGCCTTGTACTTATTGAGCATTTTTCAATTATGAAGCACAAAAAAAAAAAAAAACAGTTGTCCAATCTAGTATCACCCTTAACTGCATATTTGGAGTCATCTTTTCTACGTTTGTACAACAAATATTTAGAATCATGAACACTTGTATACTCGACATAAGGGTGTGGATATCTGCTGCACACTCCGTTTTCCATACACGGTGAACTTGGTCGTTCTAAACCACATGGCCCATGCATCATATGATGCTCAACCAAACTAAACCCTTCACCATCAATTTCTTTGTCTGGCTACATGAATGCATCAATAAATTCTGTCGAAGGATTTTTATGCGTCAATTGTAACCATATAAGAATATGTGAATGATGAAGTCCTTGCTTTTTGAACTCACTTGTGTGTATAACTGCAAGATTGAAAGGTTTTAGGTGAGCACAAAATTTGATGTATATATATGGTTCTCATTAATTAATGAAGTGTTTAAAGAAAATAAACCTAACTACCTGATATGGTCATTTCGGATTGGCAATCATTGGTACAAATAGGTCCGGATTACCATACCACCTACATATAGCCATTGTGTCGTGGTAGTTCTTAACCATATATTTTGGTCCACTGGTAAATGAAGGGGATAATACAATCCACTTACCTAATACTTTAGCACTCCTATCACATTTTCCAACCGCATCAAAAACATTATTATAAAGATCATATATGAGTTTTTGTTTTTTATTTCTAGACCATCGTATTCGCTCTTGTTCAATGGTTGTATACGCATAAACAACATATTGTTGGAATAAATGATTTCCTTTTATAATTTTCTTCCCTTCTGATAATCGTGTTTGTATTTGATAAGCATAATACTCCCTCATTGTATCTTTTTTCTTTGAACTAATGTATGGTATCTCCTCATGAACCCATATTGACCGTAAGGAAATAACAACGGATCATGTAAGCTCATCAACAACGAATGAAGATCACTAATTCTATAAAGTTCACATGACAGCTTCAATTGTAAGATGATGTCTCTTTCTCCATTTGTTATTGAGAGATCACCAAAAACTAAACCAGCAATTTCATCACCCGTTGGTAAATCACATTGTTGTTTTATCAATCATAATGAAAAAGCATTGAAATCTCCCATTTTATATCGATCACGGGCTCTTCGAAGGATTTGAGATAAATGGTTATGAGCATCCAATATTTCTATTAGCTCACTGACTATGTTTTCATCGAGATTTCCTGCACGTGGAGTTCGCTTGAGAGTATTGATGCAATTGTGGACCTCATTTTATCGTGTCATAGATATAGAGATGGGGAAATTTCCGAGGGGTTCCTTGAAGAGGTAGAAGGGATACTATTTGATGGTGATTTTTTCCACGGATTTTAAAAGTGTAAGGACCTCCTCAAAATGTTATAGAATTTTGAATTTTTGCACCAATCGATGTAAATTTCAAAATAGAATTATAAGCCCTAATGTTTTTCAGAAATGAAAGGGAATTGCTATATAGCTCTTCCAACAGAACAGGTGGTTCTGGAACTTTTGGTAATCTTATTCGGCCTTGCATACAACACATATTGAATAAAAAATTCAGTTTGTTAGGTCCTCATCCCATGCTTTGAGAATGCCATACTAACGCGTCATAATGTTGGCAACAAATAATTTCCTTAGCAATATGAGCTTGTGCATTTGATAAACCTAATGGTGTATAATAAATAAAAGGATTTAATGGGGAAAATATATCTATTTGATGATAGTTTAGGTTTTGAATAATATTTATTAAGTTTTAAACAAATATTTTTTTTGTGATGTTGATGTTATATACATTAAAATTGTACATTTGTAAAGTATTTCAATTTGAACTAAGATTTAAAAAACAAATACAAATAAGTACAATGATTCGTATAACAAGTTTATGCTAACGTTAACCTTGTTCTCGAGTAATTGTTTTCTTCTCCTAAATGATGGCTCTTCTTATGCTTCAGGCATTTGTTGAGCGTGCTATAATTCAAAATTAATGCATATGTTATAAGAAATATTCATTACATAAAATCTTAGTACACAATTTAGGTATGATTATAATTTTTAATGGTGAATATATTGGATCTATATATTTAAAGATGGAAAAAATATCACTTATTTCGATACAAACATTTTGTCTTCAAGTCAATTGTTGTGTGAAATTGCATTTGAGAACTGTGTAGCAACAACTTTTCAATAACCAAGGGCGTGTTTCAACTGTAAAGATAAAATATAAGTATGAGCCGTTAATACAATACAAAATACATGTATTATATGAAAAAACACAAATATGAAAAGTTTTTATTGTTGTTGAAAATGGAAGAAGTTTCCCGTGGATTGTCATTTGTTGCTATAACGATATGTTTGGGATATTTTGGTTTCTGCATGTGAAATGATATAACTTTCCGGTGTATCCTAAAAAAAATTATATTAGTTAGGATTTTCTTTGCAATATTATAAACAAATTAATCATTTAAAATAATGAATATTAATTTAAACATGAACAAAATATTTGAAAACACTTATTTTTTTGTTGTAAAGATATTATTGACTATTAAAACGTAGATGTAATATTAATTTTTAATCAAATATAATTAAAGATTACACTATATACATAACACACGTTTTAAATTTAAAATATAAAACTCATCGGTTTTTATAAGATGTTTTAAATTATAGGTTGTTTTACCGACATTTAAAAAATGTCTCAGAACCTAAAAGGGTCATTGCGATCGACCGAAACCCTAAGAAAAATCGGTCGACCATATCTGAAATTTCCGGAGGAAGTGCAACAATTCGTCGATGGATGATGATGGTGAGATTCGCCACTACAATAGCGGCGAAGAATCTGATAGAACAATGGCACTAGCGCCTCTAGCCAACCGACGGTACCGAAGAAAGCAGGCTCACCGTTTGTAAACCCATGCGGTTTCGCAATAGTCTACTAATAAACGAAGAATTCAAAGGAGAACATGCATTCACCAGTGGTTAAGCAAGTTTGTTTCTGTAGATTTTAAAAAACAAAGATGAATCAGCGGAAGCAAGATAGAAAGATTAAGAGCGAGGGAAAGATTGCGAGAACTTGAGAGAATAAGAATAACTATTCTCTTATGCATTTCTTTAGAACCAAAGGTACATATTATACAAGTAGAAAGGGAGAAAACAAGGAAAATACAAGTAAAAATGCAAGGCACAAGTTTATATGTAACATGCATGAGCTGGAGTGGTCAACAAGGCCTAGAGACCGTAGAGGTCATAAATTGGCTTGACCAGGTCGCAGGTTGTGGGACGCAAGTCACAGGTCGTAGGACACGAGACACATGAGAGAGCCGGACATAACCTGAGCGAAGAGAGCGGGACGCGACCTGAGCAAAGAGAGCGAGACATGACCTAAGCGGGACGCGGCATGAGAAAAGAGAGCGGGACACGGAGAAGGGACTGGGAGACGGGTCATGAAGAGCGGGACACGACCTTTCTTCTTAACGCTCCCCCTCAAGCTTAGGCGTTCAAAAGCAACATAAGTGAAACCTCATTAAAACCTTTTCAGGGAAAACCCAATTGGGACAAAAACCCGACAAAAGAAAAAGAGTACAATAGCTTATGAGCTCGAGGGATGATCGACTAATCTTGAATGCGATGCCTTGGGACTGAAAATATCAACGAGGCCAATTCGATTATTGAGATCTTTGCATACTTTTTCACTTGTGGCTTTGGTGAAGACATCGACCAACTGATCTGAGCTTCTTGTGTATATGAATTCAATGATGCCATCTTTGAGCTTATCTTAAACATAATGACAATCAACTTCAATATGTTTTGTTCGTTCGTGGAACACCGAGTTGGAGGCAATGTGAATTGCCACCTGATTGTTGCAATGAAGCACCATGGCCTGCGAAGGTTCGAGGCCAAGAGTTTTGAGGAGAGATCGGATCCAAATGAACTCACATGTTGCATTTTCCATAACTCGGTACTCGGTCTCAGCGCTGGAAGGAAAGACCACCAATTGCGTTTTGCTTCTCCAAGTTACAAGGTTCACCCCGAGATAGGTACAAAACCTCGTCGTTGATTTCTGGTCTTTGTCATCACCTGCCCAATCTGCATCACTATACCTAATTATACTAGTATCGTTGTTTTTACTCATTAGTATCCTTTTCCTGGAGCGTTCCTGATGTATCGGAGGATTCAGTCTACCATTTTCCAATGTTGTTCCTTCGGGACATGCATATGCTGGTTGACCTGATTCACAACATAACACAAGTCAGGTCTTCTATATCATGAAATGGTTTACCATTGATGCGTTATCAAAGTTAAACCAATAACCTAAACTACCCGCAAGTGCACGACACGTGTGTAGTACTTCAGGTGTGGATCCCACAGGGACTATGCAACATAACTTAAACTCGAACTACAAATCAAACTTTCTAACGAGCGAAATATGGTTTTAAGAATGAAATACTAAAAACAAATAAACAATCTAGTTCTTAAGAATGACATAAATGTTCCAGGAATCCATTTTCACCACAAGACTACCGAAACCAACAATCAACCTATCTATCATGCAATCCCAATCAAGTTATCTAAGACAGACGATCCTAATATGATATCTACCCTCTCTCGAGGCATAGACACGTGATCTAGTCAAGTTACCCCCTACTTTCGTGGCTGACACCTTGAAATAAACCCATAAGACCTGTGATTCATCCGTTTTACCCTCAACCGCTGCTACCCTACTTTCGTGGCCTAACCTCGGTTGTTCTAAAACTGATCTTCTAGGACTAGAATTCTCTTTTCGGTCCTTCTCCTAACCCCTAACACATGCATTTACTTGGCCTTCGTAAACACAAGTTATTTAAGCACTCAGATAAAGAATAGATAAACGAAAACGGGAAGATGCATTCAAAGATAAATCAAAAGTGGTTCCGGAATAGCCATGGGCTAATCCCTTCTCCTAGAACAAACAAACTACTCGCTCATGCGTCTATAAACAAACATAAACGAAATAGAAGGTCTAAGGAACATGAAAACCAAACGAAACCGAAGTGTCGGGTTGATCTCCAAAGCTCCTTGCAAGTCTCCTTCGCAAGAACCATCTTACTTCTCTCTACTCTCTCCCTCGATCAAGAACTGAAAACTGCGTGAATTAGCTCGATTTCTCACTCCTCTCCTCTTGTTTCCTTCCTCTTTTCTTTCCTTTTCTCCCTCTCTTTCCTTCTGGACGTTTAGTTCTTCCTTATGTTGCAGTAGCCACCGATTGTTGTCATTTCATGAGTTTCCATTCTTGAATAAGTTGGGTGACGTTTCCATTAGTTCCTCCAACGAAATATCACTTATTCCTCTTCTCTAAAGTCATTTTCCATATTGTATAAGTCCCCAACAAACTCCCATTTGTTTTATGTCAAATTAACTTATTTAGAGTTGCAGGTAATGGACACGACCCGCGCGGGCAGGGTAAGTGACCCGCTCGGGTACGACGCGGAAGGTCGTGCGGGATCATGATGAGAAAAGAGGCTGCCCGCTCGGGCTCAAATTCTGCCCGCTCGGGCTGAGGCCCTAGGCATGGTATTTCTCGCCCGACTCGTGCTCAAATCGCTGGACAAAATCACCGTAACAAATGCCCGCTCGGGCTAGGGAGTTACCCGCGCGGGTAGTGGCTAATCCTTGCCGATTCTCGTTCCGTTTGTCCCATGATGATCCTCGATGTTGGAACTTTGTCTCGTGCACGTCCTTTACCTCTGAAATGAACCGAATACGCATAAAAACCTGTAAGAACATGAAAACACGAAAACAAGTAAAACGGATACGGAATCATACGTAAAGCATCGAATCTATATCATAAACATCTCTAAAATCGTGCAAGAAATAGGTATGAAAACGAGATGATCACCCATCATGTAAGTCTTTGAATTTTTCTTCGATGGGGGTCTTGGTCGGCTTAGATCCGAGTTTACTTGTTTCATTCAAAAGATCTAAATCATATTTTTGTTGAGAAAGAAATACATTATCATTAGATCTAGTTACTTCAATTCTAAAAAAGCACTTAAGTTCACATAGATCCTTGATATAAAAAATTTCTTTTAGAAAATGTTTAACACTTTATATTCCTTTGTTATCATCACCTGTTATGATGATATCATCAACATAAACTAAGAGAACGATGATACCGAAATTGTTTCGAATGATGAACATCGAATGATTAACCTCACTTCTCTTAAAACCATATTTTCGAACAGCATCATACAGCCTAGTGTACCAAGCTCCTGGGAATGTTTAAGTCCATAGAGAGCTCCCTTTAGTTTGCATACGATTCGTTTTTCTGTTTGGAGACTCGAGGGAGGTTTCATTTAGATATCTTCCTGTATTTCTCCTTGAAGGAAAACGTTTTTAACGTCCATCTGCCACAAACTCCAATAAAGGTTAATAGAAACAGAAAAGGAAAACGTTCAAAATGGTTTTAACGTCCATCTGCCACAAACTCCAATTAAGGTTAAAATCCGATTAACGTCCTTTAATCTCTTCCCAGGATATTTTCTCATGAAAACTCTTGTGTTCGAGGAACATAACATCTCGAGAAACCACTACATGTTTTGTTTTTGGATCGAAACACTTGTAGCCTTTTTGATTTACTGAGTATCCGATGAACATTGCTTTACTGCTCCTTGGTTTCAACTTGTTTCGCTGTGAGTCAGGAACAAGAACAAAACACACACAACCAAAAGTTCTAAAGTACTTAAGGTCAGGTTTTGTGGAGTTTAATACCTCATAAGGTGATTTTTCCTTTAGAACCTTTTTTAGAATTTTATTAATGATGTAACATGCGGTCATGACCGCATCGAACCAAAATCTTTTAGGAACATCTCGATTGAACATGATAGTTCTCGAGACTTCCATTAGGTGCATGTTCTTCCTCTTGGCCACTCCATTTTGTTGCGGAGTATAGCGACACGAGGTTTGGTGTGTAATGCCTTGTCCTTCAAGGTACTTGCGAAACTGAAGACTAGTATACTCTCCACCATTGTCAGTCCTAAGACATTTTATTTTAGCATAAAATTGAGTTAAAACATACTTATGAAACTTTACAAACACATCATAAACACAACTCTTAGACAAAAGAGTATAAAGCCATGTAAACTTTGATTTTTCATCAATGAATGTTACAAAATATTTCTTTTGATAACGAGAAACACATGGAGCTGTCCAAACATCAGAATGGATTAGTTCAAAACAGTTTTTATAAACCGAAACAGAGTTTAGAAAAACTTGTTTTACATGATTTCCTAAGATGCAAGCCTCACATGCTTCAGGTTTATCTTTAAGATAAGGAAAAATGATATTTAGAACTTTGCTATGAAGGTGTCCAAGTATCGCATGCCATATAGAAACTTTATCTATATTTAAATTTGATAGAAACAAGGACTCAAGATCACAATACATAGACTCGAGAACATAAATACCATTGAGGAGATTTCCTTTACGATTACTTGTTTGTTTTCAATATCTTGCATCCAAAAAGAGTTAGAATCGAAACAAATATAGAAATTAAGGTCTTTTGAAAGCTTTTGGATATATATAAGATTATTAGAAAACTTTGGAACGAAGAGAGCCCTTGTGATCATCTCGTTTTTGTACACAATCCTCGCATGATTTTAGAGATGTTTATGATGATAGTTGCGACGTTTACGCATGATTTTGTATATCTTTTACTTGTTTCCATGTTTTCATGTTAGGTTTTGATGCATATTTGGTTCGTTTCGGAGCTAAAGAATATACACGGGACAAAATAGGAACACCGAAGATCATAACGGATGCAAACGAGACGAGAAATGGACAAGACGACCAAGCACTCATCCAAGACCATGTGCACGACCGAACATGTTGAGATGCACGGTCAGGCTCTTTTGCGGTATTTTAACCCCAATAGTTATGCACGACCGGGGCACACATCAGTCACGGTCAAGAAACTCTCTTGGTAAAGTGCACGATTGGGCATTGTTGAGTGCATGGTCGGGCAATTAACGTGATTTCACCCCCGAGACCCTCTGCATGGGCTGGGCATGCATATAGCACGGTCGAGCACTCTTCTTTGGAGACTGCACGCTCGGGCTTACCAAGGTGCACAGTCGGGCACCAAGGAGCACAGTCGGTCTACAATCACTGAATGAAGCATGCCCGATCGGGCATGACATGGAGCACGATCGAGCATGACTTGGTAAAATGGCCTATGGCCGATTTGAGTGGAAAATGAGTCGGCAAAGATTAAAATTTAAAAGGAACAAGACTTCAAGGGTAGAAAGTATTGAGCATTCACTCATCATTCATCATTCATATAGAAACCATTCACCATCCATCAGAGGAGAGCCCTCTTGACGGGAGACACATAAGGAGACGAGAATTGATTTGGGATAACGTCTCGTTTGATATTTCTATGCTCCTTACTCTATCCATTTCGTTTATGTTGTTTGGATTCAAACTCATGACTGAGTAGTAGATTTGTTTTAGGAGAAGGGATCAGCCCATGGCTATCCCGAAACCTCGTTTGATTTATTTATGTGTTAACGGTTGAGGGTTAATCGGATGAATCTTAGATCGTATGGGTTTAGTTGGGGTGTCAGCTACGATAGTAAGAGATAACTCAATTGAATCACGTTCATATGCCTTGAGAGAGGATAGAAATTACATTAGGATCGTCCGCCTTAGATATCTTAATATAGAACACATGATTAGATAGATCGATAGTCGGTTTCGGAAGTTATGCAGTGAAACCGTATCCTAGAACATTTGTCTCATCATTAGGAACTCATTAGTCCCTTGCATTTTCATAATTGCATATCATAACCATTATTTCATCATAGCAAGTTTGATTCTAGTTAGATATTAGTCCGTGTTGCGTAGTTCCTGTGGGATCAACACCTAGAGTACTACACAAGTGTCGTGCACTTGCAGGTAGTTTAGGTTACCTTGTTTAACTTGAATCTCATCAATTTTTTGGCACCGTTGTCGGGGACTATTTTTCAACACGCCTTAGATTTGGATTTAGAATCATTCTTGTTTTTTTTCTTTTGTTTTCTTTTATTTTTATTCTTACTACTAATTCTTTTTGCTTGTCCTTCGTAGGTGTATGACCCGATCTCAAGGTACTTCGAACTTGCATCGAATCGACCCTGAGATCGAGAAAACTATTAGACAGCGGAAAAAGGGCAAGGAAGAAGAAAGAGTAGACCCGACCAACCCATAAGCGATGGACAACCAAAGCGATATATTGGACGGTCACCAATTACCCTGTTGTAATGTGGCACAATTACAGCAACCACAGGCTACTCCACCACATCAGCTTCATGGTTACGTGGTGCCGAACATGAGTAACGTCCAAACCGCCATAAGGAGGCCCGTTTTTGCAAGAGAGTAATTCATGGGCGGAAATCACGAAGACCCTCATTAGCACTTAAGAGAATTCCTAGAGCTTTCAAGCACATTTAAGATACATGAAGTCTCGGAGAATGCGATTTTGATGCGTCTCTTTCCTTTCTCAATTGAGGGACGAGGAAAGACTTGGCTGCAATCTCTTCCCACTGATTCGATCATTACTTGGGACGAGCTTTGTATATCATTCCTACCATGGTTCTTTCTTTCGAGCAAGACAATTCAAATGAGGGGAGAAATATGCTTAGGTGCCGAGGGGGAGAGACATTATTTGAAGTGTGGGGAAGATTCAAGGATGTTTTGCAAATGTGCCCACATCATGGTTTAGAGCAGTGATACGTGATCCAAACCTTCTACAATGGGATCGTGGATGAGCATAGAACAACGTTAGACAATGCTGCAAGAGGATCATTCATGGACCTAAGCGTTGAAGAAGCATATGAGCTGATTGACAATCTTGCCATGAACTACACCATGTGGTCTACACCAAGGAGTAATGTGAACACGACACGAGGTCTTTACGAAGTAAATCAAAGTAGGGCAATGGGCAATGCAATTGTGGATATATAGATCATGTGGCTTACCAATGCACGATGAAAGAAGGAATGGAACAAATGAATTACGCCCAGCAGCAAGGCAACACACAATTCGGGAACACCTACAACCCGAATTGGAGGAACCACCCGATTCTTTCGTATCGAACGACCCAACCGGTGAAGTATTCGGGATTTCAACAAAAGCAGCAGGCATACCAGCAACCACAACAATTCCAGCAACGTCAACAAGCTCCTCAACCTCCTCACGCTCTTTCTTCAAGCCTTGAGGCGGTGATGCTTGAATTCATCAAAGATCAAAGACAACATCAAGAAAAAATCAAGGAGCAACAATCACTTCAAGCTAAATTCAATGCAGAAATGGGACTGCGATCAATGAACTGAAAACTGAAATGGAATCCTTGAGCAAGCATGTGAAGATCCTTGAAAATTCCATTGCACAACAAGCTGCCTCATCCTCTCGGAATCCCAGAATGCTACCCGGAAAGCCCGATCTGCCCGAGAGAGTACGTGAATGCTATTACTTTGTGCAGCAAGGATGTGATTGAGAACTCGCCCTCCCACGAGCAAGAGAGAGTTGCTGGAAATTCGATGGAAAAAGGAAAGGCCAGAATCGCGATCATGTAAGGGGTTGAGCCAGATTTGGAAAAGCCGTATATTGCTCCACCGAAGTACGTACCTCCTATACCATTCCTGGATGCTTGGCAAGTAGTAAGAATTAAGAGAGTATGAGCAGATTCTTCCATGGCCTCATGAATCTCGACATCAACATGCCGTTCGTGGAAGCCCTCCAAAAGATGTCTAATCGTGCCAATTTCCTAAAAGGGGGTTCTTTCCAAGGAGAGGCACATCGAAGAGAGTGAGACCGGAGCACTCACCGAGGAATACATCGTCATTATTCAAAATAAGCTACCCCCGAAGTTGAAGGACCCCAGAAGCTTCTTCATACCATGCACCATAGAAAACGTCCGACAAAGGTTTGTGCGATTTAGGAGCAAGCGTGAGCGTCATGCCACATTCGGTCTACAAGCGGATGAACTTCGGAGATCTCAACCCTATAAATATTCTCTAGAACTCTCGGATCGTTCGGTAAGATATCCGGTGGAAATTGTCGAAAATATTCCCACCAAGGTAGGTAATCTTTGGATACCCGCTTATTTTGTTGTACTCGATATTGAAGAAGATGCTAGGGTACCTATTATTCTTGGTAGACCTTTCTTAGCTACTGCAGGTGCCATGATAGACGTACAACAAGGAAAGCTCTCTTACGTGTCGGAGATGAGAAGATTGAATTCAACTTGTCCAAATCCATGAACGGACCTTCCTTCAAGGATTCATGCTTTAGAGTTGATTTTCTGGACAAGTTAGCGAATGACACGTTTGACCGAGTAAGTATTTTCGATCCTCTTTAGAGATGCCTAACGCAAGTTTGCAATGCTGCAGGACTTACCGATGAAGAAGCCGAAGTCTATGCTGAATTCATGAGTGCTGTTGAAGCACTAAGGGACGCCCCACACGAGGAGATTCCGTGCGAAACACATGCTGATTTTGCAATGGAGTAGGCGCCCAAACTCGAGCTTAAACCTCCCCCTTCTTCTTTTCGGTATGAGTATCTTGGATGTAACGATACATATTCCGTTATTGTGAACGCTGAATTGAGCGCATATGAGACAAGAAAGCTACTTGATTGGTTGAGGAAGGATAGGAGAGTGATTGGATACACCATCAAGGATATCAATGGACTGAGCCCTTCATTGTGCATGCACAGAATACTCATGAAGGACGGCTATAAACCATCCATTGAAGCTCAAAGGAGGCTGAACCCTAATTTCAAAGAGGTAGTGAAAAAGGAGATACTAAAACTTTTGGATGCAGGTATCATATATTCTATCTCAGACAGCGAATGGGTGAGCCCTTTGTATGTAGTGCCCAAGAAAGGTGGAATGTCGATAGTTCGCAATGAGAATAACGAATTGATTCCAACAAAAACGGTCACGGGCTGGAGGATGTGTACTGATTACCGGAAGCTCAACAAAGCCACAAGGAAGGATCACTTCCCTCTCCCATTCATCGACCAAATGCTCAAAGGTTGAGCGAACCACGCCTAACTTTGTAACTTGGATGGGTACTCGGGTTTCTTTCAGATTCCCCTTCACCCTCAAGACCAAGAGAAGACGACTTTCACATGTCCTTATGCAACGTTTGTTTACCGTCGTATGCCTTTTGGCCTTTGCAACGCTCCAGCAACTTTCCAGCGTTGCATGGTGGCAATCTTTTCTAATTTGATTGATCACATTATCAAAGTTTTTATGGAAGATTTTTCTGTTTATGGCTCTACTTTAGATGATTGCCTTGTTAACCTTTCTAGAGTGTTGCAGCAATGTGAAGAGGTCAATCTCGTTCTTGATTGGGAGAAGTGCCATTTTGTGGTGAAAGAAGGGATTGTTCTAGGTCATATGATATCTTCGAGAGGCATAGAAGTGGACAAGGCTAAGATCGAGGTGATTGAAAAATTTTCTCCACCGGTTTCGGTTAAAGAGATTCGAAGTTTTCTAGGGCATGTCGGTTTCTATCGGAGGTTCATCAAGGACTTCTCAAAGATCATGAAACCGTTGACAAAGTTGTTGGCGAAGGATGCTACGTTTGAATTCTCTAAGGAATGCCACGACGCCTACAACACGATCAAGAGAGCATTACTTTCAATGCCTATCATTTAACCACCGGACAGGAGTCTACCATTAGAGATCATGTGCGATGCTAGCGACCACACGGTTGGAGCTGTTTTGGGACAGCGAAGAGACAATGCTCCTCATGTCATTTCCTATGCTAGCAAGATCTTAGACGACGTTCAAATCAACTATGCCACAACCGAGAAGGAACTCCTTGCTGTCGTTTTCGCCTTTGACAAGTTCAAATCATATCTAGTTGGTTCAAAGGTGATTGGCTACACAGATCATGCGGCACTTATGTACCTGATCATGTCGTTTTCATACGTATTTATCGCACGATTTAAGAGACGTTTTCGATATATATGTGTTTGATAAAACGTAATCTGTTGTAGTTTTTATATCATTCTTAGGTCTAATTTTGAGTAGATTACTTAGATTTCATTCACTTATCGAGTTTATTCGAAGACTTTATCTACATTTCGTGTTTTGCATAGGAAACGAAGACATGAGGAGAAACACGAGAGATTATGGCAATCTAACCCCGAAAACGTAGTTGAGTAACAAGGTTCGATTTGTGCAAGGCCATGGACTGAAAGTGAACACTCAAACACCGAGCGAAGGGAGCGGAAACAACATTTCAAGACATGCCCGCTCGGGCATTGGAAGTGTACACGATCGGGCTAATTGCTGCCAATTACCCCCGTAGCTTTGCACGACTCGGGCACTCAAGGAACACGACCAAGATGGAGTGCCCGCTCGGGTGGAATTGGAGTGCCCGCTCGGGCTAATTGATGCCAAGAAATCACCGAAGGTTTGCACGACTCGGGCTCAAGAATCACACGATCGGGCATGGTGCCCGCTCGGGCTGAAAGGAGAGCACACGGTCGGGCAAGTGGCCTGCACGAGCGGGTAGAGGCTATGCCCGCTCGGGCCCTTGAATTCCTCAACTAACTCCTAAGTTTTGGAACGACTAAATTAAGGGGAAATCAGATCTGAAAAAGGAGTTTTCGAACCATATTGAATCAATGAAGATTCAGAGACATTAGGGCAGAAGGAAGAAGGAAGAAAAGACGGAACAACGGATCGGGAGCAAGGAGGATCTATCGAAGACATCGGTTTATGAATAGGGAGTCATCTCATTCTCTATCTATGTCGAACGTAGAATTCTCTTGTGTTTCCTTTGTTGTATTCAGTTCTGAGTAGATCCATTGCCATGGGTTAGAGAGTATTGCCATGTTGTAACGAAGTCATACGCTTAATGAATGGTGGATCTTAATGCTTTCATGCTTGTACGCCACTTGATATGAATGAATTCGGTATTTGATCATGTTTTCAGATTGATTGGCTGATCTTAATGCTTCAATACGTGTACGCCACTTGATTGATGATATTAGAAGTCTAATAAATCTACGCATCATTATGCAAACTCTCGATACCCATGGTGCGTAGCTATAAGTTTATCTCATCGATTTAGTTTAGTTTAGTTCAATCACAATTCCATCTTTAGTCACCTTACACGTCTATTCCATTAGTTTAATAGCTTATAAGTCGCATCAATTCCTTGAGTTCGACCCTAGTTACTACACGATCCGTATTCTTGCGGAAGCGTTAGTCTAGGTTTTATTACTTGAGCTTAACGCACATCAGTGTTGCTTTACGTATGGTTCCGTATCCGTTTTACTTGTTTTCGTGCTTTTCATGTTCTTATAGGTTTTTACGCATATTTGGAACATTTTGGAGCTAAAGGACCATGCACGGAGCTAAGGAGCAACTTCGGGGATCATCACGGGACAAACGGGACGAGATTGAGCATGAAGAGCCTCCACCCGGTCGAGCACAACTCATGCACGATCGGGCAAAACCTATGGCCAGTTTTGTGCGCATTTCCTGCACGACTCGGGCATGAATATGCCCGACCATCTGCCTTGTACCCGAGCGGGTGCTTGCCATGCCCGATCGGGCACCCTTTGCAACAACACAACTCGCACGAA
>CM071868.1:17837524-17852203 GCA_036759665.1 Gynandropsis gynandra | reverse complement strand
GTAAAATTAACTTAAAACAAAAGGAAACTCATGGGGGCAATTAAGGCAACACTTAGACCGACTTAGGAGGCATAAAAGGAGGCAGAAGACGACATTAGATGACACCTTTCATTCAGTTCGTGATTGGAGAAGAATTCTTGCGAGGAGGCAAGCAAGGAGCATTGGAGATCAACCCGACACTTCGGTTTCGCTTGGTTTTCATGTTCCTTAGACTTTTTACTTTGTTTATGTTTGTTTACAGACGCATGAGCGAGTAGTTTGTTTGTTTTAGGAGAAGGGATTAGCCCTTGGCTATCCCGGAACCACTTTTGATCTATTTTGAATGCATCTTCCCGTTTTAGTTTATCTATTCTCTATCTGAGTGCTTGAATTTACTTGTGTTTGCGATGGCCACGTAGATACATGTGTTAGGGGTTAGGAGAAGGACCGACAGGAGAATTCTAGTCCTAGAAGATCAGATTTAGAACAACCGAGGTCCACGAAAGTAGGGTAGCAACGGTTGAGGGGGAAACGGATGAATTTCAGCCACGAAAGTAGGGGGCAACTTGTCTAGATCACGTGTCTATGCCTCGAGAGAGGGTAGATATCATATTAGGATCGTCTGCCGGAGATAGCTTTAACTAGGATTATCCGCCTTAGATAGCTTAACCTGGGATTGCATGATAGATAGATTGATCGTTGGTTTCGGTAGTCTTGTGGTGAAACTGGATTCCTAGAATGTTTGTCTTATCGTTAGAACTAACTCATTTATTTTACTTTCAGTACTTCATTCTTCATCCATATTTGTTCGTTAGCAAGTTTGATTCCTAGTTCGAGTTTAGATAGTGTTGCGTAGTCTCTGTGGGATCGACACCTAAAATACTACACACGTGCCGTGCACTTGCGGGTAGTTTAGGTTATTTTATTTAACTTTGAGAACGCATCAGTACCTCTTAGGGAAGAAGGATGTCAACCCACGCCTTATTCGATGGATCCTTCTCTTGCAAGAGTTTTATCTTGAGATTCGAGATAGGAAGGGGTCAGAAAACATCGTTGCAGATCATCTCTCTCTCATCATTGTGGAGGACGAGAGATCTATCAACGAATCCTCAAGAGACGACCACATATGCATGGTTACTTCCGATAAACCCAATCCTTGGTATGCTGATTTTGTCAATTTTCTTGCGAGTGGTATACTATGCCCTGATCTTTCTTTTCATGCGCGCATGAAATTCTTTTCGGACGTCAAGCAGTACTATTGGGACGATTCGATTCTCTACAGGAGACGCGCAGACGGGGTTATTCAGAGATGCATTCCCGAAGAGGAAGTAGAGAGCATCCTTTTGCATTGTCATGGATCGGAATATGGAGGCCACTTCAGCAAGTCTAAAATCGCTTCGAAGGTGCTACAAGCATATTTTTATTGGCCGATCCTCTTCAATGATGTGCATTGGTGTGTTTCCTCTTGTGATAGATCTCAACAAACGGGAAATATAGGTAAGAGGAATAAGATGCCATAGAACTACATCCTCGAGGTAGATTTGTTTGATGTTT
Source organism: Gynandropsis gynandra (assembly GCA_036759665.1). Classification (NCBI taxonomy): domain Eukaryota; kingdom Viridiplantae; phylum Streptophyta; class Magnoliopsida; order Brassicales; family Cleomaceae; genus Gynandropsis; species Gynandropsis gynandra. The sequence continues at coordinate 17,850,670 of CM071868.1, read as the reverse complement.
GGGGTGTAGATTTCATGGACCTTTGCCCTCGTCATGTGGCAACCAATATATCTTGGTAGGTGTGGATTACGTGTCCAAATGGGTAGAAGCCATAACTGGACCGACTAAAGACTCTAGGGTGGTAATGAAATTCTTCAAGAACATCCTCTTTCCACGTTTTGGTGTCCCTAGCGTAATCAGTAGTGATGGAGGCTCACACTTTATTGCTATACAATTTGAAGCCCTCCTTAGGAAGTATGGCGTGACGCATAGGGTAGCTACACCGTACACTCCCCAAACTAGCAAACAAGTGGAAGTTTCGAATAGGGAGATCAAGAGCATATTAGAGAAAACCATGTCTAGGTCCTGTAGAGATTGGTCAATGAGATTAAACTATGTGTTATGGGCCTATAGGACTGCATTTAAGACTCCCATTGGCATGACTCCTTTTCAGCTTGTTTATGGCAAGTCTTGCCACCTCCCCATCAAGCTAGAGCACCGCGCCTATTGGGCGACAAAGCTCCTTAACTTTGATCTTAAGAATGCAGGTGAGAAACGACTTTTGCAGGTGAACAAGCTAGACGAACTTCTCCTTAATGCATACGAGAACTCTAAGATCTACAAGGAGCGTGCTAAGAGATGGCACGATAAGAAGATCCTACCTCATGACTTTCGGCCATGTGTCTTAGTTAGGGCTGGGCACGGGTCGGGTACCCGGATTTTTGAGGGTACCCGAACCCGAACCCGGACGGGTAAGCATTTTCCTACCCGAACCCAAACCCGAGGAGCTCGGATACCCGCCGAATATTTTGGGTACCCGCGGGTACCCGAACCCGAATCTAACAATGGCAACACTGTGTAAACATTGTTTACATCAATCAGTATGATATTCCTCCCAAAATTCCTTCTCTAATCTAGAAAACACTGCTTCTATACCACAAACAAAACAAATCTAAACAACTTACATCGCTTACTGGCGGGGAAGAAGATAGGGAAACGAAGAGATGGAGACAGAGTTGCATCGGGAAAAGTTGCAGAGAGTGAGACGAAGCGAAGAGAGTTGTGTCGATAAGAGTTGCAAAGAGGGAGATGACATGGGAGCTGATCAGGTCTGCGGTGAGAGGGATGTCAGCTGGTCGAGAGGGAGATGAAGAGATGGAGACAGAGTTGCAGAAAGGGAGACAAAGCGGGAGCTAATCAGGTCGGCAGCGAGAAGGAGGTCAGCTGGTCGAGAGGGAGACGAGAGGGAGCTGATCAGGTCGGCAACGAGAAGGAGCTGAGGTCGGCGACGAGAGGGAGCTGAGGTCGGCGGCGAGAGGGAGCTGAGAGACAGGGAGGGAGGTCTGCGGGAAGGAAAATAAGAAACTAAACCCTAGATTAGAAAATTAGTGTGAGTGGCATAAGTGTAATTAGTATAATATTTATGTCTAATTATATAAATAAATATATATACTCGGGTACCCGCGAGTACCCGTTTCAATTATTTTAGAACCCGAACCCGAACCCGCGGGTAGTGAGATTTCATTACCCGAACCCGAACCCGTGGGTTCGAGTAACTTTTTACGGGTTCGGGACGGGTTTCGGGTCGGGACGGGTTTTACGGGTAATTTGCCCACCCCTAGTCTTAGTTCTACTTTTTAACTCTCGTCTTAAGCTTTTACTAGGAAAACTACATTCCCGTTGGTCTTGTCCTTTTCAGGTACGAGAGGTGTTCACATATGGAGCAGTATAACTATGCAGCGTGACGAGCAGAACGTTCAAAGAAAATGGACAATGCCTAAAGCTCTATCAAGCCGCTCAACCGATGGAAATCGAAAACTCCATCTCCCTATTCGACCCATCCAGCGCGAGCACACGAGGCATGGAGATGTCAAGCTTAACGACGTTAAACAAGCGCTTTCTAAGAGGCAACCCGACATTTTGTTTTCTTTTGCTTCTTAGTTTCGGACTTGGTTAATTTGAAAAAACATAAAAAAAGGAAGACCTACAACCGTGACTTCACCTTTCCTATCCTCCATCGGAGCTTCACGTCGAGGATGCCGTTCAATTCAAGTCTAGGGGAATAGCTCACGTTTGTCAGGTTATTTCATTGCATTTTCTTTTGTTTTTCTCTTTGATTTTGTAGTTCTTAGGTTAGCTTTAGTTTGTTTTTTTCATGAGTCAGAGTTGTCCTAGACACTTGTCCGGTGCCACATTTTGAGATGAACCTTGAACTTAGTATGCTTAGAAGTTAGCCTTTTCCGTGATATCTTGCATGTTAGAGCTTATTAGTCAGTTGAGGAATGAATAGGTCATCAGTTTTTGGGAATCCTAGTGTTGCTTGTGGGAAGTTTAGACAAGGTTACTAGGTTAGCTTCTTGTTCATTCTCTCTATCCAAATGATTATACTTCATATAGACGATGCTTTACTTCTTGTACACGAGGATAATTTGATCGTATGAATTAAGCTTGTTTTACAGAATAAGAGCGCACACTAACACTCCACTATCGATAGAAATAATGCCTAAAATCATGGTCTAAAAGCGACATGAATGCATCGACCTTGATACTTTTTTATGGTTCGGGTCTAAGTGGTGGGTTGGCGATCATCTTTCTACGTCCTAAGAGCAAGGTGCATAAAAATGCCATCTACTCCGCTGCACTCTTGAACGAGATGCAGGAGTATACCATCATCGGTAGCTAATGTCTAAATAGAGGTTGAATCCCTTCAACTCCGACGTCTTAGAAGCCTAGTGTGTTCGCATATCAATAAAATAAGAATAAAAAATAGAATAAAGAATAAAGAAGCTCGTAAATAAAACAAGTATCCTCTTTGATTCTATGTTAGCATTTGTTGGAAATCCCTTTTGGTGGAGAGAATTGAGGTTTCTCGCCTAGCTCGTCTTTGATTTATTTCCTATAGGTAGCCATGGTAAACCTAGGATGAAGACTGAAAGTTATTCGGCCGAATTTGCTTTTAACTTGCTTGTTGATCGATTAGGTTTGCTTTAGCGGTGTTTCTAGGGAAAAGGGGAATTCTCGATTTTAGTATCTCCAATGTGTTCCACGTTCACGTTTTTCTAGGGACAAGCAAACATTCAAGTCTAGGGGATTTTGATCATCTTGTTTTCGTACACGATCCTCGCATGATTTTACAGATGTTTATGATGATAGTTGCGATGTTTACATGTGAGTTTGTATATGTTTTTTTGTTTCCGTATTTTCATGTTCTTTTAGGTTTTAATGCGTATTTGGTTTGTTTTGGAGCTAAAGAACATGCACGGGACAAAATACGACCATCGAAGATCATAACAATTGCAAACGAGATGAGAAATGGACAAGACGTCTGAGCATTCATCTAAGACCATGTGCACAATTGGGCATGTTACGATGCACGGTTTGGCTCGTTTGCGGCATTTTATCCCCGAGAGTTATGCATGATCCGGGCACACATCATGCACGGTCGGGAAACTCTCTTGGTAAAGTGAATGGTCGGGCGTTGTTGAGTGCACGGTCGGGCAATTAACGTGATTTCAGCCCCATACTTATGCACGGGCTTGGCATGCACATAGCATGGTCGGGCACTCTTCATTGGAGACTGCACGGTCGATCTTACCAAGGTGCACAGTCGGTCACCAAGGGGCATGGTCGTTCTACAATCATGGAATGAAGCATGCCCGACCGGACATGACATGGAGGCGGTCAGGCATGACTTGGTAAAACGGCCTATGGACGATTTGAGTGAAAAATGAGTCGGGAAAAATTTAAATTTAAAAGGAACAAGACGTCAAGGGCAGAAAGTATTGAGCATTCACTCATCATTCATCATTCACACATCAACCATTCACCATCCATCATAGGAGGGCCCTCTTAACAGGAGACACACAAGGAGACATGAATGGATTCAGGATTACGCCTCGTTTGATATTTCTATACTCCTTACATTATCAATTTCATTTATGTTGTTTAGATTCGAACTCATGACTGAGTAGTAGATTTGTTCTAGTAGAAGGGATTAGTCTATGGCTATCTCGGAACCTCCTTTGATTTCTTGATGAATGCATTTCCCGTTTTATTAATCTATTCTTTGTTTGAGTGTTGAATGTCTTGTATTTACGATTTCCATGTAGAATCATGTGTTAGGGATTAGGAGAAGGACCGAAAGGAGAATTCTAGTCCTAGAAGATCAAGCTTAGAACAACCGAGACTAGGTCATGAAAGTAGTATAGTAACAGTTGAGGGTTAATGGGATGAATCATAGATCGTATGGGTTCAGTTGGGGTGTCCGCCATGAAAGTAAGGGATAACTCAATTGAATCAAGTTCGTATGCCTTGAGAGAGGGTAGGAATTACATTAGGATCGTCCGTCTTAGATATCTTAATAGAGAACGCATGGTTAGATAGATCGATAGTTGGCTTCGGAAGCTATGCGGTGAAACCATATCCTAGAACGTTTGTCTCATCGTTAGAAACTCTTTAGTCCACTGAATTTTCATAATTGCATATCACAACCATTATTTCATCGTATCAAGTTTGATTATAGTTTGATCTTAGTCCGTGTTGCATAGTTCCTGTGGGATCGACATCTAAAGTACTATACACGTGTCGAGCACTTGCGGTAGTTTAGGTTAACTTATTTAACTTGAATCGTATCACCTTGTATCATGACCCAGAAGATTAAGCTTCCATGTTCCTTTAATTGGAACACTCTACCCATTTGCAATAGAAACAGAGCCACTATTAGGTTTTATATCTTTAAGCAAGTCATGATTTTTAATCATATGATTTGTAGCTCCAGAATCTATTATAATATGGTTTCGAAAAACAGAGAAAGCATAGATAATATTACCTCCCTCTTTATTAGCTTTTTTTGTTTGGTTTCCTGGCTTAATCATTTGAAAAAAAACTCCTCGAGGTCTGCCTTAGTGACAAAATCGGACTCAGAGGCAATATTAGCCTTATCTTGGTCGTCACAGCTTTTGCTCTTCAAATGGGGGTGAAGGATCCAACAACATGTCTTTGTATGACCTTTCTTTTTGCAATGCACACAAGAGAACTGCATTTTGAAAGGCTTGATAGAAGCGGCTTGCCTAGAGGTGCTTTTGGAGACATTAGCATCCTTAGACATTCCTTTGAAGAGACGGTTTCCCTTTTCTCCCCTTGTAATCATCGTACAAACTTCGTTAAACGAGGTAAACTCGTTTTGGCAAATTATGTGATGAAAAAGGTCGTTGTATTTGTCGTCGAGGGTGAATAAAAGACAAAATACCTGATCCTTGTTCACTCTTTGAGCAATTTCCACATGATCCGCATTATGAGGCCTTGGAGAATCGAGTTCAGACCATAATTCATGAAAATCACCCAAAGCTTGGTTAAAACGTTTTCCCTCTTTCCTTATATTATTAAGGTCTTTCTTTACTTTATACACATGACTAAGAGTAGATTCATTGCCAAAAACTTTTTTCAGCTCGTCCCAAAGCTCCTTAGGAGACTCCATGTGCCCATCTGTACGAAGTATATGAGATTCGAAGGAATGTGTAAAACAACCAAGGCAGATAGTTTATTTTGTTCCCAATTCTCTGATCCGACACTTGAATCTACCAGTTTCACATCCGATCCTGTCACGAAACCCTAAAGACCTCACATGACAACATTGACCTTAGAAATCTTCGTCCAAATGGAATAATTGTTTCCATTGAACGAGATTGAGATGCTTTTGGTCGAGTCCATGACGAGAGATGCAAGAAAACAAAGGGAAAAAAACAAAGAGAGATTAAAAAGTTTGATCGAAAACAACTTTTGAATGAGAATAGCTTTCAAAAGAAACAAAATCGATCAAAACATTTTCAAAGATTCGACCACCGCTCTGATACCATGTAGATTTTGTAAAACAAAGATGAATCAACGGAAGTAAGATAGAAAGATTAAGAGTGCGCGAAAGATCGAGGGAATTAGAGAGAATAAGAATAACTATTCTCTTATGCATTTATTTAGAATGAAAGCTACATATTTATATAAGTATAAAAGGATAAAAACAAGGAAAATACAAGTACAAATGCAAGACACAAGTTTAGATGTAACATGCATGAGCTGGAGCGGTCAACAAGGCATAGGAGATCGTGGAGGTCATAAATTGGTTTGACCAGGTCGCCGGACGTAGGACGCAAGACGCAGGACGCAAGATGCAGGACACGAGATGCAGGGCAGAGCGGGACGTGACATGAGCGAAGATAGCGGGATGCGATCTGAGCGGGATGGGACTTGAGCGGGACGTGGAGAAGAGAGCGAGAAACGGTTGATGAAGAGTGGGATGCAGCCTTTCTTCTTAACAATTTCCTCTTCTTTTGCAACCAAACTACGAAATCGAAGAATCATCACAGACTGGTCGTCGCATGAGATATGATATCCCTTTTCTTTCTACCAAACGACAACATTGAAGAAGGAATATAGACTAACCACTAACAAAGAAGGTTGTTTTCCTCTTTTCTTGCTTGTCTTTGAGTAATAGAACGATCGATATGGTTGAATCCGTAAAAGGAGCGGAAGTCTATATTTTAAGTTTGTACTGATAGAGCAAGGCAGTGAACGATTGTTATGTTTGCATCGTTGTGTTTATTCAGATTTGGGTCTGGTGCCATTCTGTAGTTCACATTAGGGTATGAACTCGAACTTATGTTCTGTCCTACCTTTTATTTTATTGTTTTGGTTAAAGATTCCTCTGATATCTCAATTTTCTTTGATATTGTACAGAATAAACCATAATTCTGTCAAAGTTCATTAAGTGTATATTCACCTAGATGTGGTATATAACTTGTCATATAAACAAATTTTCTTAATATAATTGTTAAACGAAATCGCTTATACTATGGATTCTCTTTTTGTGTTTATTCCAAATTTTGAATCAAGACATCATGGGCTAACACAATTATTGATTATGTTTTAAACAAGTTTAAGGAAAAAAAGGAACAAAACAATGGGTTACGAATCTTTAGAGGTATTCATTTCGTTTGACCAATTTTTTTTATGTATGTGTTTTTTTAGAGTTGTTGTGATCTAAACATTAAAAATTATATTACAGAAATAAAAGTTTACTTGAAAAGTCTGTAAAAACAAAAAAAAAAACATGCACAAAATAAAAGAACATTATATAACATGAAAAAATATACCAAAAGTTTCTTAAGTTCATGTGTATCTATATGTTTGTATGTAGTTAGAAGCTCGACAAAAACGGAATCCAAAGAAATTGCAAGCAAAATTTGTAGCAATAGATTATATAAGATTTAAAAACATTCAGAAATTAATAAAACAAATACTTTGAAGTTCAGGTAGAAAACTTGAACAAAACAATTATCAAATTTAACTAAACTAACTAATATGAATCCTTTTCCCACGATCTGCCATCTTAACTAGTGTATTAACAATTACCTCATTTGCTTCTTCTGTGACAATTTCACCTACAATCTTCTCATCTAACATTCGCGATAGGGTAAATGATTGGTGATTAGGTATGAAATTGTATGAGGTGACCTTACTCTGAAATGTAAATGTTTTTTCTATGATGTCCTTCAAACATTTAGGTACATCTAGTTCACAATCATTTTTCTGTCGAATAAATTAAGTTGAAGTTAAAAAAATATCAAGCAGATAAGCTTTTGTGAATAAAGAGTCCATGTACAATACCTTTGAGTCAATGATGTCTGATGCTTTAGTGTTAGTCAATCTGGAAATTTCTCGATCAAATGCAACAAATGTTGCAGAATCAGCACCGTCATCAACAACAAATTCCACCCTAAACCTGGAAAAAAAAGTAATTGCAAAACCAGAACCATCATCAATAACAACAAAACATTTACCAAGAAAAAACATGTAAGTATGTACCTAGCAATCCCAACTGCATTAGACACATGGTAGAATGTACAAAACAAAGAATATGTAGATGTCTTTAGTTTCCTAGAGCATGTTGCACACGCAACGTAACTCCAAGTGTTGTAACCTAAAATGTCAACAATCTTTGCAGTGCATAAAAAATCAGCTTCCTATTTGCTAGATAGCTGAAATCTTAATATAAAATTAACCAAAGAATCTTAGTTGCTAGGGAAATACAACATATAAAAAAATACATTGTGATCCAATTTTATAATATAGTTTAACATTCTAAGATTGAAACAGTTTCAACCTTAACAATGTTGTTGTACGTTTCAACGCTCTTTAAACCATCAACATCCCATCTTTAATACTAGAAAATATTTGGAAAAAATTAAATTACATACATGTTATCACACAAACAGAAACAATATGACATGTTACATACACATACTTGAAAATGTCCAAAAAAAAGTTACCGCTATCACACATACAATATATATATATATATATATATATCATGCATTATGGTTGTTAGATTCACAAAAACTCATATATAATCTAATATTCCGATGCATTTGTGGGTATAGATTTTGTTTGCCATTGTATTTCTGGATAAAAATGAAACCATAATTATATCTATACGTACATATGTTCAAAAGATAATGAAAACCAATTATATTCCAATGCATTTGTGGTAAAAAATGAAACATAACATATTTGTCACGCATAGACAACAACATATATATATATATATATATCATGCAATATGGTTGTCAGTTTCACATAAACTCATATATATATATATATATGATATTCTAATGCATTTTTGGTATAGATTTTGTTTGGAATTACATTTTTGGCAAAAAAATGAAACCGGAATCTATGTTCATATGTGAAAATTTAAGACAGATTTTAATACCTCTCGTTGAAAGCATCAACGGTTGCAGTTTCACCATTGAAATAAAATCTAGTTCTTGAAGTTGTGTTTAGATACAAGTGACCTTTAAAAAAGTGAATATTAATCCCTCACGCATGTTTGGGCCAATACATACTACATAAATCATTGAAACAATGAAACAGAGGACAAAAAACTAACTAAACATACATAACTCGAAACCAGGGAAAGCAATTGCTAATATCATAACACAAACCTCCGAAAGACTACGATTTAAGCTTGTCACTAGAATTACAGTTGGCTGTAAACCGAACTCCTCCAACTTGCAACAAAAATCCAAAGCTTTTTGGTCACAAGCGGTAATGTTTATCCATACCCCTACAATAATAACATATATATATATGCAATAGAATTTACTACTTAAATAATAAGAATTTCACGATCAAATTTATGGAAATTTTACCCTTTCAATTGTAGGCATAACATGATACATTGCGTAGATGATACATTATTTCCATGTGAATCCTTAAGTAGGACAACGCGATCAATGACATCTAAAAGGTTTAAAATTAGTTAAAATATTCAAGTGACTAAAACGATTCTATAATATAATGCAAGGGTAAAAAGTGTTAACTTGGCAGCGGGATGTTTTGGTTTGGCAACGCAAAAAATTGGTCATAACGTTTCAACCTAAAACTCTCTTTAGGAATACTATTTGAAATTTCATCAAAATGTAACAATTTCATTGAAATGGAGATCCGAATAGGCAATTTGATGTCTGACAGTTTGTAGGTATCAGTACTGTGAACAATGTCAAAATCTTCAAACACTACGATTGAAACCTCTTTTAAAATATCAGAAAAGGGTTGGAAATGCCGAAATTTAAAGATCCTTGAAGCAAACTTGACTTTAACATGGAGATGTTTAGGTTAGAATAGGAAGAACTTAAATAAACGGGAACGATAATATGAATTGTTTGAAACAATCTTGATGTTAAACTTAACAGTAAACATACATGCTCATCGATCAATAAGAAGTCTATCCACATAATTTGGCATCCTTTCTTCACATTGCGAGCTTCCCACAAATGGAAAACTCTCCTGATAATTTGTTGGAAAGATCTACCGAAAATAAATCATCAAATGGTATATGATGTGTTTTGTTTTTGAAAGTCTTATGCCTAATATGTAATATAAAATAGTTATGGGTTTAAGTTGTAATTATTAAAGAGTTAATAATTATAAATAAATGTTTTACGAGGTTTCGTAACACACACTATTCAAAAACAGAAACCCTAGCCGTCAGAAAAGAAAAACCCGAAGAACGAAAAACAGTTTTTCGTTCTTCCGAATCCCGCATCAAAGCAATCCCGATCTCGGCATGGATACGAGTAGAGGGCTTGCATCATCAAGTCTCACATCCGATCATCGATTTCAACGCAACAGGTATCACAGAAACTGTTTCTAAATTTGTTTATCGTTGAGATCTGTAAAAACTAATCCGAACATGACTAGATCTAAATTCGGGTTGATAAAACACGCTTCCGCAATTGAAATCAACCCTACAGTTTTGTCCTCCATGTGATTTGCAGGATCTCCATTGTCAAAAATCAATACATATTAAGGAAGTGATCATATAAGAAAGATGATGAGTAACATGTGTAAGTTGGTGAATATATATTTATATAGATGACTAATTAGTATAATGCACATGGTGAACAGAAAGTTATATAATGTATATACCATGAATGATCTTAAAGCAGAAAATTGGAAAGTAATTATCAGTTTTACGAACGGATTTTGATAAATGTTTTAATGGAATTTTAAATGCAAAATAAATGGAGGCAAAATATGTACAATCTGGAGGATGTGAAAGTTGGAGGCCAAATAAATGGAAGGCAACATTTTTTTTTCTTGGATTAATATATGTGGTTCTTTAGATAATTTGGATTAGTATACGTGGTTTTTAGATTAGGTTGAAGAAGACTTGTTTGTTCCCATCGGTTTCAACTTGTAACTGTTGAAATACATTGATCTGTATCAGTTATATATATATATATATATATATATTGTTAGAACGTAAAAACATTATATGAATATAATTTTTAATATAAAAGCTGATAATTTGTATAATCGCGTTATAATTATCAAAATTGTATTGTATTAAAATAATGCATGTTATGGTAATCAATTTTCTTTTAGTTTTTTAAATAAATACATATCAGTTATTATATTAATTAATCATTAAATGAATCTATATTACAAAATAATTTTTAATTGTTTAAAAGTAATATTAGAAAATTATTATAATAGTATTTCTCAAACGCGATATATATTTTTTATAAATAAATAATATTATATATAGAAATATATTTATATGATATTATTTCAAATAATATGACAAAATGTGGATGTGAAAATATATATATATATTCATTGTATATGAATATATATATATATATATTAATATAACTTTTCATAATTGTATTATATTAAAATAATGCATGTTAATATTTAATTTTCTTTGAGTTTTTTTAAAATAAATACATGTTAATTATTAAATTATTTAATTATTAAATGAATCTATACTACAAAATACTTGTTACTTGTTTTTAAATAATATTAGAAAAATATTAGAATAGAATTTTTCAAACACAATATAATTTTTAGTAAATAAATAATATTATATATGGAAACATATTCCTATGGTGCTATTTCAAATAATAAAACAAAATTTTGCTGTGAAAAAATATATATCCAATATATATGAATATATATATATATATTAACATATCTTAAACAAATATGTATATATACCTGTGGTTGTTACTTTGAATAATATAATAAATTGTGGATGTGAAAAAATATATATCCAATATATATAAACATATATATATATCTTAATATATATTAAATAAATATGCATATTTTTGTAAATATAAAAGATGATTTTCTCTCTCCTATAATGTGGCTTCATCCGAAGAGAGGAAAAAACCTCTTTATTTATATAGATTTAGAATAATAGTACGGTTTAGGAATTTAATTTGGATTTAGGATTTATGTTTATCGATTTTTAAGAATTTTAAAAAAACTAAGGAAAATAAAAGAGAAAAGAGATTGAGATATTGAGGGGATGTACGTAATATATAGGAGAAGATAAATACAAGAATATATATTTAAAGTTAAATAATCTCTCGTTTCTTAAACATTTTGTTTCTCATTCCTCCATGTCAACATTTTATTTTTTTTAAATCCAAATTGATGTCTGACCATGGTGGGAATAAATCTAAAGTGACCTTCGTTAAGGTGCAAATTTTTTGACATGACTTTTGACTTAAATTTAACCTCAACTTACATTTCTTTTTACAATGTAAACCCCAAAATAACCTTCGTTCCTTTCATTTTTTCATGCATTTTGATTTGTTGAAATTGAAGCCTTCTGATTGGTCGAGGTACTTTGTACATAGTCATTTTTCTTTTTACGTACCAGGTTTTACGAAAAAACCACTCGATTTCTGCTTCTCCTCCCATACAAGAAACCTCTTCTGTTAGGTGTAATTTCTGTTTCTAAACAAATATAATGCATGCTCGTTCCTCTTGTTGTTCTTGTGTGATGAAAAGTTGGTTGACGAACTTAGCACAAACTGTGTACACAAACATTTTGTATAACTTTCGTGGTAGTACTTAGCACACACATTGTGCTAAAGTACTAGAACGAACATTGTGTGGTACAATGTTGGTGGTACAAGATTGTAATAGTATGAACGTTGTACCACACACGTTGTACCACTAATATTGTACCAGGATGACCGTTGTGTGGTAAAACATTCGTGATACAATATTAACTAGCACAAACATTATACCACACACGTTGTATCACACACGTTGTACCACACAAGTTGTACGAGACATATTATACCACACACGTTATGTCATACATGTTGTACTAGCATGAACATTATACAATAAACATTATATCACACACGTTGTACCAGCATGAACGTTGTATGGTACAATGTTCGTAGTATAATGTTTTATCATTCACGTTGTATCACAAACGTTGTACGATGTCACATTATATCACACACGTTGTGCCTGACACATTGTACTAGCATGAAGTTGTACCACACACATTGTACCACATACATTATACCATTAATGTTGTACAAGGACGAACATTGTGTGGTACAACGTTTGGGCTACAACATTCATGGTACAACGTTATAAATGTATTGTTTGCTTGGTTTTGGTCATTTTATCATCTTAAACCCGTAAATTTGCCGAGTTCGCATCTATTCATCAATATATGCGACCGTACGACCCATGCGACCCATGTGACCCTAATTTGTAATTAATTAGTTTGACGTTGTAAATGTATTGTTTTTGGTTTTGGGGTCATTTTATCATCTTAAACCCGTAAATTCGCCG
>CM071868.1:17818979-17834724 GCA_036759665.1 Gynandropsis gynandra | reverse complement strand
GACTCTTGGACCCCTTTGCGACCCTTGAACCTCTGCGACCCATACGATCCATACGACTCATTAGACCCATTAGACCCATACGACCCATGCGACCAATGCGACTCAAAAGACCGTACTTACTTGGTGGAACCTCCTTATCCTTAGAGGGGGCCTCTTCGGCAGGACCGACTGTAGGTTCCTTGGAAGGAACCTCCTTTTCCTTAGAGGGGGCCTCTTCGGCAGGACCGACTGTAGGTTCCTTGGAAGGAACCTCCTTTTCCTTAGAGGGGGCCTCTTCGGCAGGACCGACTGTAGGTTCCTCGGAAGGAACCTCCTTAGGGGGGGCCTCTTCGACAGGACCGACTGGAGCATCTGCATAAAATTACTTCATTCATTAGATGCGTATTTTGCGACCCATGCGACCCTTGCCGACTCTCGATGGAAATTGACTCAAATGAACTTTTGAGCTATTTATTACTTACTTGGTGGAACTTCATCAGGAGCAACGACTGCAGTTAGAGGAATGGCGGCGGCAGATGCGATATTTTCAATTAATCTCGAAATGTTTGCCAAATCCTCTTCTGCGCCATCTCCACGGACATTTTCAGACTCTGACTCAACCGGCTCTTCGTAAGGACCTGGATATGAACGTTGAAGGAATTCATAGTCTCTAACACTGCCGGAATATTGGTTTGCGGTGCTCGAATCTATCTCGGCAGATTTTGATTTTGCCTTTTCAGCACCTTTGGGATTTGCCGCCTCTGCTTTTGTATTAGGCAAATGAAACCCGGCATCCCTTAGAAGATCTCTGACAGCGTTGATGATTCTTTTCTCCGACTTCTTTATTTCCTTCACTAATTTCTGCTCCAGTGTCAGCCGGACTGGAGCTTCTTTTCCTTCAGCTTCATCTTCATCCTCGCCTTCTCTTTCAGCATCAGCTTCAGCATCACCATCTCTTTCTTCATCACCTTCAGCATCAGGTTCAGCATCAGCTTCATCATCTTCAAGCTCTATCATTTTTTCCCCCACGCTCTTTTTCCTCTTAGTCCCCTTCCCCTTCCTCTTCCCTTTCCCCTTCTTTTCATCTCCAAGAACTGCTTTCCGCGTCAGCAGTTCTTGCTCACGAATGTCCTCCCAACAAAGTCCCTTCGGATTTCTACGAATATGTTCCATCCATATCTGAACATCGGGATCGCATCCCTCATAGTCGTCCAGATCAAGACCTAAAAAGTATTCTTCGTGATCAGCACAAATAATACTTCGAATATCCTGAAAAACAAAAAATAGTCATTATTACCCTCTGTGACCCTTGTTTTCCTTGTGACCCTTGTATAATTGTTACCTTAGAATCTCCGATCAGCCTTATGACTTCTGCGTACTTTAGGTTAATACTGGGTTTAACCATCTTCTTGCACATTCTTGGGCATGATGGATCCGCATTCTCTACATCAACATACCATCCCTTTCCGCCCAAACTAGGGATGGTTTCGAAAGGAAGTAACTGCAACATTAAAAAAAATCAGAATGCAAAAAGTATGAAAAAATTCAAGTTATTCGAATAATATATACAACTTACCATTAGTGGGATCATGAAACCGCCACAATACCATTTTGGTTTCGGTGATTCCCCGCTAACGTGCTTGCGGCAAGTATCCACAATCTTCTCGAATGTGTAACGCCCCCATGGAAAGTCTTCACAAAATTCCAAATCATCAACCATGTCAATGAGATCATGGCTGATAGAGTTGTCTGATGAAGGCTTGTGATCAATAACTTGCGCCAACAACAACAAAGTTGCCAACCTCTTTTTGTCCTCGTCATTCTTCGCCTTCACAAGCTTTCCAATGATTTGTACGGGGGTCACCTTTCCACGGCCGAAATACTTCCGCCTGAATGTATCACCCCTTTTGGACTCCCATCCTTTGGGATATGGTCCGGAGTTCATTCCGGAAATTAGTGCGTGCTCCACTATAGAGTACCGGATGGGAACACCGTTTAAGACGAACCACCACTCCTTCTTGTCCCGTACAATCCCGGAGTGATTTAGGAGGATAGACATTTGAACCTTAGTCAATGTGGAATCACATTGGAAATGGAATAAATGCTTAAATTGCGATTCCTTCTCGAAGTAATGCACGTCGTATTCATCTAAGATTCCTCTCAGCTTCGTTATTGTCTCGTGAGGATAACACTTGGTGGTGATCTTTGGCATTCTGTCCATGTGTTTGAATTGATACACAAACTTCGGCTTTGGGGCCACCTGCAAGACCAATTAATTAAAGAATACATTATACTTCTACCGACTCAAGCGACTCAAGCGACCCATGCGACGCATGCGACTCATGCGACCCATGCGACCCATGCGACCCAACCGACCCTTTGGCTCAACCGACCCATGCGACTCGACTGAACCATGCGACCCAAGCCGACTCACTAAGACAACCGACTCAAACGACCCTTAGACCCCCTGCGACGTTCAAGCGACGATTGTGACCCAAACCGACTCACTGAGACAACCGACTCAAACGCCCCTTAGACTCCCTGCGACGCTCAAGCGACTATTGCGACCCAAATCGACTCACTCAGACTCAACAGACTCACTGACACTCACACCCATTTCAAATCAATAAACCATTATGGGACTCGACATCCTGCAAACCCTAGAAATCGACGCTCAACCGACCATCGCGACCCAAACCGACCCACTGAGACAACCGACTCTTGCGACTCACTGAGACTCAACCCCATTTCAAATCAATAAACCATTTTGGGACTCGACATCCTCCAAAACCCTAGAAATCGATCTACTTACACTTATTGACGCCATTGAAGATTGACTCGTGCTCTCTTCTCCACCGCTGCTGATTCTAGCCATTTCCTTCTTGGCAACTTCGAATTTCCTTCTTGCCAACTTCGAATCGATCCCTCTCAAGTTCGAAATCACTTGTTCTTTCTTGGCTTTTACTCTCCCAGAATGCGGGTTTGGCTTTTACTCTCCCAGAATGCGGTTTTTTCTACGTTCGAAAATTAAGGGTAAATTTGTCTTTTCTCCAGTTTTTTTTTTCCGATTAAATAATTATTTTAGGGAAGGGTATTTTTGAAGCGTTTTAGCCCTACGAGGGTATATATGATATTCCGCCATGAGAAAATCTAAAGGTACAATCCAAAAGATAACGAAATATTTAGAAGAACAGTAAAATGTCATTGATAATATATATTTTATATTACATATAAAAAGAAAAAGATGAACGAACACTATCTCAATATCTATTGTAAAAATATTATAAATTTATTAAATATTTACTTATTGTATATCGTAATTTTTTTGTTAAAAAATAAAACATTGAAAAATTATGGAAAAACTTGAAATGTAAATGTGTATATGTGGTTATATGTGTATGTGTATGTGTATGTGTATATGTGGTTATATGTGTATGTGTATGTGTATGTGTATATGTGGTTATATGTGTATGTGTATGTGTATGTGTATATGTGGTTATATGTGTATGTGTATGTGTATGTGTATATGTGGTTATTGATGTTAGAAGTTGCGAATTTTAGAAATTTACGTTGACAATATTTTAATTTCACATTTCAGTATGTCACGACGTGTTGGAAGAGGCGGTAAAACGAGAAACCGTCCTCAATCCGAGGAAAGTGGCAACATTTCGTCTCATTCCCGACATTCCAATTCGGGATATGATGATTACATGAATCCACATTTGTTCCGAAACACTGGATCGACACAATCGGGGCAATATATGCCGTATTATCCGCAAATGCAACCACCACCAGATCAAGTACAGCATGACGATCCACATATATACGAGGAACCAACAGTGGAAGAAATTTTAGCAATGGATGAAGAGCGGCGGAAGCTTCCGCTTATAGACCCTGATGAATCCGGCGCATTATGGTACGTATACTCAATTTCAAATCTCAACTATAAATAATTAACTAAATGTTAATTTATCCGTAATTGTGATTTGTAGGTTTGGAGTTAAGCAACTTAATCGGCAAATAACAATTACGATAAAAGCTGATTTTGATCGGTTCTGTTACAATTGGACACATACCGATCCAGAAATTAAGGAACGATGGTGGAAATCATTTGTGGTAAGTTTTAAACAATTTTAAATTTTATCAAGTAATTTAAATTACAATTTAAATTTAATAACCTTATTATTATTTCAGCAAAAATATTATTGGAATCCCGCCATTACCGGACTGGTAAAGTCCGAGTTTGAAAAAAATGCGGCATTGCGTCTCAAGTCTATCGTAGGGAAATTGCACAAAAAACGATGTCTAAAAGGAGACGCCGCAAAACCCCTATGGATGTCGGAAGATATTTGGAATCAGATGTGCGCACTATGGGATTCCCCGGAATTTAAGGCAAAGAGCGAGCGAGCAAGTCAATCCCGACGTTCTGATAGAGCGGGATACGGGATGAGCGTGCACACGGCAGGATCTCGTTCTTTTGCGGAAGTATACGAAGATCTGGTAAGTTTTATTCAACTTTATGCATTTATATAACATTTACATTTTATTAAACTATGTCTTTATATTTTTTTCAGGCGAAAGAGAAGGGATACGAACCATCGTATATAGAATTGTTGGAACGTACACACGTTAGGAAGTCAGATGGTTCGTGGGTGGATCCAAAGGCGAAAACCATTCGCGATGAAATTCAAAACATGGCATCGGAGCGAGTATCGCAAATTCCACCGAGAGAAGACGGCTCACAAACTACTCTTACTCAGGAAGAGTACAACGAGTTGTATCTCGAGGTAATGATTACATTCTACTATGATCTAATTTCATTATTTAAAAATGTTATTAATTCTCGGTATTTGTTTTACAGCAAGTTACGCCAGGTCGTGGTCGTATCTTCGGACTTGGAGCAATGTCCTCAAAACATTCAACTTCATCCAAAGGTAAACAAAAAGTGGATTACGAGCTACAAATGGACATGGACGAAAGGTTCCAAGAATCCGACAGGCGCGTTGAACAAGCACTAAAGGAGTCGGAACTATTAAGAAAAGAGAATGAACGATCAAAAAGGCGTATGGAAAAGCTTATGAGCATGATGAAAGCGCAAATGCCTAACATCGATTGGGATGCAATTCAGAGCAGTGATTCCGACGCGGAGTAATCGGACGGTTTAGTATTATATGTAATGTAATCGAACTTTTAAAAATATGTAATCGGAATGTAATGTTAAAAATATGTAATGTAATCGAACTTTTAAAAATATGTAATGTAATCGAACTTTTAATGTAATCGAACTTTTAATGTAATCGATTAAATTTTAAAATTTTAAATTTTTTTTTATTTTTTTTAAAACAATTGGAAACGGCTCCTCGCGTGCCGTCTCCAAATTTGGAGACCGATTGGGGACTACGTTTCCAGTCCCTAATTAGGGACGGATTGGGGACTAAAATTTCCGTTCCTAATTAGGCACGGATTGGAGACTGGAAAAAATTGGAGTCGCGCGATTGGATACTACCACTGGTCGTCTCTAATCCGTTCCTAAACTGGTTTAGGAACGGATTGGGAACCGATTTTTCGGTTCCTAAAACCTGTTTTTCTTGTAGTGATTTTTTTTATGATGAATACATTATCCTAAATCAATAACTTTTTTCAAATATTTATTTCAAAATTTAATAATTTTGCACTTTAAGCGTAATACAAAACATCACAATATACATATATATATATATATATACTTGGAGCACAGTTGTTGTTATTATGAATTATAAATTAGATTAAATCATATATTCTGCATAGTATTATTTCAATTTTGAATAAATTGAGAACTACAACAACATCTACCAAAATTACAATTCTATGGTTTATCCAAAATAATTCAAAATAATATATGAATCATAGTTTAAAATTTAATAAATTATAATCTATATTTGTTTATATAATGTAAAATGTAATTATATAAATGATAATGATATGTATAAATTTTACCATATTGCTAAATATTATTTACTATAATTTTTTAATAAGGAAATAAAAACAAATATTTGAAGTTTAATTGATAATAAATACTACTGAATATCAAATTTCTAAATATAATACTAAATAATTAACAACCCGCGCATAAGGTCTATACATAAAAAAGGCAAAATCTTTGCCTCTTCAGCGCACCAAGTAAACCTGTATTTTTAGAGTGCCACGTCATATTTACATTCACAGTCTTTCATCTTATGCGTTATTTGCCATCAATCATTTATCTTCCAATTCCCAATTAATTACCGTTGAAGAGGTTTTATCACAATCCACTGTCTTGCTAATATGATTTATCCAGTGATATATAACGTGGTATGGGCGGTCGTCTAGGCACCGCCTAGGCATTCGGCGGCAAGAAACCGTCCCGAAAACCCAGAAATCGTTTGTATTAGGCGGTCGACAACTAGCTGGCGTGGAGTCACTACCTGGACGGCCGACTAATGAAAAACTGTCGTCCAAACAATTGTTTTAAAAAAATTCTTCATCCGACAGTTGCTATCGCGCCATATTCCCACTGTTATAACCTACCTCTTCGTTTTCTACTCTTATACACATATTAAGATTACTAAGAAAAATAGAACAAAAAGAATGAAAGTTCTCGGTTTTCCAAAGAAACCATAGAAAATCGCCTCCAACGATTTTGCTTCATTCGGGCGCGAAAGGCTACCGATCTATGGTGTCCAAATGGCCACAAGTCCTTACCAGTGGATGAGGAGGTAGTATTCGTCTACACCAACAGTGGTGGAATTTGATATGATTCAATGTTTCAAGGGCGGAACCAACAATGAAGATAACCATGTCATCTTGAACTTCAACAATCTCTCATAGGTTGAAGTTTTCTTGGTTGTTTTCTGTTTCCGATTTTTATAACAATGGAGTCTATATAGCGCAAATTACCACTCAGTTGGTGTTTTTTCTGCAAACATTAATCAATTGGTAGCTGGGTTCGGGTTTAGTGTCGGTCCGATGTCGGTTCAGGATCTGTTTTGTCTCAAAAATCTATAAATATAGGCAATAACCCCTTCGTTGTATCATTTTCCTTTTGTTTTTCCTTATCTTCCTAGCTCCTCCGTTGTCATCTTCCCAACTCTCCAAACTCCTTCGACATTGGGTATATGTATGAGTTTTCATCGAGCTTTGTATTTTACAGCGACGTCAATGCCATGGGGTAATTTCTTCTATGCTTATTTTGATTTTGATTCCGATCGATTTTAAGGTTGGATTTCGGATTACTAACATGGTTTCTTTCTTGGATTCCTATAACAAGTCTTATGTATCTTTTTCTCCTTGAGTTATTTTTCTTTCTCCTTTTCACCCTAAGTAAATCGATAGCTGTATACATCATTTTTTTAATGTTTGTAGAAGGGACAAAGAATATTTATGGTCAGATTCTTTGTAGTATTCTGGTTTCGACAAGTGTTGCAGCGACAGTACACGATCTTTGTTTATGTTTGAATCACGAGAAAGATAACAAGTTGGCATATACATATTTGGTAAACTAAACATCTTTGTGTAGCTTTTAATCGCATCCATGGACATGAACTTTTTTTAGTTAAACTTTGTTGATATTTTCAGGAACTAGGATAATCTTCTCTTGTTTAATAGCAAAAGGCTAAAGAAGCACTATTGAAGTCAATACAGCGGGATGTAAACTATGTTGAGGCATGGGTTCATCTTGCTCAAGTAACCATGACACTTGGATCACTGTAAATATTTCTTATTTGAACATTACAATGTTACTTTTGAGGTTTTTCGTTTTATAAATTTGTCGATTATGCCACCAGGTGAAAGACTACGATGTTACATTGGATATTGTATTGCATACAGCTTCAAAAGTCAATTGTGAGTTGCTTTGGTCTTTTGTTATTATGCTTGGATTGTCTCAAATTATACCCTTGGTAGCCTTGGAGAATCTTTGAAAAATAAAAGTTTCAAACCAAATGGGAAAGATTGGAGAATCATATATGGAGTGTGGACTCCAACACTGCCGACAAACAACTTATCTTGGTGACACAAGAATGCCTTTTTGTCCTTATCATTAAGTAAATTATGTGTTGGTTCTTATGTTGTCATGGCACTGATTATTGGTGGATTCTGAAAGAGATATCGATAGGAAATTACTAAATTGCTTTGATTTCGAATAATCTGTGTAACTGAAACTCTACTTTACTTTTGCTGTGATTGATACGAGGTAATAAATATGAAGAAAGAAGGTGATAACATTATCGTTCAATCGTCAATGAAATTGTTGCCAAAACAAATATATGCACTAGAAAGATGAAAAGTTTTGGTTACCCTACCCACTTATTTTCTATCGCTGCAACAATTCTTATCTTGGACGAATAGGTAAGTAAAGCACATCAACATCTAATGTATATGATGTAAATTTCCTCTAATTCTTTTGATTTTGTTTCAGAAGAGATAAAAAATATTGACATACATGGACATGGAGTGTATTAGTTTGCCTAATTCAATATTGAAACCCATCATTTACTGTCAAGTCCAAGAAGTGAAACGCAACCTCCACGACCATTTTTTCATAGAACTATGTACCATTGATGTAAGAATATCAAATCAATTTCTTAAACTTGCTATTGTTTTAGAATAAGTGAATAATGATGATAATTGATACTTGAACAATACTAAGTACCAGTTAGTGACACATTTTAATAAGCAATCACATGATTTTGAGTTGAAGGATGTGATGCAAGCTTAAGACATGCATATTCTGTGATTGCCAATAAGGGAAAAATGACTCTAGATTGAGCTCTTGAAACTTGTAATTGATGCATCTTTATAATAATTACTATCTCAACTATTTTATAATGGATATACATTATTTTTTGTAATTTGAAAGAGATACCAATGTAGCATATTATATGTTCCATGGATTTCAACGCGTTGAAATCATAGTCGTTTCAAGATACAAAGCTTAAGAAAATAAATATAAAATTATACCGTTTAGAAAAAATATATATATATATATATATATAAAAGATTAAAATTTATTATTTATTATAATTATTTTAACTATACATTTTGTACCATGACAAATTAGAGTAAGAATTTAAATATAAATTAATGATATCCAATAAAATCCTTTATATTTAAGATGATTGAATATACTAATATCATATATTTATATAACTTTTTATCATTATTATTCAAAATAAATTGAAATTTTTTTCAACGTAAAATTACAAAAGATTTTATTCAAATTGAAATAAGATCATTTCAAACAAATTACAAATGGTTTTTCGAATCAAAATACTACAAAATAAAGTATTTTGTACGGATATGCAATTCTAATTCTATAATTTAGAATTTCTAAAATCATGCCTCCTTTATTAGGGCGGAATATCAGATATACCTCATGGGGTTAAAGTGCTTCAAAAATATCCTCGTGAAAATAATTATTAAATAGGAAAAAACTGAAGAAAAGAAAAATTTGCCCTTAATTTTCGAACGTGAAAAAACACACATTCTGCAGTTTTTCGACGTGAAATACTGTCAAACTGTGTCAAAAGCAAGAAAGACAAACAATTTTTCGACGTGAAAACCCTGTTTCAAAGGCTAGAGCAGGAAAAAAGAAGTGATTTCGAACTTGAGAGGGATCGATTTGAAGTTGGCGAGAAGGAAATGGCTAGAATCAGCAGCAGTGAAGAAGAGAGCATGAGTAAATCTTCAATGGCGTCAATAAGTGTAAGTAGATCGATTTATTGATTTGAAATGGGTGTGAGTGTCAATGAATCGGTTGAGTCGCAAGGGTCACAGGAGTTGCATGACCATCTTCGACTCAGTGAGTGGGTTGAGTCTCAGGTTTCGTTTGAGTCACATGGGTCGTTTGAGTCGCATGGGTTGCTTCTGTCATTGAGTCGCATAGGTCGCTTGATATTATACCTCGTGGGTCGCTTGAGCCGCAAGGGTCAATTGAGATGCCTAGGTCGCTTGAGTCTTAGTGATTGGGTTGAGTGTCGTAGAGGGTCCGTGGGTCACTTGAGTCGCATGGGTCGCAAATGTCGGTTGAATCACATGGGTCTCTTGAGTCGACAGAAATATAATGTAATCTTAATTGGTCATTTTGTAGGTGGTGCCAAAGCCGAAGTTTGTGTATGAATCTAAGCACATGGATAGAATGCCAAAGATCACCACCAAGTGTTATCCTCATGAGACAATAACGAAGCTGAGAGGAATCTTAGTTGAATACGAGTTGCATTACTTCGAGAAGGAATCACAGTTTAGGCATTTATTCCATTTCCAATGTGACTCCACATTGACGAAGGTTCAAATGACTATCCTACTAAATCACTCCATGATTATACGGGACAAGAAGGAGATGTGGTTCGTCTTAAACGGTGTTCCCATCCGGGACTCTATAGTGGAGCACGCACTAATATCGGGATTGAAATACGGACCATATCCCAAAGGATGGGAGTCTAAAAGGGGTGACACATTCAGGCTAAAGAATTTCGGCCATGGAAAGGTGACCCCCGCGCAAGCTATCGAAAAGCTGGTGAAGGCGAAGAATCCCGACGACCGGAAGAGATTGACAACTTTGATGTTGTTGGCGCAAGTTATGGTTCACAAGCCTTTAGCGGAAAACTCTATCAGCCATGATCTCATTGACATGGTTGATGACTTGAAATTTTGTGAAGGCTTTCTATGGGGCGTTACATATTCGAGAAGATTGTGGACACTTGCCATAAGCACGTTAGCGGGGAATCGCCGAAACCAAAATAGTATTGTAGTAGTTTCAAGATCCCACTAATGGTAAATTGTATACATTATTCGAATAACTTGAATGTTTTTCTACTTTTTGCATTCTGATCATTTTGTTTTAATGTTTCAGTTACTTCCATTCGAAACCATCCTTAGTTTGGGTGGAAAGGGGTGCTATGTTGATGTTTTGGATGCAGATCCATCATGCCCAAGAATGTGCAAGAAGATGGTTAAATCCGGTTTTAACCTGAAGTGTGTAGATGTGATAAGGTAAATTGGAGATTCTAAGGTAACAATTACACAAGGGTCACAAGAAAAACAAGGGTCATAGAGGGTAATAATGGTTATTTTTTATTTTTCAGGATATTAGAAGTATTCTTCGTGCTGAACACGAAGAGGAAGCTTTACTTTCGGATCTGGAGGATTACGAGGGATGCCACGATCCTGATGTTCAGATATGGATGGAAAATCTTCGTAGAAATCCGAAGGGTATTTGTTGGGAAGACATCCGTAAGCAAGAACTGCTGACACGAAAAACAGCTCTTGGTGATCAAAAGAAGGGAAAGAAAAGGGGACTAAGAGGAAGAAGAGCGTGAGTGAAAAAATAAAAGAGGTTGAAGATGACGAAGACGAAGGATGGGTAGGTGTTGTCAAAGCTGATGAAGAAAGAGAAGGTGATGTTGAAGCTGGAGGAGAAGAAGAAAAAAACTCATCGAGGTGATGCTGATTTTGCAGTCCCTCTGACACTGGAGCATAAATTAATAGAGGAAATAAAGAAATCGGAGAAAAGAATCATCAACACCGTAAGAGACCTTCTAATGGGTGTTGGGTTTCATTTGTCTAATCCAAAATCAAAGGCTGCCGAGAAAGATGCAAGCACCATATACCAATCTTTCGGCACTATTAGAGATGATGATTTTGAATTCCTTCGACTTCCAAATCCAGTGTCAAGAAAAGAGTCAAGCGAAGAACCGGTTGACACTAGAGATGGCTCAGAATAGGATTTGTCAAACATTGCTTCTGATGAAGTTCGACCAAGTAAGTAATATTTAGTGAAAAAGGTCATTTGAGAGTCAATTTTCATCGAGAGTCGGCATGGGTCGCAAGAGTCGGATAGGTCATAGGGACGCATAAGTCGTTGGGTCGCATAAGTCGCTGGGTCGCTAGAGTCGCATGGATCGCATGGATTGCATATGTCCCACGGGTCGCAAGGATCGCTGGGTCGCTAGATTCGCATGGGTCGCATGGGTCGAATGGGTTGCATATGTCTCATGGGTCGCGAGGGTCGGATCAATGTAACGAATGATTAGTCTAATGAATGTAGTAGTTTTATGCAGATGCTCCAGTGGGTCCTGTCGAAGAGGTCCACACTAAGGATACTCCAGTGGGTCCTGTCGATGACGTCGCCGACGAGGTTCCTGCCAAGGATACTCCAGTAGTTGGTCCTACCGAGAACACTTCATTGGGTCCTGTCCAAGAGGTCAGGGCTATTGTCAAAGTACCACCAAGTAAATACGGTCATTTGCATCACAGAGGTCGCATGGGTTGCATATGTCTCATGGGTTGTAAGGTCGCATCAATGATATGAACGATGAGTCTAATGAATGAAGTAATTTTATGCAGATGCTCGAGTGAGTCCTGTCAAAGAGGTCCACACTAAGGATAATGCAGTTGGTCCTGTCGATGATGCCGACGTTCCTACCAAGGATACTCCAGCAATGGGTATTGACCAATAGGTCGCCGCTATTTTCAAAGTACCACCAAGTAAGTACGGTCATTTGAGTCACAAAAGGTCGTATTAGTCACATAGGTCACATTGGTCGCATGGTCGCATAGGTTGCATGGGTTGCATTGGTTGTCATATGTTTAATGAAGTAACATTTATACAGGTGCTGGACCTTTATCGAAGGAGTCTGCGCCATATGTTGAACCTCTGCCGGTACCTAAACGATCTTTAAGATCACGAAAGGCATATGTTGAACCTCCACCGGCGAAAAGAGCAAAAATAGTGCGAGAGTGAGGGAAAGATGTTGATGGAGAACCCGCAAAAAATGTAGTTCAAGAACCCACAGAAAATGTAGTTCAAGAACTCGTAAAGAAGGTGGTTCAAGAACCTGCAGGGAAAGGGCAGTTTGTGTGGAAGCCTAAGGGATTAATAAAGAGCATGATAACCCGATTTCCTTCGTTCATTGACGCCAGCGATAAAACGTTGACGAATCTATATATGTTCCTGAAGACGCCTCGACATGAGCAGTGATGGAAATTTAACCTAGATATTCCCCGAGGGCCAAAGTTTGGGAGACTATATTAAAGCCCAACGTATCGCGTGAAGATGATGTAAGTTTTTTTAAATCCTTAGTCACAGAGTTTTGTGTCATATGTATTCATGTGTGTTAATTTTTTTTGCAGCAATTGGTTGAGGCATTGATGGTGTTGTCTTTTCGCTCGGAATTAATGCCCATCATATATTGGAAATATTATGTTTGTCCTATTGCTTTCATGCAGAAACTCACGTTGTGGATTTACGAGGATATGGAAACTTTGACTAAAATTCTTAGTGATTTTTTGAATGCCAAGTATCCATTCATAAGTACGAAGACACCAATGAATTATTTCGAAGGCTTTATCTCGGTTCTAAACATTCCATCGATCAAAAGCCGATTTGTAGGATGTCATTGGGTAGCCATCAAAGCGGATTTCGCGATCCGATGCATCACAGTATATGACTGACAGAGCATAATGAAGGAAACACATAACGATCCGGTGATTGAGAAGCTAAGAAAAATTGTCCCGATATGCTCATTCTCGAAGGGTTTCCTTCTTTGGCTTCTAGAGAAGATGAATGGATGTATGAGTATTATGAAGGTCTTTCACTGAACAAAAGCTCGAGTGACTGTGGTGTTTACGCCTACAAATTCGTAGAAGCCTCGTTAATGAGAATACGTCATACTCTTCCCTACATTTGCGACGATAATGTTTCTATCACGCGTGATGAGAAGATGGCGGCTGACATATTTAGTAATGGAGACTGTATCTCTCCACCCCGAGACTAACTTGATATTAGGTACATTGTTTTTTTTTTAATGGAAGATGTAAATATTTGGTAATTGTCGCAAGGGTCAAAGGGTCGCAAGGGTACAAGGGTCGTAGGGGTCAAAGGGTCGCATGGGTACAAGGGTCACAGAGGTACAAGGGTCGCATGGTCGCACTGGGTCACAGAGCCTCATGCGACTCTTGTGACTCTTGCGACCCATATGGCCATTGCGACCCTTTCCAACCTTGCGTTTGTTGCGACCATTGCGACCCTTGCGATCCTTGCGGCCCATTTGGCCATTGCGACCCTTTCGACTAGTCTTTTCAATGTCAGACTACTGGCTTTTCCAGTGCTAGCTATGCTTTTTATTTTACCAATGCCACACTATAGACCATTGTGACACGTCTTTGTTACCCCTATATTAAAAGGTTCATCAAATGTTCTAAGTCTCACCATAACACCCATTTTAGATGAGAATGAATCGGGAGAATCTCATCTTTCTCCTCTCTTCCTTCAAGTCTCTAACCCTAAATTCTCTGAAAAATCCTTGTTACCTTTGTAACCGTTTTGACCTTCGTCACGAAGGTCACATGGTGGACGCATGACATCGTGTTGTCTATTTGTTACTCAAGATCTTGGTAATCGTCAGACTCGGTCTCTATGCAGATACACACAAGTACTTACAACGTGGATGGAGGACTTTGTGTTGTATCTGCATTACATAACGTCTTGGTAATCGGCAGACTTAGACATCGTGCTCTATCCGCGTTACCTAAACTCAGGGTTGGAGGTCAACTTGGAGAAAACATTGAGTCACACATGACTCTCTTTACGGGGGAGGGCTCCGATGTGTCTCTAAAGTCGGAAAATTTGACCTTTGTGACCTTTGAGACCTTATGTAACCTTATGTAACTTTTTTTGTAACCTCTGTGGCCTTTTTAACCTTTGTGACCTTACGTACTCAATATTTAAACGTTGAAAATGTCTTATTTTGCATCTATTATTCGTAATTACGTGAAATCCATAAAATCGTAGGCCCTCAATCGGAAATCAAGTTTAAACGGGAATCCATCCAACTCATGCGACCCAATATGACCCGTTACGTGATCATCTCGTTTTCATACGTATATCTTTCACGATTTTAGAGATGTTTACGATATAGATGTGATGTTTACGTATGATTTTGTATCCGTTTTACTCGTTTTCGTGTTTTCATGTTCTTACAGGTTTTAATGCATATTCGGTTCATTTTGGACTAAAGGAAGTACACGAGACAAAGTACAAACATCGAGGATCATCACGGAACAAACGGGACAAGAATCGGCGAAGAACACCCTTGCCCGCGCGGGGCGTTTAGTCGGAAAGTCTGTCCAGCAACTTCAGCCCGACCAGGGCACACCCAAGCCCGACCGGGGCACCCCCTAGCCCGACCGAGGCACTCCCTAGCCCGACCGGTGCACCTCTTTTTCATCGCGTTCTTGCGCGATCTTCCGCGCCGTACCCGAGCGGGTCATTTTCTCTGCCCGCTCGGGCAGTGACCGTCACCTGCAACTTAAAATAATTTAATTTGACTTAAAACAAATGGAAGTTTGTGGGGGACTCATAAAATAAGGAAAACGACTTTAAAGGAGGAAAAAGGGGCCAGAGATCGAGATTCAAGCATGCTTTATTGAGTTCTTGATTAAGGAGAGAGTAGAGAAGAAGGAGGAGATTCTTGCGAGGCCAAAATATCTGTCTGCCCGATCGGGTGAAGTGTGCTGCCCGATCGGGTGGGTCCGCTGCCGAATGATATTCGGCTTCTCCTCTACCAGCATGAAAACATCCGATCTTACCTGTGGATTATACTTTACCTCCGTGCACTGGGACAACAGTGTGTCCTTCGGTTGAGTATCCTCATACGCTTGTCTAGGCTCCTCCACTGATGCACTTGTCGCGTTGACGTTCATTGCGGGTTCGGTCATGAAGAGCTTGTTCAATGCCTCATCGAGTTTGAAC
>CM071868.1:17721032-17738396 GCA_036759665.1 Gynandropsis gynandra | reverse complement strand
CATGCCTGATCGGGCATGGTATGTGAGCCCGCTCGGGCACAAGGCATAGGTTGGGTATTCTTGCCCGAGTCGTTGCATAAATGTGCACAAGATTGGCCGTAGGTTTTGCCCGGTCGTGCAAGAGTTGTGCCCGACCGGGTGGAGGCTTTCTATGCTCAATCTCGTCCCGTTTGTCCCGTGATGATCCTTGAAGTTGCTCCTTAGCTCCGTGCATGTCCTTTTAGCTCCAAAATGATCCAAATACGCGTAAAGACCTGTGAAAACATGAAAACACGAAAACAAGTAAAACGGAAACGGAATCATACGTAAAACATCACATATATGTCAAAAACGTCTCCTAAATCGTGCAAGAAATACGTATGAAAACGAGATGATCATAAAGCAAAAAAAAATAACGAATCTGATGCCCTGTCGCAAATAAATGAAAATGAAAAGGAATCGGTTATCCACAATGTCTCTAAAATAGCCATCAACCTTACATAAATAAAGGACCATAGAGCTGATACAAAGTATGAAACTTCATTCCTTGTGGATACCCTTGCAAGTTTGGTCTAAGATAAGTCTTAATTTTGCTAAAGGACATTCGAGATCATAAGGGTATGACAACAACTTGGTTGTAGTCGATCGATTGGTTAAGGTCAGTTTTTTTCGTTGAGACATCCTTTCTCTATTCCCTTGGTTATTGAATTGTTCATTAAGAAAATTTTCAAGCTTCATAGTTTCCAATTACGATCTCATATTCATGAGAGAATTCTTGAGATCCGATGTGAGCCTAGATCGTTGTCAATTGTTAGGACGATAGAATAGGAATGAAACCCACTAGAGAATCTCACATGCAACGAACGGTGCGACAACATATGTCATCTACTGTTGATAAGTTGATAAACAACTCAGAATCACTCTAAGAGTTCGGTAGCTAAATCACTAGGATTAGCAAAGAAAAGAAACTCTCAAATCATGATAACATTGTTGAAATGTCATAAAAATTTATATATTAATAGGGAAAACATTAATGGAAAACGAAATCAATTAAGCTAACTTAAAAAAACACGATAAAATCATTTGATCGAACAGTCGAATTGCCTAGTCAAGCGTCGAATAATTCTTAACCCTAGAAAATAAAACTAAAAAAATTGGACCAAAGAAAATGCTCGGAGCACTAGATTAACTTTGCCTGATGCTCCTGTTTCATTGCTCCTTTTTACCCCTCTTCTTTTTGTAATTATTCTTAAGAATTCTTGGATGCCCTCGTGGGGGCTTTAGCCATGCTGTCATGCCCAGTTGTGTGAACACGTCTTGAAACTCCTTTGCCTTGCTCTTCATTGTGTGTACTCGTACAAACACGTCTTGAAGCTCTGTTTCCTTGTCCATCATTGTTTGTCTTTGTGTAACTTGTGGCGGATCTAAGAAACGATGTCTAAGACCCTTACTAGAAAACCCTAGAATCAGCTAATAATGCCAAAACAATTGTGATATAGTGTTGATAAGTGGGTAAACACTCAAAATCTCTCTAAGAGTTCGGTAGGTAAATCTTAAGAATTAGAAAGAATGCTCGGATTGAGCGGTCTAGTCCTCTAAATGATTTATTTGTCTAGAGAATTCGCTCACGTCGAGTGATTCGCTACTCAGATCAAGTGCCTTTAGCTATTCTAGCTTCTTGCTCCTCTCGGTCTCTTCCACTAGTAGGTACGTCACATAGGCCTCCATGGACGCCTATTAATGCCTTGGTGGTGCTTTTTCAAGTTCTTTTGCCACCATTCGAGCGAACAAGTTCTGTATCTTCTTAGCTTTAGCCTTGTGACCGGTCCATGTGTCATTAGTGCCTCGAGGGCATCTCATCATCATCTTCCTCTCCTTCTCCAAAAAGATCTGGCCTTAAATCAGGATCTTCATTTGCATCAATACGATACAAGTCAACAACATTAAAAGTTGAACTAACATTGTACTCACTAGATAATTCAATCTTGTAGGTGTTGTCATTGATGCGATCGAAAACTTTGAACGGTCCATCTCCTTTGGGAATGAGCTTGATATTACGTTGTTATGGAAATTACTTCTTGTATAAATGAACCCACACAAGATCATCAGGTTGAAAGATCACCTTCTTTCCTCCCTTGTGTCCATGTTTGGCATATAGCTCTGTCTTCCTCTAGATAGTAGCTCGTGCCTTCTCATGTACCTATTTCAGAAATTCGGCTCTTTTCTTGCAATCAAGGTTAATAAACTCCAATAATTGTAAAATAGTCATGTCTAATGGTGTGAGAAATTTAAATCTATACATGATTTCAAATGGTATAAGCGGCTTAAACCCATGCACGATTTCAAATGGTGAAAGTTGTGTTGCACTACGAACCACCCTATTGTAATCGACATTTGCTAGAAAAAATTTCGTGTTTTAAAATTAATCTTGAGTAAGAAGATAGACAAGGTCCTAGTGACAACTTCCGTTTATCCATCAGTTTATGGGTGACACGTAGTAAAAAAATGTTTTGTTCTTAACTTAAACCATTGAGTTTTCCAAAATTAACAAAGAAACTTACCATCCATGTCTAACACTACAACTCTAGGCATTTTTATGCAACAATACAATGTCCCTAAATAATAACGTAGCTACATGTGATGCATCATTATTTCATGACATGCAATAAAATATGCCCTTTTTTAAAATCAATCAATTATGATGAAAACCAAATCATATCGAGATTTCGACCTAGGAAGACCTAACACGAAATCCATGGAAATATCAACCATGGTGTACTAGGAATGGGTTAAGATGAGTACATATTGTATGGTTGCAACCGATATTTTCCTTTTTTACAAGTCACGCACCTTCCACAGATGCGACATATATCTGCAAGTGCGTACAGTAGAAGTGTTCATGCAAAACGGACAATTTTTTGAAAATAAAAAGTGTCTCATTATTCATCCCCTATTGGCCTCACGAGCCCATAAATCACTAATAGAAATCTCAACTATATACAATCTATTCTCATAGAACAAATAGCCATCGGTATGAAAATATTTACCTGCGAAGGATCTCACATTAGACTAGAATTTATTTCCATAATGATGACCCATGTCATAGAGTTCCTTAATAAGTTCGAACTTGAGCAACCTAGCATCTACAAAAAAGAAAGCAAAGTATAGCACCTATATAATGCATCAACAACATTATCTTTTTGTTGTTTCTACTAGATGACGTACGGGAAGGTCTCTATGAATTCAACCCACTTGGCATGCATGTGATTTATATTTTGTTGTGCCTAGAGATGCTTGAGTGACTCAGGGCTAGTATGAATCACGAACTCTTTAGGCCACAAGTAATGTTGCCATGTTTGTAGCACCGGCACCAATGCATATATTTTTTTAATCGTATTTTGTATACCTAACTGTGCTCCATTGAGATTCTTACTAAAGTACGTGATGGGTTTATGCCCCTATATCAACACTATTCCAATTCTTACTCTTGATACATCAAATTAAATCTCAAATATTGTAGTAAAATCATGTAATTCAAATAGAAAAGCTTGTGTAATTTATCTTTTAAGGTTTGGAAGGCCTTCTTTTTAGCTTCACCCCACTAGAATGTGATGTTAACTTGATCACTTCGGTCGAGGGCGCAAAAAAGGTACATAAGTGTTTTACAAATAATTGGTAGATACCGACCAATCCATGAAAGCTTTGGACCTATTAAATCATCTTAGGCCTCAGCCAATTGCGTACAACCCCGATAGTTTCTTCATAGAAGTGTATTCCCTCTTCACTTACAACAAATTATAAGAACACAAGTTTGTTAGTACGAAAAATGTATTTCTTAATGTCATACACTTTTTCGCTTCTTAACATTTTTAGAACTGATCTCAAGCAACATACATGTTCTTCTAAGGTCTTGTTGTACACTAAAATGTTATCAAAGTATACAATCACAAATTTTCTATGAATTTCCTAAGAACATGATTCATCAACCTCATAAACGTGCTAGGTGATCCGAAAGGCATGAATAACCATTCATAAAGCCTTAGATTTGTCTTAAACACCATCTTCCATTCATCACCCTCCTTCATGCGAATTTAATGGTTCCACTCTTCAAAACTATCTTAGACAACATAGAAGAACCATGCAATTTGTCTAACATGTCATCTAAACTAGGCATAGGGTGATCATACTTTTCCGTAATGTTGATGATTGCTTGACAATCAACACATATACATCGTGTGGCATCCTTCTAAGGCATGGTTCTTTATGAACCACGCTTGATCTTCGAATACTTCTTTTGGTGTTAGTGAACCTAGGTGAATGTGTCATCATTTAAAGTCAAAAGAGTACTTGTTGTTGAATCCATTAGATTGTGTGCGAGTATCGAACTAGAATGGTAATCCAAACAAGAGGTGTCTCGCATGCATTGGGACTACATCACATAGCACCTCATCCTCGTATTTCCTAATTCTAAACTCAACCTTCACCTGATGGTGCATCTTGGTTTCACCAATGTCATTTAGCCATTGTAACTTGTATGGTTTGGATGTTTTGTGGTATTCAATCCTGGATTCTCTAAACAAAAGATGCACAAGACATGTTCGTGCAACTGCCTCCATCCTCAATGGTTCTACATGCCTTGTCCTAGACAATCCCATGCATGTAGAAGATGCCCTTTCTTTGTATGATGGCTTCTTCTTTAGCTTGTAGATTTAAGGCTCTACGTGCTACTAATATTTCACCTTTTTCCACCTTGTACTCCTTAAAGTCATCATCTAAATTAGATACATACCTTTGATTTGATATCTCATCATCTTCCTATGTAGTTTTATATCATTCATTAGCTCTATGATCATGGCTTTCTTATTTCGACAATCCCGAGAATCGTGACCCCGACCTTGACACTTGAAATAATGAGTATCATGTTTTGATAAGGTTATCTTTGTGATAGATGTTGGTTTAGATCATGGTGCTACTATCTGCTAAACTTTTTGTTTTATATTCGGTTTGTTAAACCGATTAGCATTCGATCAATAGTTGGAAGAGTTACCTTACCTTTAGAAAATTTTTCCCTTTCTCTTCATTTGCTTCTCGATATTCTGCCATATGCAACAAGTCGTCCATGTCCACATAATGTTGATTTTCCACACGGTCCTGTATGTCAAGGTTGAAACCCCTTAGAAATTGATCCATAATTGTCTTCCAATCTTCCTCAATGTTCACCCGAATCATTAGGAAGTTCATATTCTTGTATTAATCTTATACGCTTCTAATACCTTGCACCAATCACCTTAAACGCTGGTTGACCTCTCAATGATTGCGAGAAGGTACAAATCGATGCCGCATTATGGTGCACATCTCATCCTAAGCGGTGATATCATGATCTCCAAGATGTCTTCGAGGAAGCGTGAGTTGTTCCCACCATGCCAGTGCACTTTCTCTAAAATTGGCTATTGCTAGTTTCACCCTCTGAATTTTGAAGTATTTATGACAGTAACAAACCATCTTTCTCTTCCGTTCTCACTCCAAATAAGCTTATGCATCACTTCGACCAATCAACATAGGAATCTCCATTCTGATGCTACTGATGTCATCATCAATTTAAATCAAATGACAAAAACAAAATTGAAATTACATAGACTAATGCAAGAACGGGGCTCTGATACCACTTGAAATGAATCTCCACTCATGTTTGATTAATTGATGGATGACATCGGATTAAAACCCCCGAGCAACCTGATAGTAGAACCTAGTGAAGGACCAAGTCGTTGTTCCATAATGGATCATCCAAGATCTGATCACAAGGGCCTGAGCAAAGGAGCTTAGGAATGTGTTCACTCAAATGGACGTGAAACGTCAATCATTGGATAGACAAGGATGTCAAGAAGAATCAAGTCAAGACCTCAAGGGTGACCTTACAAGGAGAAGAGGTTGAAAAGAGCAAGAATTTGGATGAACTAAAGGCGTTCCTTTCAAGATGAGAAATGCACGACTTGAACAAATTCTCTGGAAAAATAGAGCATTCGGAAGGCTAGACCACTTGACTTGAGAATTTAAAACTCGATTGTGAATGGAAGGACTCGACCGAGCATAGGTATTGCTCGACCAAATGTGTTTAAGTTTCGCAAGTTTTAGGTTAATGACTTATGCGGCATTTGACCTCTTGGTTACACTGCTCGACCGATCATTTTGTCAAGTTTTATTAAGTTGGTTCATTGTATTCAGTTTTCTATTATTGTTCGATCCTTATAAATAACGAACCCAATGTATGAAATTTTAAACCAAGTTTTCATTAATAAAGATTATCTTTTTTTTTTTTTGCTAATTCTTAAGATTTATCTATCCAACTCTTGGAGAGATTCTAAGTGTTAAAAAATTGATCAATACTAGATAACAAGTGGTATGGTGTTATTCGCTAAGTCTGAGGCTTTCGAGTCGGTTGTAGTTAGGGTTTAAGATATCTTGTTTTAGGGAAGACAAGTTCCAGGTCGAGTTGCTAAGGGGTTTAAGTTTGTTTCCGTCCATCTAACAAAACAACGTCAATCTAGATTCATATCACCTGGAACTTATCTTCTCTAATAAAGGACATCCCAACGAATGATGCCAAACTCAGTGAATGATGCCACAACACTTATTTTCTAATTCTAATTAGTTGGTGAACACTCAAAATCTCTACAATAGATAAATTTGAAGGATTAGCAATAAAAATTTAGTTAATACATCATACATTGAGTCCATTATTTATAAAGACCAAACAATAATAGAAACAGAACAAAATAAACCAATTTAATAGAACTTGATAAAAGTGCTCGGTCAAGCGGTGTAAGCACTCGATCGAGCATTGCATATGTTTTTAACTTAAAATCCGAAAAACTTAAATATGTCCGACCAAGCAACTCCTATGATCGTCCCACACTCGGTTAAGCTGTGTTACGCTTGGGTCGAGCGCCTTTAGCTCCCCTACCTTTTTGCTCCTCTCGACCTCTCACTTGTAGGCAAATCTCATAAGCCTTCATTGATGCCTCTGAATGCCATAGTGGTGCTTTTGCAAGTTCTTCCGCTACTATTCGAGTGAACAAATTCTGCATCTTCTTAGCTTTACCCCTTATGGTTCGTGTATCATTAGTGTCTCGAACGACGTGTCATCCTCATAAATATAGCTTGAATTATCACCCTTAATCCGCAATCAAACCGAGATACTCAATCGATGTCTAGAAACTTATCTCATGTTTTGTGGGAGAGAAGCCGTGATCGTGGGTAACTTGGTTGTTGTGGGCTTAACCCATACCATACTTCTCTGCTCATGACTCCTTCCAAGGTGTTATATGGAAGTGACCTTTCAAAACTAATTATTATAGAATGATATTCATGAAACTTAATGAGATAACTTGTCTTTCATTAATCGTGAGATAAGTATATATAGGATACAATCCTTCGTGAACTAATGAAACAAAATATTTGGTGTATCTATGAGATTTTGTAATATTCAGTGTATCTGTGAGAATATTACAAAATCTCTTGATTTATTTCCTTTCACACCCCTGAAGTCAAAACCGGAGGGGCACGGATGGCGAGACTGGATCGGAAAGAGTTGAAAGTCACAGACAGAATCCTTTGATGAAGACATCAACAACTTTTTGCGTAGAGGGAATGTGGAGAACTCGGACATCTCCCATGGCGACCTTCTAACGGACGAAATGAATGTAAATTTCGATGTGTTTAGTACGTTGATGTTGAACAGGGTTGGATGAGAGGTAGAGCAGATATGTTGTCGCAGTAGACTATAGTAGCACGTTCCAAATGGCATAAAAGCT
Source organism: Gynandropsis gynandra (assembly GCA_036759665.1). NCBI lineage: Eukaryota > Viridiplantae > Streptophyta > Magnoliopsida > Brassicales > Cleomaceae > Gynandropsis > Gynandropsis gynandra. The sequence continues at coordinate 17,730,606 of CM071868.1, read as the reverse complement.
CATGGAAGAAGTTTCGTAACCAACACGTCTCAGCTACGATATTCGCTACTCTGCGGTACTCGGCCTCTGCACTTGATTGAGAAACAGTGGGCTCTCTTTTGGAGGACCAGGAAATCAGACGAGGAAAATGCAGAACCCGGACGTTGACTGTCGACTATCTACACATCCTGCCCAGTCTGCATCCATTCATCCACAAGCCTAGAGAGGGAGGATGGTCGAATGTGAAAGCCGAATGAGAGAGTGCCTTAAACATATCGCAAGACACGCTTCAAGGGTTGGAAGTGTGGTTCGTGGGGGTCATGCATGAAGAGACACAATTGTTGGACGACATACAGGATGTCGGGTCGGGTGAAAGTGAGATATTGGAGAGCTCCGACGAGACTTCTATACAATGTAGGGTCGCTCACCGGGTCTCTAGTAGAGGCTGAGAGTTTAGACTTGGTGTCGATGGGTGTGAGAAATGTCTAGCGAGAAGACATACCGACCTTATGGAGGATTTCCCGAATGTATTTCTCTTGACATAAATGGAGTCCAGATTCTGTCCGAGAGACAGAGATACCGAGGAAGTAGTATAGGGGCCCGAGATCAGTCATGGAAAATTCCGATGCTAGTGACGCGATGATGGAGTCAATGAAGGTGGACGAGGAGGCGGTGAGAATAATTTCGTCGACGTAGATAAGAAAAATAATATATTCATCACCACGTCGAAAGACAAATAGTGACTGATCACATTGGCTTTGGTTGAAACACAACCGTGAGACAAACCCCATGAAACGTTGATTCCAAGCACGTGGAGCTTGTTTAAGGCCATATAGAGAGCATTTGAGGCGGCAAACATAACCAGGATGTTGAGTATCACGGAAGCCAAGAGGCTGAAACATGTAGACCATCTCATGTAGATTCCTATTGAGAAAAGCATTCTTGACATCAAGTTGATGAATGGGCCAATTTTGCGACACCGTAATGCTTAAGACGGAGCGGATTGTGGCCGGTTTAACGACGGGGCTGAATGTCTCATCACAGTCGACCCCCAGTTGTTGAGATTTACCGTTTTCCACCAAACGTGCCTTGTAACGTGCCAAAGAGTCATCCGCATGAAACTTATGCTTTAAACAACCACATAGAGCGCATAATGTTAGCGTTGGGGGCCGAGGCACTACCTCCCAAGTACCATTTTTATTAAGAGCATTAAATTCGTCTAGTACCATCATGCCAATGAGTGTCGTTAAGGGTTGGAACGTGAGAGCGAGGAAGAAGAGAAATGGTGGACGTGCGAAGGGAAAGTGATTGTTTTGGTTTGAAAGTGCCAACTCGACTACGTGTGACCATGGGATGTCGGGTCATGGTTGGAGCCGGAGGAGGAGGTGGTTGTGAGTGTGGCAATGGTTTTAGTGGCACTGTAAGGAGAGGGTGAAGGAGAGGGGACTCATTGGTATCATTGTCAAGGAAATCATAGGTGTGTGGAGAGCTCGAAGCTGAAGGTGCGAACGGAAAACTATGCTCCTCGAAGATAACAATGCCGAGAGAAATAGACGTGCCTAGTAGCAAGATCAAGGAGATGAAAACCACGGTGGTGAGATGAAAAACCGAGGAACACACACACAGAGGAGCGAGGGGCTAGTTTGTGAGGAACAGTTGAAGTGAGGTTGGGAAAACACTAGCACCCGAATATTCGAAGGTGAGATAGAGAGATAGGTTTACGGAATAGTTTAGTAAATAGACTAGTGTTGTCAATGGCTGTGGAGGGAAGAATGTTTATTAAATGCACTGCCATGTGAAGTGCTTTTACCCAAAATGCTAGTGAGTTGAGCTTGGAATAGGAGAATGCGTACGGTATTATTCATTGTACGAATCATTCTTTCAGCTTTCCCGTTTTGTTGCAAGGTATGAGGACAAGAGAAACGGAATAATATCCCGTGCTTATCAAAGTAATGGTGTATGGTGTGATTACCAAATTCACCCCCGTGGTCACATTGGAAGGATTTTATGGTGGTATTAAAATGGTTCTTGATGTAGGCGTGAAAATGTAAGATTTTTTAGAAGACATCGCGTTTTCTGTGGAGGGGGTAAACCTAAATAAAGTGATTGAAATTGTCAAGAACGAGCATATAATAGCTTGTACCGCTGACACTAGGCACGGGTGATGTCCATAAATCGGAATGGACGATTTCGAAAGGAGATTAAGTAGTAGAAGTTGATTTATTAAATGGGAGACGAGTGTGTTTTCTTAATTGACACGCACGACAAACAGAATATGCATTGTCTTTATTACATTGAAACAAACTTGAAGAAAGTAAAGAACGAAAAACAGAATCATCGGGGTGACCAAGGCGGCGATGCCAAGTGATGGAAGAGGATCGAAAGATGAGAGGTTCGGACGATGGGGAAGACGAGCTATGAAGAGGATAGAGTGACCCAGAACTATTACATCGGAGAAGCACCCGCTGTGTCGGAATATCCTTGACAGAGAAACCAAACGGGTCAAATTCAATAGAACAGTTATTATCACGAGTGAATTGACGAACTAAAATGAGGTTTCTGATAATTTTGGGTGTGGCAAGGACGTTTTTAGAGAAAAAGATCTCGGTGTATTGTGGGAATTGATGTAGAGCCAAAAGAAGAAATGGGAATCAATGACGCATCGCCAAGAATGACAGAATGACCAATGCTCGAATTAAAAATGAACCAGAGCATACCTGGCTGAAAGGTAAGATGCGTTGTTGATCCTGTATCCATGTACCAATTTGCATCGCCCGTATCCTAAAGAGTCATCATGTTGAAAGCCTTCAGAAGGTCGGTCGTGGCTGCAACACCGTAAACCAGAGCTGAATTCTGCGGCGATTTTGAGTGGTAGTGAGGTTCGCTGATCCAATGGGCTGATCCGAAGATGGACCGGATGGCGGGCGAGGCATAATGAAATGTGGAGATGTTGGAGATGGACCGCACATTGGGTACCAAGCATTCCAGGGAGTGTACAAAGGTTTCCAAAACTGATTAGGCCACCATTGTTGGTGATGTGAGCCCGAGTGATGACTTCGATTGTTTCTGTTCCCTCGACCACGAGAGCAGCCGCTACGAGATGAATTGTATTGGTGCTGAGAATGGGCAGGTGCGTGATGTCGAGGCGTGGATTCAGCAACCAAGATTGTTGGAGCAGAGACATTGTTCGAGTGTATCCCCTGGGGTTTTTGGTACCGTGCAAGTCGTAGCTCCTCAAGACTTAACATGGAGCGGGCTTCATCAAAAGAAGGGAAAGGCGTGCAGTGTCGAATGACATTGATGATGCTATCGTATTTTTCACTGAGCCCATCAAGGGTATGCATGACAAGGGATCGCTCGAAGACAGGAGCGTCGACGTTTGCTAGCTGAAATCTATTTGAGACGATAGCAGTAATCATGAATCGAACGGTCCCCTATGGTGATGTTCGATGCTCGTTTTCCAATTGGATAGCCGACTTCTTTGCTATCACAAAACAAAATCTTAAGGCGTAGCCAAATATACTGGGGAGATGAGTTGGTCTTGAAACCATCGTTAAGGAGAGGTTTGGAGATTGTCCCGTAGATCCAAAGTTTCAAGGACTCCAAAAGTCCGGAAATGTGTTTGAAACACATCGCACCACGCATTGTAGTTAAGTTCACCCATATCTAAGAGGGTGGGGATGTAGGCCTTGATGTTCGTGACACCAAAAGGCTTTTCCGACGCGAAATCAGGGGCAGCTGCGACCATGATAGGCGGCAGCAAAATGAAAACGAAATAGAAATAATGAGAAAAGAAAAAAAGTGTTTAGGGGTTCAAAGAGAGGCTCTGATACCATGAAACTTAATGAGAGAACTTGTGTTTTCATTGATCGTGAGACATAAGTATATATAGGATACAATCCTCCGTGAACTAAGGAAACAAAATATTTGATGTATCAGTGAGAATATCACAGAATATTTGGTGTATCTGTGAGAATATTACAAAATATCTTGATTTATATCTTTTCAATTCATGCAGCCGGTGAAAGTTTAGAAGAGCCGGGTTAAGAAAGGGGAGTAGTGCTCAAGTATGTAAGACATAATCTGGCTCAAGCCTAGTAGATGATGAAAGTGGCAATCGACAAGCACCGCAAGGAGGTCGAATTCGAAGTGGAATCATGGGTTTATTTGAAGCTTAAACCATATCGAAAAAGGTTATTAACTATTTGACCCAATGGCAAGCTAAGAGCACTTTACTATGGTCTGTATGAGGTGGTTTAGAGAATTGAAAAGGTGGCGTACAAATTGGAAGTGCTAGAGGGATATGACAGTTATCGTGTTTTCCACGTTTCTCAGCTCAAGAAGACTATGAGAGATGAGAAAATCTAGCTTTTACCAGCGGGAATAACGGACGTAATATACTTTTTGCTGGAACCGGAAGCTTTATTGTACATCCGTCTTCGAGCATAAGATGACGAGAAAGAGGCATTGCCTTGTAAGGGACTGTTTGAGGACGATGCCACTTGAGAACTGTTATTAGAGATGCTGGGCCATTACCCAAAATTTCATCTTACGGACAAGGTGACTGGTCATGGGAGGGGTATTGATAAGCTATTGATTATGTTGACTCACATGAATTGGGGTTGCAGAGGCATTCACAAGAGAAGGGAGCTCGATGGAAGAAAATTCAAATTCAAGAATGATGTGGCAGCAGAAGCTGAAGGCATGGGAAGAATTCCAGATCATCCGTGAAGGAGAGAATCTTTCACAAAAGGAATATCCTCGAAGAGAGAGGAGACCAAAGCACATGATGAGAAGAGGCGCCAGATTACCGTTTTAAATGTTGTTTCACGTTTGTTATTTCAATTTCTTAATGTCCATGAATACTATATAATCATGGATGATTGTAGAGGTTGAAGATAATAATTATATTAAAGGAATTTCTAAGGATATTATGATATCGAATACATCATTTGTTACACATAAATTGCTAAAGACTGAATTTTCTTCTCTTTACGAATTAGACATTGAATACCCACGTATTTTTTCCTAAATGACGTCATTCAATTTCATAAATCGACATTGTATGTCTTCAAAAAAACAAAACTGAAATTTCCCATTAAAAGAAAAAAAAACTTGTATTTATATTAGGTTGAGCTCTCTCATTCATGGTTTTCAACTTCAATTCGATGTATGTGGTAGCTTCTCTACGACTTGATCTTCCCTTCTATTGAGCATACCCTTAAAGCGATGTCATCATAAAATTTATCGACTTTTATGAAAATAATAGGAAGAAAATTTTGATAGATGTTTTAAATAGAGAAAGCATATTTGAGAAAACAATACAAGTTTCGTTTACGAATCAGTATTCTAAATGCACTTGTTTTTCAGTTTAGAATATTTAATACTTCCACAGATAACTCTTCTAGAGTTAGACCGTAAATGAAAAATTTATTGTCTCTCACTCACAAATTGATTTTTGTATCTCTCAAAATGCACTTCCAATACTCAATGATGAATTATCAATTATTGCCACAGTTTCTCAACATCTAAACCTAGATATTACAACCCCTTATTAAAGTGTGCTCCCACACCAAACCTTTCACTATAGAAATTTAAAGATTCCAAATGGAATTTGCGGACTCACCACACCGTCGCTAAATTTGCGGACGAATTACAAACGGAATAGGGATGGGAACAAAACTTCGTTCGTAATCCGTCCGCAAATTTGCAGACGGAGAAACAATCTTTAAGTCGTCCGTATTTGCGGACGAATTGAAGACGGATCTGGTGGATATCTCGGATTAGGGACCGCGACCAAGGAGGGTCCGAAAATTGGAGACATGTACCCCAAAGAGAGCGTACATAATCGCTAAATCTAAAAAAACAATAAAAATAGGTCCATAAGATGAAAAAGAAAGAAAAAAAAAAGAAAAAGGAAAAAGGGAAGAGTGGTCTAATCCTCATCCTCTCCACCGCGAGTGGCCGGAAGGTCTGCTAGTTCCGCGGGTGCTCCTTCCCCAGGTGGGAAGTAGAAAGACTACAGCTCGTAAGGGATGTGAGGACGGCATGGAATGGCTCCAGTATGATAGTCCTGAGGGATTGACACGTATGGTTCCTGGTAATGCTGCATACTGAGCTGCTGAAATCGAAGGACGGACTCTGTGAGGTAATACGTTTGCTGGATCGATTGCTCCTGGAACTGCTGCTGCTCTGCATACCTCGCAGCCTCGATGTCGTGCCTCGCCGCCTCCATGTCGTACCTCTGCTCTATCATAAACGTCTGATACCTGGTCTCCTCCGCGACATACCTGAGGACGTCGGAGACTCCTTCCATGGAAAGGAAGTCAGAGCGGTGGTGAAGGTACTCTGGGCGGGCACGTGAGTGTGTGGCCCGTCGGCTGCGCTGCCTCGAAATGGAAGGTCTTGGTGCATGATGCGTTCTCAAAGTTAAATAAAATAACCTAAACTACCCGCAAGTGCACGTCACGTGTGTAGTTTTTAGGTGTCGATCCCACAGAGACTACGCAACACTATCTAAACTCGAACTAGGAATCAAACTACTTCCAAGTTGCGACCATGCTCGTCCTTGTAGCTCCAGATGACGTTGTACCTCTCTAACGTAATCGCCCTTCAGTTGCGCAGGTTCTAGAGGTTCAACTCGGGCTCCTCGTCGATCTTATCCTCAGTCAGGATGCCAAGGTTGATCCCGACTCTGTGTGCGATCATCGTGACTATGCCACCGCACATGATCTTCGTATCCGTGCTACACTTCTCGGTGGCTATGTCAAGGAATTCCTCATCACCAACGACGTCAAGTCGACGTCCAAGATATCCCACTCGTCGGGCTCAAAGCCTGACTGCACCACCCGCCTAAGGTACACCAACTCTGTGCGGTTGACTCCACCTTCCGCTCCCTTTCCTAGTATAGAAGAGACTAGGAAGTAGTGAAAGTACCTCAGGGCGGGGTGGCGTATATGGCTGGCCTTCGACCTCGTCAAGTATTCGTCGTACGCAATCTGAGCCCAGAATTGTGCTTGACGGCTCCGGTTGTGCTCTAGCATCTTCGTGAAGTTGCAGTGTGGAGCATCAAGGATGATCGCGAACTGTCTCGCGCTGAGCCGGTAGTTCTGTCCCAGCAGACGGAACTCCATAAAGGCTCTCTCCCGATCTCCAGACTCAGGAAAGAATGTTGCGTATGATACGAGGAACTGCGCCGTGAGGTTGCGGTATGTGTACTCCTGCGTGTCCCTCAGTCCCGTCCATCCCAATGTGTTGAAGATGGCGTCTATGTGATCCTCTATGTGGGAAGCACTCATCGCTTCGGAAGATAAGAAGCGGGACAGGAAAATCCGCGGCTGAAGCTCCGTGAACCTCGACTTCTGGCCGGACAAGAACGTGGTTGTCCGGTAGTTGTACTGCTGGTGGGATGTGGTAATCGGCATATAGGGCGTCAACTCCGTGATTGCATCCGACCTCGCTGGCCATCCGTGTTCTGGGTCATATGCGTCAGATCGGCGCTTCTTCGAGCTCTGAAAGATTTTTGGAGCCATCTGCAAAACAATCGAATAAAAAGAATAAGCAATCGGCACGGTTTTGCATGATGCCCGATCGGGTATGAGATGTTGCCTGGTCGGGTGGAAAATTGGCAAAATACCCCGATGGGTAGTGCCCGACTCGGGTGGAAACACCGCCCGATCGGGTAAATGTCCAGGACGCCCGACCGGGTGCTAAACCTAGCCCGGTCGGGTTGAATCACGAAATCGTGACCTGCAGTTCGCGATTCATGGTTCACTCGACAAAATAACCCTAAATCTTTCCTAATCAGACATAGATCTAACCCATAGCAGTCTAAATCTCAAAATAGTTCATGAATATACCTGGAATTCGAGAGAAGATTGAGGAATTTTTGGATTTTTCAAGAGAGGGGAGGAAGAAAGCTATTTCGAGTAACCGGTGATGGTGGTGAATGGCGGCGGCGCACAAGCGACTCCGGTGGAAGAGATTGCGGCGTGAGATGCTGAAAATTCTGGGAGCACGCTCGGGCTGAAATTGTGAAATGAGGGTGGCCGCTCGGGCTACTCGAAATATAACTTACCTTGCAGATTTTTACGGTGCCCGATGGGGTACCCTGTGTTGCCCGATCGGGCGCCTCCCATGTTGACCTACCCGCTCGGGTCTTCTGATATCTTCCCGACCGGGTCACTTGAATCTGAACATGCCCGCTGGGGTAGAGGTGTCTGCCCGATCGGGTACTGCTGCAAAACAGAAAAATTCATACGAGGAAAACCATTGCAGCAAAAAAAATTCGATAGACCACTAAATTCCTAAATCGTAGAAATTTGTCCAAACCCAAATAAAAATGAAAAGGAGTTCGAAAATATGAAAATAAAGTGAAAACGACTAAAAAGGATATAGGGGTCGGGTTGCCTCCAGAGAAGCGCTTGTTTTCGGTCTTTAGCTCGACCCTTGCGTCTTCATACGCGTGTGCTGGCGGAGAGAGGAGGTACGCCTCTTCCGTCCTCTATCGGATCAGCGTGACGGGACTCGAATCCTGGTGGACTTCTCACATGCGATCCTCGGTTCTTCTCATTTGATCCCACGACTCTTTCGTATCTCCTTCGAACTCGGTTTTGGTTGACCGTTTACTCTGTATTCCATACGAGATAGGAGTGTGCGCGGGTCACTGAGGGTGTAGGAGATGATGCGCGTGACCGTAGAACCGTTGCCCGCGTTGAAGTATCGATCAAAACGCGCGGATCAATGCTCTTCTCTGGTGCCTGATTGGGCTCCTCTGGTGCCCCGGTCGGGTCGCCAAATGTGACATTTACCCCCGTAGGGTGTGCACGCGTCGGGCTATCAGGTCGCCCGGGCGGGTTCTCGTCCAGCCCTCCTGCCCGATCGGGCTTACGCACCCAGCCGGTCGGGTGGTTAATTGAGGAATTTAACCCCGTGAGTCCTACCCCAGTCGGGTTATGAGGCTGCCCGACCGGGTCTCCTAAAAATGGCTCTGCCCGCGCGGGTGGAGTGTGTTGCCCGCTCGGGTCACTTCCTTGCTGAGGGAATTTCGGCTTCTTCTCGAGCTGCGTGAGTGCGTCCGACCTTGTTGGTGACTGAAACTGACTCCCAGTGCACTCGGATAATGGTATCTCCTCTGGATGGATGTCTCGATGTACATGTTCAATCTCCTTCGTTGGTGCATCCGTCGTGGTAACGTTCATTACGGGTTCGGTCATGTATAACTTCTTCAATGCCTCATCGAGTTTGAACTCGATAGACTCGTCCCCGAACTTCATCACTAGCCTTCCTTCTGCGCAATAGATGACCATCTTTGTCGTGTTGAGGAATGGTCGTCCCAAAATGACGGGGATCTTCGGATTGATCTCCATATCCACAACGACAAAATCCACGGGGAACCAGAATTCTTCCACTTTCACGGCAACGTTCGTCAATATACCCACGGGACTCCATACGGATCGATCAGCTAAGCTGATTTGCATCCGCGTGGGTTGAGATCTCCTACTCTATTGAGTTTTTCAACAAGGGATAGTGGTAGCAAGCTCACACTCGCTCCGATATCTATTAGCGCATGCTCAATTTCGTAGTCATAAATCTT
>CM071868.1:17706309-17717505 GCA_036759665.1 Gynandropsis gynandra | reverse complement strand
ACCCGCGTGTCTGCTGGCTGGGGTGCAATGCCCGCTCGGGTGCTAGGTTTGTGCCCGCTCGGGTGCTAGGCAACAGCTCGGGCATGTGCTTGCCCGAGTCGTGTGGTTTGTCCTGTCCAAAGCCCCGTGGGTTCTGCCCGATCGTGTAAGGCTTGTACCCGACCGGGTGGAGGCTTCTCCATGCTCAATCTCGTCCCGTTTGTCCCGTGATGATCCCCAAAGTTGCTCCTTAGCTCCGTGCATGTTCCTTTAGCTCCAAAATAGTCCAAATACGCGTAAAAACCTGTAAGAACATGAAAAGCACGAAAGCAAGTAAAACGGATACGGAATCATACGTAAAACATCACATATGTATCAAAAACGTCTCCTAAATCGTGCAAGAAATACGTATGAAAACGAGATGATCACGAGGGTAGATATCATATTAGGATCGTCTGCCTTAGATAGCTTAAACTAGGATTGCATGATAGATAGATTGATCGTTGGTTTCGGTAGTCTTGTGGTGAAACTAGATTCCTAGAACGTTTGTCTTATCGTTAAGAACCAAGTCATTTATTTACTTTCAGTATTTTATTCTTCAACCATATTCGTTCGTTAGCAAGTTTGATTCCTAGTTCGAGTTTAGATAGTGTTGCGTAGTCTCTGTGGGATCGACACCTAAAAACTACACACGTGACGTGCACTTGCGGGTAGTTTAGGTTATTTTATTTAACTTTGAGAACGCATCATGCACCAAGACCTTCCATTTCGAGGCAGCGCAGCCGACGGGCCACACACTCACGTGCCCGCCCAGAGTACCTTCACCACCGCTCTGACTTCCCTTCCATGGAAGGAGTCTCCGACGTCCTCAGGTATGTCGCAGAGGAGACCAGGTATCAGACGTTTATGACAGAGCAGAGGTACGACATGGAGGCGGCGAGGCACGACATCGAGGCTACGAGGTATGCAGAGATGCAGCAGTTACAGGAGCAATCGATCCAGCATACGTATTACCTCACGGAGTCCGTCCGTCGATTTCAGTAGCTCAGTATGCAGCATTACCAGGAGCCATATGTGCCAATCCCTCAGGACTATCATACTGGAGCCATTCCATACCGTCCTCACGTCCCCTACGAGTTGCAGTCTTTCTACTTACCACCTGGAGAAGGAGCACCCGCGGAGCCAGCAGACCTTCCGGCCACCCACGGTGGAGAGGATGAGGATTAGACCACTCTTCCCTTTTTTCCTTTTTCTTTTTTTTCTTTCTTTTTCATCTTTTATGGACCTATTTTTATTGTTTTCTTTCTTTTTAGATTTAGCGATTATGTACGTTCTCTTTGGAACTTATTGATGTAGTGCTCTTTGTTCTATCTCTTGCATTGCATGGTTTTCATCTCAGGTCTTTCACGCTAACACATGCACTAGAGCAAAAGAGAGTCACACAATCTGGATGTATCACAATTCGAGAAAGCCACACACATCAGGTGTACTCGTATTCCTTTTTATATTTTCTCGGATTTTTGCATGCGGGTATCCCTCATAGATCTCGAACACCGGGACCGTGTTCCGTTCAGGTCTGGGGGGTACTCATCGTTTTAGAGTGATACGGATTTGACATTAGAGTGACATATTTGCACTTAGGAGTAGGTTTAGGAATAAGATGGATACTGATTGCGGATGACCATGTTCTTTCAGTCCGTAATTCTCGACGATTTACAAACGGTTTTTCTCGGCTATCCAGAAAAGAGATATAAATTCCATCCCATACCTCATTGTTCATTTCATCCCACCTCTCCCCCACTCCTTTTTCCCGAAGGTTCAGGCGGTCATCCGAGTTCCGTCGGCCGTCTGAATTCTATCATCCGTCCAGTATCCGCAATTTTGGAAAAAAATTGAAACCTGGCCCGTCCGTTAATAAGTGATTTTCCCGTCGTTTTGTGGACGACGGTGTGGTCTAAAATTACTACAGTATTCATTTGGAAAGGCTCATTTTTTGAAAACCTTTTTTGTCCCTTATTAGTCCCTAAACGTGTTTGGGGATGGTTAGAGATAGGTTCTTCAGTCCCTAAATCTTCATGTTCTTGTAGTGTTTACGTAAACACATGAACAAATTCACCTCATCTTCAGATTCAACCGCCTCCTTTCTTCTCGTCCTCTTCCAGTTTGATTTTGTAAATGACCAAACCAAGTTTTCTCTCCTCGAAATTCTCAACAACCTGAAACTTTAACATAATCCTAACTATATCCTCAATAACTGGCGCCGATAATCTTTCCCTTTGAATTCTTATCGCACAAACACAGATTAATTATCAAAGATTAATAATTCAAAAAATAAACCAAACATAAAGAATCCAAGTTCACAAATATGTTCACAAGTAACAAAAAGCAAGAGTTTGAATCTCTTATCCAGTACATTAAGTGTACTTAAAAGTTTAAATTCCTTATTGCAACCTCTTTCACGCGGCTTTGCTTGCACCGGCACTTGTACTCCCTTTATCTCCCCTTGTTTGTGTTATAGGAAATTCAAACAAAAACAAACGTTATTTCTATATTCAGCCTGAACACAAATTAAGATTAATTCAGTGTTGCTCTTATTTACTCTGAGTCAGGTTGGCTAACGCTTTCAGCTCTTTCTAGATCAGTTGAATTTTAGTAATCACCCCAGCTGGTCGCTTTACCAAGTTGTTGATATTTTGTGTAACATCATTTTCATTATTTCTATCATCCCCAGTCGCTAGCATCTTGTTGACATACCGTTTTTCGAAAATGATTTATAGAGGGTTTTTTTCTCTTCTTTCTTCATGACCAGTAATATCTAGAACTTGTTGTACTAAGATATTCTGGATTAGACATGGAAATTGTAGGGTGAACTTCTTGGCATTTGACAATCCCAAACCAATAATCTGATCCAAAAAAACTTTCCTAAAATTAATTGGAATTCCATTTTTGACGCAAAACAGTAGAACTGCATTATCATGTTGAATACCATATATGTCTTCTTATTTGGTATCCAGTTTGTTCTGCAGATCTTGTTAAGTAAAGCATACTCCTAGATGAGTTTTGCATTCGAAATTTGTCCCAGCCAAGATATTATCTCCTTTCCTGTTAGCTCTTGAGTAACAAGATCCATATCAAGGTCAATTTCCAATTCTTTGACCCTCGATGTTTCCACATTTCGGGTTCCCAGAAATTGTTTGTGATTTATGCATTAAAATTAACAATATTTCCCCATACATAAACTTGTTCATAAGATTTCGACCCAATCCTATCTATATCTGAGTTCAAATTTGCATAAAAACTCATAGATAAGTTCTTTGCATACATCAACGATATTTGCCATTGTATCTGCTAGACATCTTTAAACTAGTAATTCCCACAGAGGAAGATGTTTGAATTGTCCTACGTTTAGCCCGCTTTCACTTAAAACCTCTCTTTCTTTCAAGGTATTAAACTTAGATACTCCTATTACCAAGTTTTTTGAAGGAGACATTTTAGAAGTACCTTAGGGATTGGGAGTTTTCAAAGGTTTTTACTGACTTTTATGATCAGTTTGTGTTTCTGATGAGTCTTCAGCTACATTTGGACCATAGCTTTCGTCCGATGTCGATTTAGGACTTTTGGTTGTCCTTTCATTAATGAGGACAAATCTGTAGAGAATATTGATCTTTTGCTGAAAGTTTTCGGTGAACTTTCTGATGCAACCTTTTTCCTAGCAGTCATCTTAAACCTTTTTTCGTTAATCCTTGGAGGATTTGTGGTAACCTTTGGGTCATATTTATAAATCTTATCGTTGTTGTAAAAATAAATTTCTTCATCCATTTTTGCTCTTTTCCTTGATGTGTTTCCCTCTGTGCTCCTTGTGTTAGTCATTTTTCTAGATTTACAGTTCAAAGAGATACACTTTTCTTTTCGTAGAAGACGATTAGGGTTTAGTAAGAAACATTGAAAGGTTAGAAATTTTCAAATGAAAACCACTACCATGTTTTTAAATGAGAATAACTACAATTGTCACTTCCATATATAAAATAAATAGCCTCCACTGTTGACATCAACTAAGACATTTTCAGAACCAACTTATTTTTTAAAAAAATCACTATGTCTCTTTCTCTTTTATTTGTTTTAAAAAAATGTTCATCAAACAAAAATGATTGAGAAAGAAAAATTTGTGTAGAATGAACAAGTAAGGTTGTTTTGCCAAATTATGTGCACTTACTCCATTCCTTGATTCACTTTTTATTTTTTTTAGAACAGCCCTTTTTTATTTTTTTTATTTGAAGGCAAGATATTCAAATTTTTAATCTTTAGTTTCTAGGACATTGTTTAGATATTATTTTGTTCATTTAACAAACTCTCATATTATTTTTTTAGGTATACTCTTATGTATCCATTAGAATTCACAAACACCTAGTGATTTTCTTAAAGTAACAAATCGATTTACATCCAATGGTTTTGTGAAAATGTCTGACAATTGACGTTCAGTATGCATATATTCAGCCGTCATTTACTTTTGTTCAATCTTTTCTCTAAAAAAATGATGTCTAATCTTAATATATTTTGTTCTTGAATGTTGTACAGGATTTTTTGAAATATCTATTGCATTGGTATTATCACCAGACCAACAAAAGTTTTTCAACTCATACCGTAATCCATCAACATCTGATTCATCCAAATTAACTGAGTACCGCAGCTTCCCAATACAATGTATTCAACTTCAGCAGTAGATAAAGAGGTAGAATTATGTTTTTTACTTAGCCACGACACTAAATTGTTTCCAAGAAAGAAACAACCTCCATATTTATTTTTTCTATCATCTGCATTGTCTTCCCAATCTGCATCACACATATCAGTAAGTTCACAATTAGTTTGTTGTACCTTTCATATATTTTATGATCCTTTTCATTGCCATCAAATGTGATTTCTTAGGTTTCGCTTGATATTTGGCACAAATTCCTATACTTACGCACAAATATGGTCTACTTGCAGTACAACAGACTTCCTATCATGCTTTTATACAGTTTTACTTATACATCCTCTCCCTCTGAGTCTTTAGTCAGTTTTGTAGTGGTTGAATAGGAGTTTTTTCTTATTTACTTTGATCAATTTTGAAACCTTTTGACCAGATTTTTTGCATATTTGCTTTGAGACACAAACAATTCATCATCAAGTTGCTTCACCTGTAAACCAAGAAAGTAGTTTAATTCACCAAACATACTCATTTCAAACTCATCTTTCATGGTTTGTACAAACCAATTTATTTTATCTTGTGATTTTAATCCGAAGACAATATCATCAACATAAATTTGCACTACCAGAAGAATGTTATCAGCATTATGTATAAACAAAGTTTTATCTACTCCCATCTTTTGTTGTCATTCTTGATTAGAAAGCTTGTCAGCCAATCATACAACGCACGTGGTGCTTGTTCGAGTCTATATAAAGCCTTCTTCAACTTGTAGACATGATCTGAATGGTGAGGATCTTCAAAACCTTTAGGTTGTTTAACATAAATTTCTTTTTGCAGAATCCCATTCAAAAATGCATTTATAACATCCATCAGGAACAACTTGAAACCAAGAGATCATACAAATCAAAGTAATAATCTTATGGACTCTAATCAAGCAACGAGTACAAAAGTCTCATCAAACTCACACCATCAACTTGTGTGTATCCTTGTGCAACCAATCTAGATTTGTTTCTAACAATTTCACCGAGTTCATTGGTTTTATTTTTAAAAATCCACTTTGTGCCAATCATATTCACATCAACTGGACGAGGTACTAACACCTAAACATCATTTCTGATAAACTGTTTTAATTCATCATGCATGACTTTTACCTAGGATTCATCATTTAGTACATCACTAACACTCTTAGGTTTTGTCCACGATATAAAACATGCAAATTTGATCATGTCATGATAATTTACTTTAGGATTACCTCGTGTTCTTCTACTATCTCCAATATTACCAATGACATCATCATTAGAATGATTTCGGTGAACAATTAACAATTGACTTCCATGTATTTGACACTCGTTCACATTATTATCTTCTTCCATTCTGCCTTTATTTAATTCCAATTCATTAGGTACACTTGAAACATTAACTCTTTTCTAAGAATCCACTTGAACTGAATGTGCAAAAAAGGAAATACAATTTTCTCAGTTAGATGATCTTCATCAAACATAACATTCACAGATTCAATAATTGTTCTGGTTTGCAAATTGTAAATTTTGTTAACAGTTGTATTAGTTCCATATCCAAGAAATATTCTTTCATCACTTTCTACATCAAATTTACCAAGATATTCTATGTCATTAAGAACATAACAAATACACCCAAAAATATGAAAAAACCTCAGATTTCGACTTTTACCTTTCAAAAGTTCATATGGTGTTTGTGATATACCTGGTCGTACATAAACTCGATTATGATATAACAAGTTGTGTTTATTGCTTCAGTCAAAAAACGAATCGAAATACATTTTACGTGAAGCATAGCACGAGCCATTTCTTGAAGAGTCATATTCGTTCGTTCAACTACACCATTCTGTTGTGGTGTTTTGGGAGTAGAGAATTCATGTACAATGCCATGTTTCAAACATAACTTATGAAATGCATCATTTTCAAACTCTCTTCCATGATCACTTTGAATTCGTCGTATACTGCCCTTGTTATTTTTCAATTGCATGAAAAAATAATGAAATAATTCGAAGGTCTCAGATATTTCTCTCAGAAATTTAATCTAAGTATACCTTGAAAAATCATTAACAACGACAAAAATGTATCTTTTTCCACCAAAACTTTATGTTTTCATTGGTCCCATCGAGTCCATATGAATCAATTCTAGTATTTTTCCAGTCTTAACTCCAAGCATTTTCTTATAATGAAAATTTACTTGTTTTCCCAGTTGACAGAACCACACTTTCAGATTTATCAAGGTTTAGTTTAGACATACCTCTAACAATTTTCGATCCAGACAATTTTACTAGTGAACAGTAATTGATAAACCCCAATCTTTGATGCCACAATGACAAGTTTTTTTTCGTTACCTTGAAACAAACTTTCTCTTCGGTCCAAATATAACAGATGGTTGATGACCTTGCACTTGTAAGAACACATTTATCATCAGAATTCATCACTAAGCATTCTTTTTTATTAAATTAAACCTTATGTTTGTTATCACATAGTTGACTAATGCTAATCAAATTAGCCGTCAATCCTCAACATATTGCACATCCCTTAGAAAAGGTTGTCCAAGAGTTTTCATTTCTCCTCTGCCAAGAATTTTTTCTTTGTTTCCATCTCCCAAAGTAACACTTCCATCATTTTTTATTTTAGCAAAGTTTGACTGAAGTTTTCTCGTACCTATCGTGTGCGTAGAGCATCCACTATCAAAATACCAAATGCTTGATTTATCTTTTTTAGCAGAAATATAAGGCACATTGCAATGAAGATCATTTTTCCATATCCTAATTTGTTTTATTTTGAGTTCTGGATACTTGCCTAAATCATACCTGAATTCTTTGTTGCAATTAAACATTTGTGTCCTCTTATCTCCAAAAAATAACATCTTATGAAGTTATTTCTATGATATTGAGTTGGAAACCATCTTTCAGACTCATAATCATGTCTGTAGTGTCTTTTGCTTGAACCAAACTTAGAATTTCTTTTTGTTCAGAATCTCCTTGAATGAATAATTCTGTTTTTTATTCTCATACCTTGTTGAGGTAAGATCAATCAATTTTTCTCCAGGCACAAACTTGTTCTGAGAACTTCCTTTATTCCCATCATATCCAATAACATGATTGCTTGAGCTTTGTTTTCCTAATGACAGTAAGTGATCAAGTTTTTCTGTGCCATTTGAAAACATTCTGAGTTGTTTGTTTATTTCTTCAAACTGATTCTTGAATAGTATCACTTCTTCTTCCTTTAGAGTTAACACCTTTCGAATTTCTTGAAGTTGTTTCTCTAATTTCTCATTTGACTTGACCAGTTGTATGTTGAGCTTGCTCATATTCAGCCACTCATTGTAGATATTGCACATCTACTTCATCTTTTTTGTTCTAAGTCTCTTCAAATTTTTTGTCTTCAACTTCATTTTCTTCGATTATACCAATGAAAAAAAAACTTATCTTCTTCACAACTTTCTTCAGATTCAGAACTAGATTCACTATAGGTGATTAGGATTTTCTTTTATTCACATTTTAAACTCGACATTCACTTTTGGTGTGACCAAAACTTTTGCATTTATAACATTGTGTTTCCCGTAAACTCTTCAAAATACTTTCTATCTTTGAAATACTTGGACATTCAGATTTAAAATGTCCAAATCTTTTGCTTTCATGACATTGAAATCCAAACTTTCCTTCTTTCTTGTTTCCTAGACCTTCATTATTTGATCTCTTGAGTCCTGAGTGTTTTCTTATAAATTTGCCAAATTTTCTGGTCAACGGAACTACATTTTCTTCGAGATTATTCAATCTTGAACGTCATTTATGACTTGAAAAACTACTCTTGTATTTCCTTCCTTTGATGTATCTCTATGTTTAAGTTGAAATTCCATTTCATATGCCACAAGAATTCCAACAATAAAGCTTGTTGTGTCAGTATTTAATAACATATTCATGGCTGCCTTCTAAGCATGAAATTTTTGGGCAAACACCGAAGTAATTTTTTCACCAGCTTCTTGTCATCAAATGCTTGACCAAGTATAGTTACTTCATTTGCAATTGCATTCATCCTACTGCTAAATTCTTTGACACTCTCATATTCTACCATTTCCAATTTTGAATTGATAATCCAAAATATCAAGACGAGTTCTCTTAACATTTGAAATGCCTTCGTGGAGAGTTTCCAATGTATCTCATGCATCCTTTGCAGTTTCACATCATTGAATTTACTTGAATTCATTTATATCTAAAGATAAGTAAATAATAGTAAGTTCTTTTTCATTAAATGTTAAGTTTCTTTTCTCACTTGGTATTCATTGATCCGAAGGTTTCTCCTTGATATTCTCATGTTCATCTATAATTATTGATGGATTCCATCCATTTTTTTTTTACTGCACTCCATTTCTTCTTCGTCGATACCTCTTACACTAGTTCGCATATTCACTTTCTAGTATCCAAAATTTGAAACATCTAGCATAATTGGTTTTCCAAAAGAGTACAAATCTCTTGGTCCTTCCATGTTGTTTTCTAGGATCTCAAACCAATAATTAGATTTTCTCTAAAATTTGGTCACTAGCTCTGATACCAATAGAAAATAATAGGAAGACAACTCTAATAGATGTTATAAATAGAGAAAACAGATATCAGAAAATAATACGAGTTTTATTTACGAATCAATCTTTTAAGTATACTTGTTTTTCAGTTCAAAGTACTTAAGATTTCCACATATACTCCTCTAAGTTAGACCGTAAATGAACAACTTATTGTTTTTCACTCACAAATGGATTTTTGTGTCTCTCAAAATACATTTGCAATACTCAATGATGAATAATCATTTATTGCCGCCTTTTATCAACATCTAACCCTAGATGGTACAACCTTTTTTAAAGTGTGCTCCCACACCAAACCTTTGCGTAAATACAAGAACATATTCACCTCATCTTCAGGTTCAACCGCCTCCTTTCTTTCTATCCTCTTCCAGTTTGGTTTTGTATATGACTAAGCCAAGTTTCCTCTCCTTGAATTCTCAACAACTTGAAATTTTAACATAATTCTAACAATATTCTCAATAAGTGGCGTCAACATTTTAGATAAAAAGACATATGATGATCTTCGATTCCTCAAATAAGACGGGTTCCAGTTTGGTTATGACTAAGCCAAGTTTCCTCTCCTTGAATTCTCAACAACTTGAAATTTTAACATAATTCTAACAATATTCTCAATAAGAATAAGTAACATTTTAGATAAAAAGACATATGATGATCTTCGATTCCTCAAATAAGACGGGAACATGCTCGTGTGCTCTAGCCAGAATTCCAACAATAAAGCTTGTTGTGTCAGTATTTAATAACATATTCATGGCTGCCTTCTAAGCATGAAATTTTTGGGCAAACACCGAAGTAATTTTTTCACCAGCTTCTTGTCATCAAATGCTTGACCAAGTATAGTTACTTCATTTGCAATTGCATTCATCCTACTGCTAAATTCTTTGACACTCTCATATTCTACCATTTCCAATTTTGAATTGATAATCCAAAATATCAAGACGAGTTCTCTTAACATTTGAAATGCCTTCGTGGAGAGTTTCCAATGTATCTCATGCATCCTTTGCAGTTTCACATCATTGAATTTACTTGAATTCATTGATATCTAAAGATAAGTAAATAATAGTAAGTTCTTTTTCATTAAATGTTAAGTTTCTTTTCTCACTTGGTATTCATTGATCCGAAGGTTTCTCCTTGATATTCTCATGTTCATCTATAATTATTGATGGATTCCATCCATTTTTTTTTTACTGCACTCCATTTCTTCTTCGTCGATACCTCTTACACTAGTTCGCATATTCACTTTCTAGTATCCAAAATTTGAAACATCTAGCATAATTGGTTTTCCAAAAGAGTACAAATCTCTTGGTCCTTCCATGTTGTTTTCTAGGATCTCAAACCAATAATTAGATTTTCTCTAAAATTTGGTCACTAGCTCTGATACCAATAGAAAATAATAGGAAGACAACTCTAATAGATGTTATAAATAGAGAAAACAGATATCAGAAAATAATACGAGTTTTATTTACGAATCAATCTTTTAAGTATACTTGTTTTTCAGTTCAAAGTACTTAAGATTTCCACATATACTCCTCTAAGTTAGACCGTAAATGAACAACTTATTGTTTTTCACTCACAAATGGATTTTTGTGTCTCTCAAAATACATTTGCAATACTCAATGATGAATAATCATTTATTGCCGCCTTTTATCAACATCTAACCCTAGATGGTACAACCTTTTTTAAAGTGTGCTCCCACACCAAACCTTTGCGTAAATACAAGAACATATTCACCTCATCTTCAGGTTCAACCGCCTCCTTTCTTTCTATCCTCTTCCAGTTTGGTTTTGTATATGACTAAGCCAAGTTTCCTCTCCTTGAATTCTCAACAACTTGAAATTTTAACATAATTCTAACAATATTCTCAATAAGTGGCGTCAACATTTTAGATAAAAAGACATATGATGATCTTCGATTCCTCAAATAAGACGGGAACATGCTCG
>CM071868.1:17642540-17705409 GCA_036759665.1 Gynandropsis gynandra | reverse complement strand
GCTCGGGCACCCTGATTCTCGAGCGGCTAGGGTTACAGTAACCCTTGCCGCCGCCGCCCACATTTCGTCGCCGTCGCATTGCCGCCACCGACCGGAACCGTCGAGCCGAAGGGGCTCCGAGGGCGCCTCCCTTCCGAAGTGTCGTTCGCCGAGCGGATCGAATCTTCACCGTCGACGCGAAACCTTTCCGCTCGAGGTGCGCCTCGCTCGCGTCCGCCGCGAATAATTTCCTCCGCCTCACTTCAGCCGACGCTCAGGACGGCGCTTCGTCGCACGAAGCCAGCCGACCCATCGACGCCGGTGCTTCGCCGCCAGTTTGCGACGAGGGCTCGCGCGAAAGGAGCTGCGAATCGCTCGCGCGACGGAATCGCGAGCGTCGCCTCCAGCCCGCGCGTTTACGCCGGTCGTCTCACTGCCGGTGCGCGTCGGTGGGCCTCCCACGGTCGAGCCATCCCTCGGCCGCCGACCGTCGACGTTTGTGCGGCCGGCTAGGGCTTGGCCGTCGGTAGCGTTGGTTCGATTTCACGTGTCCGTGAAATCTGTCGCGAGCGTGCGATTTTCATATTTTTCGATCCAATTTTCATAAAATTTCAGGAAAAATTAATCCTAAACATGCAACCAGGCTCTGATACCACTGTAGGGTTGATTTGATTATGCGGAAGCGTGTTTTAATCAACCCGAATATAGATCTAGTCATGTTTACGATTAATTATTCGGTTTCAACGTTAAACAACTCAAGAACAGTTTTTGAGATACCTGAAACGTTGAACGGAGGATCGGATGTGAGACTTGATAGCACAAGTCCTCTACGCGTATCCACGCCGAGATCGGGATCTGCCTTCAACCTTTTGGTGCGGAATTCGGAAGAACGAAAACTGTTTTTGTTCTTCGGGTTTTCTGTTTGACGGCTGCGTTTCTAGGGTTTAGATTATTTTGACAGATCGTCTAATAACGAAAACCTGAAACGTTGTTTATATAATTATTAACACTTTTAATAATTACAATTAAACCCTCAACTTATTCAATATTACATAATAGGCATAGGACTTTCAGCTCGACGGCTCTAGCCTCATAGAAACACATAGAAGAGGCATCGACGATATGAATTTTATATGAAAGATGCCAAAATCAATAGATACCAAACAAATCGAACAATTATAATCAATCTAAACATCAACCTTACAATAACCTATCTAACAATTGAAAATTATCCAACTCATCAAACACAAAGATCCTAAAGTTCATAATATGCCACATGAAATCCTCTACTAGAATTTGTTTTATTTTATAGTTATATATTGAAAATTAAATTTTATTTATATATTAAATATTATAATATATATTTATATAAGGAAATGTTTTTAAAATATTAATTTTTTTAATTGATATAAAGGTTTTGCTGTTTGATTTTTATTTATTTTATATTTTATTGTTTGTTTTTATTTGTTTTATAATTAATAAAACAACTCGAGGCTAGGACTGGGCAAAATATTCGAAGTATTTGTATCCGATTTGTATTCGAACCGAAAATTCAAATATTCGCTGATACAAATACAAATACAAATCTTAGAAATTAGATATTCGACAAATACAAATACAAATAGTAGACTCAATTATCCGAACTATCTGTATCCGTAAGTATTAAATAGAAAATTTAGTTAATACATAGATACATGTATAACATAATTGATTTTAATGATCAAATTGGAAATAAAAAATATTAGTAATCTTATTTAAACATTTATTATATAAATATATATAACCAAATATGTAATATATTTATGATGGGAGGACTAAAATATCAAATACTTTAAAATAACTACTATTGTTGAATATTTAATTTATACTCAATATTGACTCTAATCTAAATGGGTTGGATAATGTTATAGAGACATTACAATATATGAAAAAAATACAGAACTCATTAAATATATAACTTTTTGCGAATTTTATTTTAGTGTGTCATCTAACAATTTGTTTCATTGTTTTAGGTGAATTGACGATGTTCGTAGAATTATCTACGAAACTAAATTTTAGTGACTGGTGTGGAGATAAATGTGAAGATTTGGTGTTTTGTTTTATTTATATTATTTATATTTGCATCTTTGTGCAATTTGAAATTTTAGTTTTAGATTATATTTAATGATTATTAATTTTTTTATTAAAATATTTTATATATTAAAAAATTTAGATTAAAATACAAATATTTGTATATCCAATGGATATCCGTATATTCGATAAATATTCGTATTTATAAATATCCGAATTTATAAATACAACTACATATATTAAATTTAAATATTCGCCGAATACAAATATAAATAGTTCGATTAATATTTTTCAGATCTGCTCGACCATACATAAGACAGAAACAGCTGCGAATTAAAACAAGCAAAATGACGTAAAAACCCTTTCTTCGCTTTCTCATCAATTCCATTGTCGTGCATAGATTTCGAAAAAATCCTAAATGAAAGTCATCTTCTCCTTCCATCTTAGAATTTCTGCGTCTCCCCGAGCCTCGACTGGTGACGAGAAGCACGTCATCGAAGCAGCGGACGAAGAAGAGGAACTGTACATACACGCGCAGAGAGAAGCGCGAGAGATTTTGCGACAAACAGACGCAGCGGGAAGATAATTGTTTGTTTGGAAATATAACAAAAAGAATTGTTTGTTTGGCTATCCATGGTAATGGTGTGATCGATTAGGATCAGTTGCCAGGTACCATTTTTGCCTTTTTTAATGATAATTTAGGGTTTTGGTCGTTCGGTTTGATTGTTGTTTTAATTTGTTGACGATGATGTAGTATCTTAGTTCAAGTTATGTAGCATCGACTTGATTTGGGTTTGCTATTCTGGGTTACCCGTTTTCTTGTTTTGGCTATGAATATTTTAGAATTGTTGTTTGTTGTAAGATAGACAAGCTTGGTATTGATCTTCTTAGAGGAGTTGGGTTGGATAAATAAATAGGATCGAATTCCAATGAGTTTAAAGTTGCCGTAAGTAATGATTTATTGGAGTCGATGTAGGTCTATGAACCAAGTGTTGTGTTACTTCCACTTACAAAGCCAGTAGCTTTAAGGGTGAGTTGAGACAGGGTGGGTTTATCAGACGTTTATATTCTTGTAGTTAAAGCAAAGTTTGTGGTTCTCTTTCTTTAGATATGCACATTTGTGCAAGTTCTGCTTTTCAATTTTTTGTACCTGTTATTATATTCACTACTGTGATGTGACATCTTTATTCCTAGGGCGTCCTATTTCATGCGTGGGGATGTTTAAGTAGAATGGAAATACTGTTGTAGATATCTCAATGGCTTATCTCAGTAAACTTTATATTGTTATTTCGAATTGCATGTCTTTCCTCGATTTGAAGCTTATGAAGTTGCTGTTGTAACATGGGCAAACTTGGTTTTCATCTTCTTGGAGGAATTCAGTTGGGTTAGTAATTAGTATTGAATAATACTGGAGGGCAAACATTTGGTAAAGACTGGACTTTGGAGGAATTCGGTTGGGTTAGTAATTAGTATTGAATAATACTGGAGGGTAAACATTTGGTAAAGACTGGACTAGTAATTGCCAGAACTAAGTACTGTATAAACAGTGAGTTGATGACATATGTTGATAATCTTGAATCTAAAGTGATGATATTATGATATTACCTCTCTGTTTTGTGTTATTCCATTCATGCGTGGTGCTGTTTAATGAACACACAGGATGGAAAGATCGTTGAGCGGTGAAGGCCCGGCTTTCCTGCAGTTGCACAAGTGGGAACCTTCCAAGTTCCAACTCAAATTATCAGAATATCATGAGGGTTTTATATCTCCATCCAGGGAGTTGCTATTACTTCATTCATACCAGTCTGAAGCTTTATTGCTTCCTCTGGTAGCAGGTAACAAGTTTTATCATGCATTTCTAATAATGTGAGTATGTCTCTGCCTTTCATTTCATAGGGAAATACTGATAGCCTGCATTCTTCTGCATCCGTGTTCATATTTTTACAGCACCTGGTGGTTTACATTCAAAAAACATTCCTTCTTCCTCTGGATCCGATGTAGGTTGTGGTGATGCAGCTTCAGTAAATAATTGCGGTTCTGATTGCAATGACTGTTCTTTCATTTATGATGCAAAATCTGTCACTTGGGGTGCCTGTGGGGATGGTTATAATCAGCATGAGGATCCTATATTTCGGGAATTTTTGTTTGTCGCTGGAAACCATGGAGTTACTGTCCACGCATTTTTCTGTTCAAATGTTTTAAATGACAGGGCTGAGCTACATTCCATTCCAAATGGTGAACCTAGACAAGGGAAATGGGTTGAGTGGGGACCTTCAATGCTAAATCAGAAATTTGAAAAAGGAGATTGTGCTTTTGATGGTTCAAAAAAGTGGATGATAACATTTTTCACTGATGTGAAAGCTATCGAATTGGATGGTAGAATACAGTGGAGGTTCCCTGAAAAGTCATCATTTCCTTGCTCTGCAAAAGTTGCTTCGTTTAGTATATTTGATAGTGATTTACTTTTGTGGACTCATCTTTCTCATGGAAACTCCTCGCTTCAAAAGGATGGTCTGCCGGATAAAGTCCAGGCGTACGGTGATAATTTTCCTGTAACTTCAGATCAGGCAGCTTTGAAAGAAAATTCTGAAACTGTTATGTTATCCAAAAATGATGTGGTAACGAGTTTGTATAGGTGTACCAGAGTATTCTCTAGTGATTCTCATTTTCTGATTGGATTTGTTATAGAGTTATTGGATTCTGCAATTGTCTCTAAAAGCAAGAAAAAGAATAGAAATATGGAAAAGAATGTAGTAGTTGTTGCTCAGCTGCTTAGCGGGGGAATGCATTGGGTTTCCCTTGTGAAGCTTTGGGAATCAAATGTAGGACCAGCAGATGACTGGACAGATTTTCGACTGACTGATAAACTCGTTATCTGCCTCAATGTTTCTGGTTTCATCTTTTTGTATGATGTGAAATCTGGTGATTGTTTTGCACATGTAGATATTTTACAGACTTGTGGGTTGGATCCTTTATCAAATTTGCACGAGGCAGCTGCTGAGGCTAATCAGGGAACTGGCCTTTTCAATGGTGTTGACTCCAAGTCCATGTCACATAATGCTGGTTATTTGAACAGAAGAAAGTTTTGGAAATTGGTTGTTTCTTCACATACATCACTTATTGCCGCAGCTGACGAATATGGTTTGATATATATTATACGTGCTGGTGATCTTGTTCCAAAGGAGTGCTATATGCCTATGGAATTGACTTCCAGCTTTCATAATTTTGGACTTGGTACCCTGGTTGGCTGGAAAGTCGGTGGCGTTGACATAAGCTATCAAAGAGCCTTCCGTGATCCTTTTAGGTCTCAAGGTATAAATATATTTTCAGAATGGGATCCTAGTTTTCCAGTATCTGGCACCCCAGTTTCTGATTCATGTCAGGTCAACAACATTGACCAGAGTGTCAGTCCCTCTGTTTCATGGTGGAGTGCTTTTTCTACTCAATCTAAAAGAAGTTTCTACAGGCCTGAAAATTTGAAAACAGAGTTGCATCTCTTGCGGAAGACGTTTTTATGCACAGACAAAATAGTAATGGGCGATAACTGTTGTTTTTCTCCACTGGGGTTCATTCGGTTCATTAGAAACCGTACAGAAAATGGGAACCAAAGTCATAAGCTTATTCATTCTAGTCTGCAGAAGTTCGTTACTGTTAAGGATGATAGTTGTTTGCATTATGGTGACAAACAAAATTCTACTGAAGGAGTAGAAGAGGCTTTCATTGGAGAAGCAGTTGGTTGCTGTTTCCATGGTTTTCTTTATTTAGTGACTCGTAGTGGTCTTTCAGTTTACCTCCCTTCCATGTCAATCACCTTGAATTGCCCAACTGTGGAGGCAATTGATTACCCGCAGCAAATCTACAAAACAGTCATAGGAGCTCAGGGAGGAGATTGTTTTGGAACAAGGGAATCAAATTTTCCTTGGCAAGTTGAGGTAATAGATCGAGTTATCTTGTTTGAAGGTCCTGAAGCTGCAGATCGTGTTTGTTTGCAAAATGGTAAGAACATTTAAAGCTATAATACCATTTAATGGCTCAATCGACTTCATATTTTGGTTAATGACCTTGTTACATTTCTTTGAATTCTTGATTTATCATATGTCAAGATCTCTATCCTTCCTTCCATTTTGTCCAGCTTATGTAGATATTGGAATCTATCCTTTTTTCAAAATTATAGCTTCATTTGCTGAATGCTCAAGGAAGTGTATGTTGAAGAAAAGCATAACTAAGGCTCTTGTGAGAGTTATCTCAATTGATCATAGAAATCTTGTTGGCTATTTTAAACACCTCCATCTACCTGTAGGCATAGCGAAATGCTTGTCATCGCAGATTCTAATTCCTTAATTTCTGAGCAATTACAGCAGTTTCTTTTTTTATTGAGACAGTGATATTTGTTTTTTTTTGAGATTTGTGGATCCTCAAGTTATGGTGGATAAGTTTTTTTTATTGTATGAGTTGCTGTCATCGCAGGTTGGGACCTAAAAATTTCTCGTTTACGTCGTTTGCAAATGGCATTGGACTATTTAAAACTGGATGACATCAACGAGTAAGTGGCTAATGTGTTTGGATGTGTTTTCTTTGCTTTGTAGTTCTTTGTTGGCAAACAACTTGATTCGAGAAATGTACTTGCCATGCTAATAACTATTTTATTCTGATAATTAAATTAATTGCAAACAGAATTGAGCTGAAAGATTGGGTTTTGTGTTTCTCAGTTGTTTTTGACGGATTTCATCATTTAGAGAAGATTCTTAGATTATATGAACTAGTGTGACAGTGGTATGACACTCTTGATCTTTCTTAATTTCTAGTTGTGTTTATGATGAGTTTTACTTGATTTCATAAAATTGTTGTTATGTAACATGAGTTTAACTTTCCCCCTGATGTGCACATTAAAATTTGATATTTTTTCACATTTATTGGTAAATGTGAAAACTACACTGTAATCAATTCTCCCTTTATTTTAAGTGGCGCTACTGAGCATAAGTTTATACTGCAAATATCAGTCTAACCTCTCTTAGGAATATGATGATTCCTTTTTACTGTGCAATCTTATATTGTATTATTGAATTCCTTTTTTGCCTATTCTTTATGGATAGGTCCTTGGAGATGCTTGGTGATGTTAAGCTAGCAGAAGAAGGTGTTTTGAGATTGCTTTTTTATGCGGTTTATCTGTTGTCGCACCGGAAGAAATCTGATAACGAAATATCTGCTGTATTTAGGTGAAGATCTTCTACCTAATGAGTGGGTTTAGGATAATTCTATTTTCCTTATCTAAAGTTTTGTTTCCTTCAACATGGTCTCAAATCAGTCTTTTCTTTTCAGCATGGTAGTGAAGACAACAGCTCTTACTTATTAGCTTGTTGTGTGTAAAATTAATAGTGTGCTACGATAACATTTGATATGAGATATGCACTGCCTTTTGTTTCTTATGTATGTGATTTTAATCGTCTTGTTGCTTTTATGCATTAATAAACCATAGGTTTAAAACTATGCTTATATATAAAACCTCAATTTGATTTAACTTTTTGGTAGGCCCTAATGGTTTCTATTTAAATAAGATGTTGACAATTTTTACTTGTATTATGGAATTTCAAAATTGGCAATTAGGGGTATTTTTTAGATTCATATGTGAGCCCTGAAGTTTTGAAGTTTAGTGTGTCCACCATCTTTCTTGTTTTCTGGGGTCCGTGTTTGTGTTTGTGCTATTTTAGTTGTTATCAATGGGAAAATTTAATATAATATTTTTTCTTAAAAACACCCTTGACACTAGAGTATTTTCATTCATTGACGTGAAATATTATAATACAAACCTGTTTAGCCACCTTATTGTCATTGTCATGTTGGATATTATAATTCTATTCATTTTCTTGTCGGTATTGCTTTCATGTGGCATATTCATTCTTCTTTCATTTTCTGAAAGCAGGCTACTTGCAATGGTCACAAGGTTTGCAACTAAAATGATCCGAAAATATGGATTATATGAACATCAAAAAGATGGATTCATGTTGCACTGTCAACGTAGAACACATATTCTCTCACTTCCGCCGATTTCATCATATGAGAATGAGATGGAAAATTCGAGAAGGCTGTCTGAGATGGCTTACCTTTTGGAGATCACAAGGAACTTACAATACCGTACTTCCAGAAAATTTAAAAAGCTAGGAAAGGTATAATATGATATTAAGCTTGTAAATTTCATATGTTTGCTCTAGAACTTGAAAAGCTATATGTTTATTCATAGGGAGACAATGAGAAGTCGCTGAATTTGGATGATCCAAATTCTTTGCGTGATGATTCTCGGGTAGCCATTGTTCCTGGGAACGCTGCATCGGTTGATTCAATACACCAACATGATTCTTCTTTCTTGAATGCCAATGATGAGCTTGCCCTGATGCCTATGGAAACAGTGATGTCCAAAGCTCATTGGGCCAATGGCAGTTCAGGTGTTGCATCTGACCTTGTACCTCGAAGGTCGGTTGTAGACAATAAAGTTCTTCCCCTGGAAAATCCCAAAGAGATGATGACTCGTTGGAAAAGTAGTAAATTAGATCTGAAAACTGTGGTTAAGGACGCCTTGCTCTCAGGCCGTCTCCCTTTAGCTGTCCTTCAATTGCATCTTCAACATTCGGAAGAAATATCCGAAGATGGAGAGCACCATGATACTTTCACTGAAGTTCGTGATATTGGAAGAGCCATTGCTTATGACCAATTTTTGAGGGTAAGCCCCTTTTGTAATTAATGTTCGTGGCACTTAACTATGTAGAACACTTACATTTTTTCCGTTTGTAGGGTGAATCTGAACTTGCCATCGCAATTTTGCAAAGGCTTGGTGAGGATTTAGAAGCCTGTCTCAAACAGTTATTATTTGGCGCAGTAAGGGGATCTCTTCGAGATCAGATTGCTGAGGAGATGAGAAGACATGGTTATTTAAGACCATATGAACACAAAATATTAGAGAGGATTTCACTTATTGAGGTATAAACAATTTCTACCTGTAATTTATTCAAAGCATTTTTAGTTTCAGTATAATGCTGACTCATCTTAACCTCTTATTTCCTTGGACTTTTATGGAAAAAAGAGGCTTTATCCTAGCAGCCAATTCTGGAAAACATATGTTGCGCGCCAAAAGGCATTTTCGAAAGAGGCATTGCCTTCGGATTCCTCCAGATCAATTAGCTTGCACCTCGTTGAGTCGTCTCTACTCTATAATCTTACAATTGAATGTGGTGAGGTTGATGGTGTTGTTTTGGGTTCATGGAAAAAAATAGATGAAAGTGAATCTGATCTCCTATATGATGAAGCCAATACAAATGCTGGTTACTGGGCTGCAGCAGCTGTGTGGTCTAATGCGTGGGATCAAAGAACCTTTGATCGTGTAAGTACTTAGTTATGTTCATCCTTTCAATTGCCTCAAAGTTGATGTCAGTTCTAATAACACCTTATTAGAGTACTTGGTGGCTAGTGAACGTTTCCATTATTACCTTTCGGTAAAGATTAATTTGATTTCAACGTGCTTGCAACATTGATTTTAAAATGAAAAATAGTTGTGTAAAGTATGAGATATCATCAGCTAAATTGTTAGCCCTTATTGTCAACAAAACACTTTCTGCTTGTTGTATCAAGGAAGGGATAAATGTAGGCTTGTTAGCAAAATGTTTTCTACTTCCTTAATCGAAAAATGCTAAGAATTTCTGTCTTGTCATTAAGAAGTTCGAGCGGGACTATTGGACTTCAAATAATGGTATCTTAGAAAGTGATGCTTCTTTGGCTCGGCTTTCATTTCTTAATGTTCTTTAAGCTACGTTTTAGTGCTTTAAATGGTTGTTTTTATTAGTTTCTTTTATTTTTGAGGCAAATCAGATTACTGTTGTCAAGTAACACTGGAGATATTGATTTTTAATGCTTAAAAGAACTATGAAAAGGATTTTATTTCTCATATGGCTTCAATAATATAGGTCAAGGGAAGGCAAGCCACACTCCTTTCAAGTTATGTATGTACTGTTTTGCAGCTTTTGTTGTGATGGTTTTCGTTGAATTTTTCTGTACAGATAGTACTCGATCAACATCTAGTTATGGGTGTTCATGTTTCATGGGAATCACAACTGGAGTATTATATGTGCCACAATGATTGGGATGAAGTCCTCAAGGTGTTGGATCTTATTCCGGTGGATGTTCTATATGATGGAAGCTTGCAAATTGCTTTGGATGGTCCAAAACAGTCTTCTGGTTTAAATTGTTCAATTTCTGCCCACAGTGAGTATATATGCTCAATCGAAGAAGTTGATGCCATAGTCATGGATGTTCCATATGTCAAGATATTTAGGTTGCCTGGCAGTATCTTATGCTCCTTCTGGCTAACAACACTGATGGAGCAAGAACTTGCGAGGAAATTGATATTTCTAAAGGAATATTGGGAGACTACGGTAGATGTTGTGCATCTTTTGGCTCGTGCTGGAATCGTCCTTGTTGGTAGCTATGAAGATTTATTAGAGGAGGACTCTTATAATCCATCACTAGATCTATGTCTGCCCCAAAAAGAGGGGGGATCTCATGCTGATACCTTTAATGCTTTACACAAGGTTTTCATATTCTACTGCGTACAACATAACCTGCCTAACCTTCTGGACCTATACCTCGATCATCACAACCTAGCCCTAGATAATGATTCACTCAGTTCACTACAGGAGGCTGCTGTAAGTGCTTTTCACATCCATTGAGTCATTCTGTTGTATATGTTAGTGCTTGCTATGTTTGCTTTATCATTTTATAGAGGCTCTCACCTTTTGATGAGAAATAGAAAAATCTGTGCGTATTTCTTAGTACTGGTTCTACGCTTGATGAATAATTTTTCTGAACGACCACCCAGCATGCATCAACTACGATGCATCAATAATTGTTTTATTTATGAGATACATTTCACGCCTTTAGTTACCATTAGTTCTTTGGTTGATTGTATTCAGGGTGATTCTCACTGGGCAAAGTGGTTGCTGCTATCCAGGATTAAGGGCCGGGAGTATGATGCTTCATTTTCTAATGCCCGTTCAATTATGTCACGTGGTGTGGTATCAAATTGTGAACTCAGTGTTCCAGACATTGATGAAATTGTCTGCACTGTTGATGATATTGCTGAAGGTGCAGGAGAAATGGCAGCTTTAGCAACTATGATGTATGCGCCGATGCCTATTCAGAAGTGCTTAAATAGTGGCGGTGTTAGCCGGCATAGTTCTTCTGCACAATGTACATTGGAGAATTTGAAATCTCTTCTTCAGAGATTCCCCACCCTATGGAGTAAACTAGTCACTGCATGTTTTGGAGAAGACATTTCTGGCAGCCTTTTACGGGCAAAGTCTAAGAATGGTAAACCATAACCTTGGGGTCTGATTACTTATTTTGAATATCATGATGTGCTGACTCTTTGATTATTCAGCCTTGTCACAGTATCTAAATTGGCGTGACAGCGTATTCTTCTCAGCCAGACGTGACACTTCACTTCTGCAGATGTTGCCGTATTGGTTTCCTAAGGCTGTTCGTCGGCTCATTCAACTCTATATCCAGGTATCTTTTGGTTTTCTTCTATGCAACACTGCATTTGGCTCCACCTAATTATAGCCATGTTGTGGAGGAGAAAATATGCCAAATCATAGGTGTTTGAATTTGGTAGGAGAGTTACCTTTTTTAAAATGTTCCAGGGTGCATAGCTTGCCTGTTAATGTTTTTGACTATCCATTGGCTAGCACAGATTCTGTTGTAGGCCACATTGTTTTGCTTAAACTGTTGTATAGCAACATTTTATACTGGAAAAACTTTTTTTGCAGGGACCTCTTGGATGGCTGTCTTTCTCAGGTTATCCTACAGGAGAGTATCTACTACATAGAGATATTAATTTCTTTATAAATGCCGACCAACCAACTGAGATAAGTGCCATCTCATGGGAGGCAATAATCCAAAAGCATATTGAAGAAGAGCTTTATCGCATCAACGCTGAGGTGACTTTTCCAAGTTTATTGATTTTTACTAATGGTATATTTTGATATAGTTTTTTTTCCTGTTAAATGCTTTTATTTCTGAATGTATTCACTGCTTCATTTCTGTCTTAAAACGGTGCTGTGAAGGCGTAGAGAGAATTTTCACAGACTATGTATCATTGAGAAAAAATCTTGTTTGAACGATATGCTTTTTCATTCATCTTTTAATAATGGTATGTTGTTGAAGAATGTACATATGTTTTTTAAAGAAGAAATAAAATTTGAAGTGTGCTAACATTGTCCTATTTGTTTAAGGAGTATAACTTCTCAGTAGTATTTTAAATTTTTTCCTGGAACGGTGATGAACTACTTTTTCTTTTATGTATTACTAATTTTGTTAACAATGCTTTTGATGATAAATATTAAAAAGCAGCGTTCAGTATTATCCTGCATTTTGTCGTAATTTGTTGTTTATCTCACTTGTTGTTCTTATTGTTGTGGATGCCGAAGTAATTATACGTTTCATGTGGTACATTGTTTCTTTGGTTTCTATTTTATTACTCCCAATGCAATGTTTCTCTTCCTATGTTTTATTCAGTAAAAAGATGTCGCATGCTCATGCAATACTGCCATTGATCTTTATATTTCCACTGATGGATAGGATTTAAATACTGTCCACTCATTTAAGATGAACTGAATCTAGGTAACTGGACTTGGACTTGAGCACTTTTTGCATCGTGGACGGGCACTAGCTGCTTTTAGTCATTTCCTTGGTCACAGAGCTAAAAAGCTTAAGATGGAGGAACAATCTGCTAGTTCTATACATGGTGAAGGAAATATACAGTCAGATGTTCAGATTCTACTTGCACCTCTTTCACAGAGTGACGAGTCTCTTCTTTCGTCTGTAAGTGGAAATTATCTTCTCTTCTGTTGTTTGTTGAGTGGCTTGATTGTGAAGAATGGCGTGGATTGAAAATCATCTCATTCTGAAATTATATTGATTTGGTTTCAAGCGCTCTTCGTAATTTAAGTCTCACAAATTTATTTGTTTATTTTTCAGGTCATACCACTTGCTATTACACACTTTGAGGATTCTGTGTTAGTTTCTTCATGTGCCTTCCTCCTAGAGCTTTGTGGTTTATCTGCCAGCAAGCTTCAGGTAGATGTCGCATCCTTAAGGAGGATTCTGTCCTTCTACAAATCAAATGAAGGCACTAATATAATGCAGCAGAAGTCCTTGAAGGGCTCTGTGTTTCATGCAATATCTAGTGAAGGTGATCTACTGGGCTCACTAGCTAGGGCACTGGCTAACGAATGTGTACATTCAGATATTTCAAATGGCTCTAAACAAAAGCATACCCCAACCACTATTCTTGGTACTCAACCTTGTTTGCCTCTAATGCTCGTCCTTCATCATCTGGAGCAAGCTAGTCTTCCCCAGACAAGTGTAGAGAAGAAGACATGCGGATACTGGCTGTTAACTGGTGATGGTGATGGGGATGAATTACGGGCTCAACAGAAAGCTGCAAGCCAGTACTGGAGTTTAGTTACTGTCTTCTGTCAGATGCATCAGCTTCCCTTGAGCACCAAATACCTTGCCATGTTAGCAAGAGACAATGATTGGGTGTGCTTTTATGATATGTCTTTTAATCTTGATACTTCTTGTCTGTGTTCTTATCTTTTCTCTGCTGTCCGTGTCAGGTTGGATTTTTGTCTGAAGCGCAGCTTGGAGGATACCCATATGATACAGTAGTCAATGTGGTACGTCTCTTGAGTCTCACCCTTTAACTACTTACAAAAATTTCGAATATCAATTTCCGGTACTATGTCCCCATGCTTTTTGTTACATATTTTATAACTTACTTGTCTCAGGCCTCAAAGGAGTTTGGCGATCAACGTCTAAAAGCTCATATACTGACTGTTATGAGAAGTATCAACTCTAGAAAGAAAGCTACTGTATCTTCGGATAACACAGTTAAAGACTGGACAACTTCCTTCGCTGAGAATGAAACTTGTGCTCCAGCTGAAATCTTTCGGATTTTGGCTTATTCTGAGAAGCTAAAGAATCCTGGAAGATTCCTACTCATGAAAGCCAAGGAGTTGTCATGGTCTATTTTGGCCCTAATAGCATCATGCTTTCTGGACGTGGCTCCTCTGTCATGCCTATCAGTTTGGTTGGAAATTACTGCTGCCAGGTTCGACAAATTTCATAATGAGACAAATGCAACTGTGTACTTCCCTTATCTTGGGTGTATCAGCAATTTTTATTCTTTTTAGATCTGCATATCTATTATTTCCTATATATTCACTATCTCAGTGCATTTGATGTCCTTAACATTTGAGGTTTTTCGAAATCGTTTTATTTCTGAAATAGATGGGTTTTACACATATTGATCTTTATCTGCATTTCTCTGACTAAGATCCTACTGGCAGGGAAACTTCATCCATCAAGGTGAACGACATAACTTCTAAGATAGCAGAAAATATAGCAGCAGCTGTGGAAGCTACAAATTCTTTGTCTATGGATTCTAGAGCCGTACAGTTTCACTATAATCGGAAGAACCCAAAACGGAGACGACTTATGGTATCCAAATCTGTCGATTCAGTTGTTTCGGCTAAGAGTTTAAGCACCTCAAGTACTACAACATTTTCTTCTCACAGAACAGAGGCTGCTGAGTATGAAAAATTTGAAAATATCAATGTATCAAATGATTTTTCTGATGAGCCTACTTCACTATCAAAGATGGTTGCAGTGCTTTGTGAACAACTCTTGTTTCTTCCTCTGCTAAGAGCTTTTGAATTGTTCCTCCCTTCATGTTCTCTATTGCCGTTCATCCGAGCTCTTCAGGTTTGTCTTAAGTCTGAATCATTCTTTTCAGTTATCTCTATGATGATGAAACTTATTTGATATATCAATCTTCATTGTTTTGATGACACTACCACGATCCTTCAGGCATGTGCCTTACTGGGGTTTTATTTTTTCTATTCTGCTGTTGGAGAAATTTGGCAGTATGCTTCTGCATTGTGAATTATTGGACTACCACAACAGAGAAATACGTGAAATGATTATGTGCAGGTTTTTTATTTGAATATAGATATCCTCATAAGATTTTATATGCTTTTCAACTTTCTCTTTAGGCATTTTCTCAAATGCGCCTCTCCGAAGCTTCAGCACATCTGGGTTCTTTCTCTGCTAGAGTCAAAGATGAATCAGTGCAATTTCTGTTAAATGTGGCGAAAGAAGTGAATTTCGGGGCTACCTGGATCAACACAACAGCCATTAAAGCTGCTGATGCTGTTCTGTCAACATGTTCATCGCCGTACGAGAAAAGATGCCTGTTACAACTTCTTGCCGCAACTGATTTTGGCGATGGGGGTTCCGCAGCAACATATTATCGACGTTTTTACTGGAAAATTAATTTGGCCGAGCCATCACTTCGACTGGAGAGTGACCTTGGCTTGGCAAGTGAGGCTCTGGATGATGGTTCACTTCTCATGGCACTTGAACAGAATAGGCAGTGGGAGCAAGCACGCAACTGGGCCAAACAACTTGAAACCATTGGTGGGCCTTGGACATCTTCTGTTCACCATGTCACTGAAACCCAGGTATTAAATTTCATGGGCCACTATTATTTTGGTTATCGGAAGATTTCTCGTCATTTGAAGGTTTAGCAATTTAATGTTGCATTATAAGAATTTGCTAAAAAGAATAAAATGATGGTCCTGTGTAACCACGATATTAATCAATAACCGGTTTAGTTATGTCCAAGTAATCCGTCAAAGCTTGTGTGGTGAATGTGGCTAGCTGATGACTACATTTTTGGCAGTGCATGGCAAGCAGCTGTATCCTTACCTACAAAATTTGTCTGTTTCATTGTACTGTAACCATGATGTTAATCATACTTCAGACTGAAGGAGATCTGTATGAGTTATATAGGGTGCAAAATTATGCTCTTTATCTCAACAAGGATGTTTGCAAGGAATGTAGGTGTTCTGATGTTACTACTCAAATGTTGTCAAAAGGATATCCATCTACAACTTTCTGAGATAGATCAGTCACTAAAATTTACTTTTTTCGAATAATTAAACCTTGCACACTCTGGCTTCCTGTTGTAATGGATATTAATAATGATAAAAAGTAAGGTCAACATTTGGAAGGGCACCCTTCGTTTATTAATTATTAGTCTTCTTTCCTGTTTTACTGCCTTGGGATTATTTAAGCAGGGGCACATTGCATGCCCTTCTTGTGTTGAGTTCCATGGTTTACTTTGTTGGTGTTGGCTCTTGGAATTCTATTATTTTGAAAATCAGTTGTGTTTTCTCCGTGCCATTTATAGTGTGTATCCATAGTCCTTATTTTGTTTAGTCAGTCCTTGGATGCTTGATCTTGAGCACATATTGCGTGTTTTTCACCTATAGGCAGAATCCATGGTCGCGGAATGGAAAGAGTTTCTGTGGGATGTTCCTGAAGAAAGAATTGCTTTATGGGGTCACTGCCAAGCCCTGTTCATCAGCCTTTTGCAGGCGGGTTTGTTTTTCCTTAGGCATGCAGAAATGGTGGAGAAAGATCTCCCTCCTCGAGAGGTCTATGAGTTATTACTTCTATCACTTCAGTGGTTGAGTGGAATGATTACCCATTCGCGCCCGTAAGTTAGCTCATATACGAATAAGTAATCCTTTGCATTTCTATCCTGCATTATTGACTTGATTTTACCAATATCAGGGTTTATCCTTTGCATCTTCTGCGAGAAATTGAGACTAGGGAGTGGCTGCTGGCTGTAGAATCAGAGGCGCAGGTGAAAAATGCGGGGGGATTTAGTCCAAGTGGTACCAATAAAGATATCAATGGAAATAGTTCGAGCATTATCGACAGGACAGCAAGTTTTATTACAAAAATGGACAATCATATTAATTCAATGATGAAGAATAAAATTGGAGAAAAACATGACAATAGGGACTCTAGCCAAGCACATCAAAGAGACCAAGAGCCAGACATGAGCGCTTCTACTTCTGGTGCCAGTACAAAGACCAAACGAAGAGCAAAAGCAGTATCATCAAGACGGCAATTCATAGATTTCCTGGATAAGCCCGAGTTTGAAGATGCATCGTCTTCTTTAAACAACAGAAGCGAGTTTCAGCTTCAAGAGGAAAGCTCGGGATTAGAAATGTCCTTATCAAAGTGGGAAGAAAGACTAGGACCTGCAGAATTAGAAAGGGCTGTTCTGTCTCTGCTGGAATTCGGACAAGTAACAGCTGCAAAGCAACTCCAACATAAGCTTTCTCCGGGAAATACACCTTCTGAACTGATAATTGTGGATGCTGCTATGAAGCTAGCAACAATCTCTACTCCTTGCAACGAAGTACCAATGTCACTGCTAGATGAGGAAGTGCGTTCTGTCATCCAATCATATAGTATAAAAGTTGACCAACCTATGCTTGAATCGCTGCAGGTTATTCTTCTTACATCTTTCACTTTGCTGTTTTGGATTCTCATTTGTTTCTGTATGGCTACTATTTTTTCATGTGAAAATATTTTGGGTCAACAGATTTGATTTGATGCTTTATTTATCTTACATGCCTACTGTTGAAGTTTGTTGTCTTTTCTCATGCTCTTTGGCGTCTGATGTTTAGGTTTTGGACAGTCTATCAAATATTTTACATGAGGGTACTGGACGGGGATTGGTGAGAAAAATAATTGCAGTTGTAAAAGCTGCTAATGTTTTGGGTCTAACATTCACTGAGGCGTATCAGAAGCAGCCAATAGAATTGTTGCGGCTACTTTCTCTTAAAGCCCAAGAATCATTTGAAGAAGCATATCTCCTTACTCAAACACATTCCATACCTGCTGCTAGTATGGCTCAGATTCTTGCGGAATCCTTTTTAAAGGTATTTCATCTCTATTTAAAAATCCAATACAGAATTTGGTGTTGCACCTAATGTAAGATAATATGCTGGCACAATCCTGGGAGATACAACAGGTATGAAGCCTTCCAGATAACTGTGTAATATGCGATTAATGTGTAAAATTCGATCACTAAGGATAAGGTTGGACAGATGATGGATTCTAGGGTTGAACTGTTTAATGCAGTTGAACAATGATAGGTTGGGGCTCTTTAAATGATCATTACAGCATGTTCGTCCCTTGCGGATGAGCTTAAGATAGATTTGTTAAATTCTGCTCTGAAGCAAGCACATTAGCAATATACTTGTCTAATTAGTTTTCAGCCGAGATGGGGTAACTTGGCAAAACATCTTTGTGTTTCGCTGTGTAAAAATAATTTATTTGTAAATATATCTCCAAATTTTTACCTGCCTAAAAATTCTTGTTTCAATTGGTTACAAGGTAATTGCTTTCTCTGCCACCACTAATTTCTTTTGTGTTTTATCCTTTAACATCTCTAATATGTCATCCTGGTTTCAGGGTTTACTGGCTGCTCATCGTGGAGGGTACATAGATTCGCAGAAAGAGGAAGGTCCTGCTCCACTTCTGTGGAGATTTTCAGATTTTCTGAAGTGGGCAGAGCTTTGCCCTTCTGAACAAGAAATCGGTCATGCATTAATGCGACTTGTGATTACTGGGCAGGAAATACCACATGCCTGTGAGGTAGGTCATTCGGTGAAAGTTGTCTGATGATATCAGCATGCTTGATATTGCAAAAACCTCAAAATTCTTATGAGTATTTCTTTGATGAGATGATAAGCTCCTAAAATAATCATCTTCATAATTTTACTAGGTAGTTGTTGTTTTGCATGTTTGGTTAGGGTAATTTAATGGCGATGATATGTTCCAGGTTGAACTTCTTATTCTATCTCATCACTTCTACAAGTCATCCACATGCCTTGACGGAGTCGATGTCCTTGTAGCACTTGCTGCCACCAGGGTTGAGGCTTATGTTGCCGAGGGCAACTTCTCATGCTTGGCTCGTCTAATAACTGGAGTTGGAAACTTTCATGCTCTTAATTTCATTCTTAGCATCTTAATTGAAAATGGGCAGCTGGATCTGTTACTACAAAAGTTTTCTGCTGCTGCTGATGTGAACACGGGAACTGCCCAGGCTGTCAGAAGTTTCCGGATGGCTGTTCTGACATCGTTGAATCTCTTTAATCCGAACGACCATGATGCATTTGCTATGGTATGTAATTAAAATCTTCAAATTCAGAAGTATTAGAATTGGTATGCGATCTCCATTTGACTGATTCCAGCTGCAATTTTTATATTTCTAATTACAGGTAACTAGAATTCTAGATTGGCAAGAAACCGAGTCTTGTTTATTATGATAAATAATGACTTTCCTTTTGACATTTCTGATTTTTGCCCAAGAAGCACCTCTTCTCTAGTTTCCATGACATTTTCCGTTTTGTCTATGGCTTTTTTTTTCTGGTTGCAGGTTTTTAAACACTTTGACATGAAGCATGAAACAGCTGCTTTGCTAGAGGCACGTGCAGACCAAGCTGCACAGCAGTGGTTTCTGCTGCATGATAAGGATCAGAACGAGGATCTTCTTGATTCTATGCGCTATTACATTGAAGCTGCCGAAGTTCACACTTCAATTGATGCTGGAAATAAAGCACGCAGGGCTTGTGGCCAGGCTTCCCTCGTATCCCTTCAAATAAGAATGCCAGATTCAAGATGGCTCCATTTATCTGAAACAAATGCCCGAAGAGCACTTGTGGAGCAATCCCGTTTCCAGGAAGCTTTGATTGTTGCTGAGGCCTATGGTCTTAATCAGCCAAGCGAATGGGCTTTGGTGCTATGGAATCTGATGCTCAAACCAGAACTTGCAGAAGAGTTTGTGGCTGAATTCGTGGCAGTGCTCCCTCTCCAGCCTTCAATGCTCATAGAGCTGGCGAAGTTCTACAGAGCAGAAATAGCCGCTCGAGGCGACCAGTCTCAGTTCTCGGTTTGGCTAACAGGGGGAGGATTGCCAGCTGAATGGGCCAAGTACATGTTCAGATCGTTCAGGTGTTTGCTTAAGAGAACACGGGATTTGAGGCTACGGTTGCAGCTCGCTGCAACAGCAACCGGGTTTTCTGACATTGTAGATGCGTGCATGAAGGCGTTGGATAAGGTCCCTGAAAATGCCGGACCACTAGTGCTCAAAAAAGGACATGGTGGGGCATATTTGCCCCTTATGTGAATGCAAACACCCAAAGAAGAGGTATGTACCCATAATTATTATCCCAAAGAACTAATAGACCTATATATTGGGTGAACTATAAACAAATTGAAGATGAAATCGAATCAATGCTGTAACATTGAAGATTTTGAGATCGAATTTGTGGTGGCTGTAAATTAGCTGGAGAGATCGAAATATTGGTATGGGAATAGAAATGTTTGTGAGAAACAAAAAGAAGAGAGCGTATCCATTCTTTCTTCAGCCTTTTTTTGGTACTTTCAAATAATTTTGACCGGTGAGAGATGTACAGTGTAATAACTGTCTCCCTGTAAAGTCTTATCGTATCGATTTGCGTTGTTCAGTATTTAAGTTTTGACGTTATGCTGATACTGTTTTATTCCGGATCTGTACTAAACCGTAGGCCTTGCCCTTTTGGGGGTGGGCAATCGTTGTTTTGTCTTTCCGTAATTTTGGTCTCTTTAATCTGTTTTTGAAAAACCATTCCGAAATTGAAAGTGAAAGCCTTTCAGTGAGAGGATACAAATTTCTTTGAAACAATTTAAGACTAATATCAAAGATATAGCTTTTGATATGACTTTGAGGAATTGGTTTAAAATTTTGACGGTATGGTGGCCATGGAGACAAATTCTGAGGTAGTCTCTTTTCTTCCCTCATTTTTCTCTTGGTTATCTTTTTCGTTTTAACTCGAACCTCATGAACTGATTTTGTCATATTTTGTGTGAATACTTGCTAAAAATGTGCCATACTTTGTGTTAATACTTGTTAAAAATTGCCATGTTTTAGAATCATATCATGAGACAACGTATATTTCGAAATAAATAGAAATACTTCATCAAAAATTGTTGTTTTAAAAAACGTTGTGTTCTATTTATGAATGAAACTAAATATCTGTTGGATTGCAAATTTGTGATGCCAATATAGCTATTACAACAATCTTCCTCTCGTGTCAATTGTCAATTAACCAGTAATACATTCATGTATATCTATATACAAGCCACTGTGCATATCATATATGCAATGTTCAAAGACATGTGCATTCCTGATGGACCGATTCATTCATCAATTGCGTTTTCGATTCTAGCGGAAAACACAATTGATTTTCACGTGGTTTATCCAACAATCATCACTGAATACTAAAACACTCATAAGTATGTGATCTCATTGGTTCAACACTAAATTGACAGACGATTAGAACTAATCGTCTAATCGAGATTGGCA
Source organism: Gynandropsis gynandra (assembly GCA_036759665.1). Lineage (NCBI taxonomy): Eukaryota > Viridiplantae > Streptophyta > Magnoliopsida > Brassicales > Cleomaceae > Gynandropsis > Gynandropsis gynandra. The sequence continues at coordinate 17,684,042 of CM071868.1, read as the reverse complement.
TCTAGTAACACTCCTCAACGACTTGATAGCATGAATAAACATCATTTATTCCACTAAACCGCTATGAAAGATAATTCAGAATTTTCCTTTCGTCTTTCCAGCTTTGGATATCCTAGAGCATGGTTTGACTGTCAAACCCTAACTGATTACCAAATATATTTCATGTCTATCGTAATCGACTGTCCGAATGAACTCGAGAAAACTCCTTTCCTTTTATCATTGCACCGTTTTGGCCAAAGACTTCGTCAGTTGTTACGATCTATGACAAAATAAAGCTCAAACTCTCACCAAGAGTTGACGAATTCCATAATGGTCAAGCATCAATTGCATAAACAAATGGTCATTCTTGATATCCTTTCAATGGGTAATCTAAGTCACAGGGTATCCGGAATCAAAGATGACAAATAACTTATCAATTACACTATTGACCTCACGTCTAAGAAAATCTAACATTCATATACTTTCGGAGAATCTTCTAATGACAGATACATGGTAAATGAATCATTACGAAATCTCCTTTTAGGCCAATTCAATGATCACATGTCCATGTGCATCATCCGTATATGTGACTTATAAGAAATAAAAAAAATTAGCATTTCGATATATTTTTATTGACCAATTAGAATTAAAAAGAAATCTACTAATTTCTATCCAATAGAAATGTCACGTGTATGTCAGTCAATCTGGATAACCAACCTCTTATTGGTTAGCCTACGACCAAAAAATTTTTTTGATCCATACACGATAAAATGTGTTTCTCTTTATTATGATCTCTATCATGATAACGAGTTTTCAATATAAAGCATGGACAACCACATATCTTATATTCATTCCATGAATAAATATCATATATATATATATATATACATGCATCATCATCCAAAATGATATTGAAAAGCCATATACTTGAATCTAAATGTCAATATATAATGTGTACATACAATAGTTCTAAATAACGCCAACTCATTGACCTATACAAGAACTAATTTTGATATGTCACATCTCTAAATACAATTCTCAACTTGTGTTCGTCAAACTCTTTTACCGAGCACCTTTGTTAGTGGATCAACTATGTCTTCCTTTCTATCCACCTTCAATATCTGAACGCCTTTACGTTCTATGACCTCTCGAATGAGATGGTGCTTCCTTGGAACATGCTTTGATCTTTGATGAGATCTTGGTTTTCGCTTGAGCTATCGCTCAAGTGTCATCGCATAATAGTGGAACGAACTCTTTAATAGAAAGGACCACAATGAGTCGGCTACCGTAGCCTACTTCCTTCGCCACTTCATAAGTTGTGATGTATTCCCCTTTTGTAACCGATTCAACCACCGTAGCCTATTTGGAACTTTTTCAACTAACCACTCCATCATTCATGCAAAGTACATAGTCTGACATGGATTTACTATCGTTCTTTTCTGATGTGAAACTTGCATCAATGAATATTTCTAGTTCTAAACTATAATATCCATAGATGAGGAATTGATCACTAGTCCTTCTCAAGTACTTAAGAATGGTTTTCACCAACTTCCAATGTTCTTCACTAGGATCCGTTTGATACCGACTCGCTACACTTAACGCGAAGACCACATCAGAGCGTGTACATGTCATGGTGTACATGATAGCTCTCGCCATGCTAGCGTACATGATCTTACTCGTGCATTCTCTCTCACCATGGGTTCCTCTCGAGAAAGAGAAATTCCAATGCCTATCGGAAGATAACCCTTCTTGGATTCACCATGTTATATCATCTCATGATGGTATCGGTGTACATGGACTGAGAGAGAGTCCAAGTAGCCTTCCAGATCAATCTTTATAGATCCTTGTTCTTTGAATTTAGACCGTTTCTCCCAAGTCCTTCATGGGGAACTGTTCTGATAACCAACATTTGGTTTCCAGTAATAACGGTACACCATTTCTTATTAGCAATATGTCATCCAGATATAGCATTAGTAATATAACCTTGCTCCCACTTGTCTTCTTGTACACCTAAGGTTCTTTTTTGCATCTAACAAAGTTGAACTTTTCAACTTCCTTGTTAAATCAAATATTCCAATTTTGAGATGCTTGCTTAAGTCCATAGATGGACCTTTGCAACTTGCATACTATGCTATCCAATGAAGGGACCGTGAAACCCACAGGTCGAGTCATATAGATCTTTTCTTGGAGCCCTCCAATTAGGGAAGTTATTTTTCACATCCATATGTAGGGGTGTAAAATGAGCTAGCTCGGCTCAGCTCGGCTCAGCTCGCCTTCAGCTCGCCAAAAAACACAACGGCGCAGCTGAAGACTAGGAGGCGGTTGCTGAGCCGTGAGAATGACAGATAAATTGATCTGAAATTAAAAATGAAGATCAACAAGTCTGTTGGGTATCGGGGAGTAGGGGTGTAAAATGAGCTAGCTCGGCTCAGCTCGGCTCAGCTCGCCAAAAAACGAGCTGGCTCAGCTCGGCTCGTTTTTTAAACGACAAAAAACGAGCTGGCTCGCGAGCCAGACTATTTAGTTATTTTGAATTAGTTGTAATATCATATATGATAAATATATTAAATGAACCAAATAAAATATCGAAAATATGAAAACATTAATTCAAACATAATGTTATAAATTATTATTGTATTAAATAAAAAATAACATTCTCGAATAAAAAGTATAAAATACTATTATACTAAATTCGGTCGCTCGTAACTTTACTAAATTGTTGCTTTATTTTGTTATATCAGTTATTAGAAAAAGAAAAACTACATTATAATAGCATACTATGTTTAAAAAATATATTATGTTTTATTTAATGCAATATTATATATGATATACAAAAAAAAATTTTTATTTTTGTACATGACTTTTTTCAGCTCGCGAGCCAGCTCGTCAGCTCGTGAGCCAGCTCGTCTAAGCTCGGACTCGTTTTGGGCTCAGCTCGTCAGCTCATTTTTTAAACGANCGCTTAAATATGGTCCGAGCTAGAGCTGGCTCGCGAGCCGACAGCTCATTTTACACCCCTATCCATATGTCATATATGATAGGCCGCAATCGCAAGTAGAATCCGAACAGATTTGAAAATTTCTACAGGGGAGAATGTTTCTTCATAGTCAATGCCTTCGCTTTAACTATACTCTTTAGCAACAAGACAGATTTTATAGGTCTCTACCTTCCCTTGTGTCCCAATATTTTTCGTGTATACCCATTTACAATTGATTGGTCTAGACTTTGTTGAAGATTCAACCAAAGTCCAAATTTTGTTTACCCTCATCGACTCCATTTCGGATCCATGACCTTCAACCACAAGCTCATCCATATATAGTTGTTGAACATATTGATGGGTTCCACAACCGATCCTCCCATTTAAACGCTTGAAGACGAAATATTCTTGTTCATTTTCAACACGTCTAGAAAAGAATGCTCATGGGGCATCTCATGCTCCTGAGTCTGTATCGGTTCCTCGAATTCTTGAATCTCATCAAGAATTATTTCATCATTGTGATTTCTTTCACTAAGGAATTCCCTTTCTAAAAAGGTCATACCTGGACCACAAACACTTTGTGATCCGAGAGATGATAAAAATAATATCCCTTTGTTTTCTTGGGATATCCTAAAAATGAAACTTTTTGGATTTAGCCTCAAACTTATCCGACCGCACTCTCTTGATTGAATGCCAGACAACCCCATACTCATATGTATTTCATGTTCGACTTACTTTCTCTCTATATCTCATATGGAATCTTAGAAACTACTTTCGTGGTAACTTTATTTAGTAAATAGGAAACCATTTCCAAAGAGTAATCCCACAAGCTAACCGGAAGATCAGTGAACCTGATCATGGATCGCACCATATCCGATAAAATGTGATTTATGCTTTCGAAAATACCGTTATGTTACGACATTCTAGGAGAATTCCAGTGTGAGAAAATCCTATTTATAATCAATGAATTTGTGACTCAAGTATTCTTCTCCATGATCATATCTCAACACTTTGATGACCTTTCTCGTTTACTTATCCACTTCACTCTGGAATCTTTTGAACATTTCAAAAGACTCGGATTTGTGTTTCATGAGATATACAAAATCATATCGTGATATATCGTCAGTGAATATGATGAAGTATGTATAATATCCTCTAGCTTGAATCCTCATTGGACCACATACATTAGTATGTAAGATTCTTAAGAGCTTTGTAACTCGTTCTCCTTTTCCTATGAAAAGAGACTTGGTCATTTTACCTCGGAGACATGATTCACAAGTTGCATATGTATCATAATCATATGGTCCGAGATATCCATCTCGATGCAACGAGTTTATCCATTTCTTCCCTATATGATCGAGCCTAAAATGCCACAGGAAAGTCTGATTCAAACTATCATCCTTTTCCCTCTTTTTAGCCAAAAATGTGCATATTAATCAAATTAACCTTTGCATCAGATAAAACGTAAATGTCATGTTGTAAATAACCATTTGCAAATAATTCATCATTATGAAAAATAGAGCAAATGTTATTAGAAAAGACGTTTTTAAATTCACATATATCCAACATAGAAATGAAAATTATATTTCAAACAAATTTCGGAACATAGTAAACATCTTTTAACATAATGTTTTGCCATTTGGCATACTAAGCAAGATTGTCCCTACAGCTAATGTTGCAACATTTGTGTCATTCTCGGCTTGTAGGTTAAAAGTCTCCTTTCCGTAGCCTTCTACTGATTTTCAATCCTTACAACACATTGTCGTTATTGAAACTACTATCGGTAACCAATTCCCACATAGCTGAATCAATAGTAGCAAGTGAAATAATGAAAATATTTTTCTTAACGCCGAACCTAATTTCTTGCCTTTGAAGGACGCAAGATATTCCTTGTAATTCCTCTTCCAATTCCTTTTTTTAGAAGAAGCACTCTGCATCGACATGGCTATCCTTTCCATCCTTTGCCTTGGAGTTGGTCGAACCACCCTTGGTTGAGGACGACTTCTTGGACTTTAACAAAGCCTTTGGACAGCTGAAATCTAGCCATGGTACTCTGAGGCTCATACAACTTCTAAAGATGTATGATGATGTCAATGGATCCATTTCTTGATGTTGACATTAGAGTTCAGGGCTCATTGATGCCAAAATGATGCACTTGGTAGCGATCAAAGATGTATGATGATGTCAATGGATCCATGTCCTGATGTTCATGCTAGAGTATAAGACTCATGGATGCCAAAATGATGCACTTGGTGGTGATCAAATCATCTCCCTTTTTCAGAAAGGTAGTCATCCTATTACCCTCATCAGCAACAGATACAACTGTGGCTAGCATATCAATCATATCATTAAGTTACTCGTGCATAAGAACCAGTCGCAAGTTTCTATATCAGTCATCAAATTTGGTCCCTACCAACTTATGCACTTTTAGTATCGATCGCAGTGATATAAAAAGCATTGTTCTTCACTCTTCGAGATGATGTATAAAACAAACAGAAAACACAATATGTGAGAATATTTCCCATAATGCATAAGTTATTCAGTTATGGACTTCATCTAAATAACATAACCACTAATCAATATTACTATAACATTAGAAATTTTATTTCTTATTATTAGTTTCCTTAACCCTTTCAATATGAATGAACCCCTGGTAGTCAGATTGCATCTCAAACATATTAACTCGTTTAATATGTACTCTCATAGTGACTCTGCATCACATAGTCCCCCGGTAGTAAGACCGTACCTATGAACATATTTTCGTTCATCCATCATCATTGGTTGTCAAAGATCAAGATATGTACCCCCAGGTGATCCAAACGCTTGTATGATCTAATAAACGACTCCCATTGTGTATCTAACATACTAGATTACATATGTCGAATCTCAATTTATATGTCTTCTGGTAGTCAGGTCGTAGAACACAAATTAGATCCAGACAAGTGTATCCACTTACGACGAGAAATTTACTTGTATCAATGATGGTTTGCTACTATGATAGATTATTTGGTCGAGAAATCATAATCCTAGGCAGCTTTCTTGGTCACAGACGAAAGGCTCAGCCCGAGTTGTCATATGCATGGTTCGAGTGACCATCGCCCCAAACATTGCTCGGGTCGAGCAACCCTTTGCTCAACCCGAGCAACACTTTGCAATTTTTTCCAATTGATTCGCTCGACCTGAACAACATTTCTGCTCGGTCAATTGCACCATCCAACAAAATTACTCAGCCCCAGGAACCCTTTACTCAGTTGCTCTGTCATTCTGCGATTCTTACAATAGGATCGCTTGACCCGATCAGTCATGCAATTCGGTCGAGCAATTTTCTACCTCAAACCGCTTAATTCGAGTAATCTTTGCTCGGTCAAATATTTTTTGAACCTGCGAATCTGTTCGGCCCGAGCAACCAATTGCTCGATCGGTACTTATGACACTCTAACAAAACGCTTGGTGGAGCATCGCTCATACAAAATTCAAATTTCTTCTACAGAGTTTGCTTGACCCCAGTAACCAATTGCTCGGTCGAGTACTTACACATGACATCATATGATGTGACATCACGCTCGATCGAGTGTGACATCTCTTACATAACACTGAGTCGAGCACCGCTCAACCAAACCCAAATTTTGCCAGTAAATTCGCTCGACCCGAATGGTCATACTGCTCGATCGAGCATCGCACTCTACAGTCATGACTTGGAATGAACCAAAATATTATCGAGAAATACGATGACAAAATTATCCATATCGTCTTTAACCACATTATTCTGAACTATAGCTAGAGCATTTTTATACCAAAGGGCACGACCATGAAGTTGTAATGACTATAAGTAGTTCGAAATATCGTATTCTTTACATCTCCCCCGCTATCAAAATCGAACTCTTGGACAACCTTCAAAACTCCTTTTCTAGAGTTCTTTCCTTCTTGTTCTTCCTTCACATTTTGTTCCCTCTAAGGTCCTCCTCTAGATCTTCTTGTCTTCACAAGGTTAGTGTTATGTTACAAATCTGACCTCTTAAATCAACATGAGTCAATCAATTATACAATGTCTTGAGCTGAAAATTCTTAGGGTTTAGGATTACGTTACAAATCTGACACCGGAAACCCTGGTTTTATGGTCAGAGTCCTATGTATCACTCAAATGTTCCAAGTTAACCCAATTCGAACCGAAGTGCAACCCAAGTAAGACCCATATCAATGTACATTTGACATGGTTCAACAAAAAAAATGCGATTTAACTTGGTTCAACTTAGTTATAACCAAAATATAATCTAAGCTAAAATTTACTTTACATTTTAGTTGTATTTTAAAACAATTACCACGATGACAAACCCCATTGTACTTCATGTGTAACAAATTGTTGAAGTATGTAAGATGGTTTTAAGTGTTGCGAAACAATTGAGACATTAGGAATTATGTAATGGAGTTATTCACATAAACAAACACAAAGTCAAACCAGATTAGAACTCATTCATTTAAATCATATGAGATTATATCCCGACGAAAATAAATTGGCGACTACATATTAGATATTTTTTAAGAAATGCATGAATTCCATATTTTATTGAAGATGGTAAAGATTCCTCGATTAGAGCAGTGATTGATGTTTTAAATGAGTTCAAAGGGTTGTCTAGTTTATCCATGAATTACACCAAATTTGATCTCTTCTTAGGAGGATTTACACATGCAGAATCTCTCCAAATCAGTGAAGAGTTTGGTTTCAAGCTTGGTTCATTCCCTGTCCGTTACTTGGGCCTACCGTTGAGTTCTTCAAAGATGTCTATTTGAGACTTCACTCTTTTATTAGATAAAATCAAAAGCAAGGTTAATAAATGGACAAGAAGTACCTCTCCTAAGCTGGTAGGTTGCAGCTTGTAGCTTCGGGAATTTATGGTATCATAAACTTTTGGAGTCAATATTTTATACTTCCAAAGGGCCTTCTGAAAAAAGTTGTCTCTCTATGCTCCTCGTTCTTATGGAATCCACAAACTACACCACTTGTTGCTGCCAGCGTTGCTTGGAAGGAAGTATGTAACCGAAAAAGGAAGGTGGTCTTGGCATACGGTCGTTCAGGGATGTCGAGAAGGTCTTCCAACTCAAATAGATTTGGCTCCTCTTCAACAAATCTGAATTACTTTGGGTAGCATGGGTGAAAAAGAATGTGTTTAAACAAAAGGAATTTTGGGGCACTAATGTCACTCAAAGAATCTCGTGGCAAATTCGAAAATTGCTAAAGCTCAAAGACAAAGCAAAATCCTTGAGTTGCACTCTTGGAGATTGAAGGACTGCATATTTTGGTATGATTCATGGTCACTTCTAGGATCGCTTATAGACTTCCTTGATGAAGCGGTCCCAGGGCATCTTCGGATCACGTTAAATGACACAGTGTCATTTGTTATTGTTTATGGTACATGGCATCTTTCTCTTGCAAGATCAGACCGAGAGGTCCAATCATCCATGCATGGTGTTCTTCGCTTAATCCGGACCAGACACATTCTTCTGGTTGCACCAACAATCAGAGTTCAGACGAAAAATACATGGGAATTGATTCAATAAAAACAATCAAAGGTACCTTGGACTGACTCTATTTGGTTCAAAGAATTAGTTCCTCGTTATGCTTTTATTCTTTGGTTTGCGGTGAAATGTCGCCTCCCCACTAGGGATCGGCTTCACCAATAGGGTATTCAAACATGTACTATATGTCCCCTTTGTGGTCAACAAGACGAAACACATGCACACCTCTTCTTTGAGTGTGTGATTACAGTAGAGAGATTTGGTCGTCGAGTGTCACATCCCTCACACCGAATCTTCCACATGAACTCAGAGCATGCATGACAATCATCCCCTTAGAACAACCATGTACACATCGTACTAGCCTGTTAAAGCTTGATCTACAAGTTACGGTATACATCATCTAACGTGAAAGAAACAATCATCTCTTCCAACAAATCCGTACATCTGTTGAACTCTACGTGCACAATTTGACAGAGCACTACATGACAAGTTGTTAAGCACCATGCACTCTGAATTTCCTCTATGACAAAAACCTTTGCTCCTCGAGTTATAATTTCAATATATGCACAATAAAAAATGCTATCTTTCATGATTGAAGATGTCTCTTTTGTGAACTGGATTCTTTTACATTTTCAATCTATATAGGTGACTGTCGATATTTTGTAAAAACAAAAAACACGGTTATGAAATTAAAAAGAAAAAAACACAAATCCTTAATTTAATTTTTTTTCCTCTCTGGTTCCCTATTTTTTTCCTTTTCTGTTTTATTGTGTGATGTCCACATAAAGTAACATCAGAAAAAATCTTGGAACTTAGGTTACGGTACAGCCCAATCCATGGCGCTAATCCTCCGACCTTTCTCCGTTGCAGGTATTCTCTTCTTCCTCTTCTCTACAGCCAATTTCGTCTATTGTGCAGACATGGTATTTTTTTCATCAATTCTTGTTTTCTCTTTGTAACCTATCGAATTGAAGTAACAGGATCAATTCTTATTTATTCCTTCATCATATTTCATCGATTTCTTCTCCAAAGAACTGAGAACTGTAAGGAAGATAGGAGATGTATTGCTTCTTGACAAACTTAGACATGTTGAAATTGTTTGATTAGATTGTGATGATTTTGGTGCGACTCGGGCTTCTGATATTCTTAATGAGCTATCAAGTCTCGAGATAATGGAATAATTTTTGACTCGTGTAAGATTTGGTGGTTACGGACAAGTGGTTTGCAGGGTATCACGATGTGTTCATTGAATGAGTACTGAAATTGACATTTGGTATGAAAGTAAGTTTGTGAATTTGTAAAGAAACTACAAGTTTTGAAGTGAGGATGTTCAATCATCAACGGCAATTGATTCAACGAGTTTTTCCATTGCTCTTGTGCATTGTGACAGTAATTGAACTTTATGAGGTTTTAAATGGCGTATCAGTTGCAAAGAATGTAGGATAACTCGTTCTTTCTAAGAAGACAAGAAGAGATGGGTTCGCATGTTTGTTCCATGAATATGTTCAAAGATATTCGAGCCGATCGTGTGATTAAATGCATATGGTCTTTGACAGAGATTCCTTTGTGTCATTTTCTTTTATGGATTCAGGAAGTGCAGGAATTTCTGCTCAAAGATGCACATTCAAGACTAAGAATCATAATGACATTGGTTTCAAGATGTTACGATTGGACAGATATATGCAGAAGCGATTCGCTTTAGTGAGGGTACGTTCTTTGAGACCAGCGGGAGCTTCCATTTCTTGCTCATACAATGTAGAGAACAATCATCTGTTACCTCCTATCCAACAGTTAACCGATGCTTGTGTCATTTATAGTGTTTCTGCTGCTTTGGGTCATAATCAGGTATAAAATTTTGTCCATTGTGTTCTTATGAAACATTTGCATGTCTTTTGAAGATTTATTTTCCCTGATCGACCTAGCGGCTTGTTGTGTCACAATATTGTAATATTATTCACAGGAATCACATCCTGAATGCAGTGCAAGAGTTCCTGCAATTGTTAGTGCTCTTGAGACGAGTGAGCTAACTCCAAAGGTATGAAATGATCCAACATTATCTTATCATCCATATTACTACATGGATTGGGTGTAGCAACTTAATCCAACCCATTAAAAAAGATTTTTGGGTAGTTAAATGAGTTGTTTTTAATGTTTGGATTTAATGGGTTCAAAACCTAATTAATTCTTATTAATTGGGTATAATTCATTTAAACCATTAACTCAATTAATTTAAACCAAAATTTTTAAATTTAATATTTTACCTATAATTTTAGAAAAAAATGTTTGTCGATAATTTTAGAAATGGACCGAAATCGTCAATACAGATTCGTCCTTAAATTTAGAATAAAACTAAAATTTTTCCTTAAATTCTAAAACATATCAAATTTCGTCTATAAATTTAGGGATAAACCAAATTTGTTCCATAAAATTATGGATAAACCAAATTTGTATCTAAAATTTTGTCTTTAAATTGATGGATATAACAAAAATTTATCCAAAACTTGTGTTTTTAATTTTATGGACACAAAAAAACTATTTGTAAAATTTTATTCGTAAACTTAATATTTGAAAAACAATGTTCCTAAATTTAGGGATGAATCAAATTTTATCTCTAAAAATTTTATTCTTAAATTTTGGGATCATCAAAACCTCAGTTTCTAAATATAAAGAAAAAAAAACAAAAGTTTTCTAAAATTCAATTTGTTATGATGAACCAAAATCCATCCCTTAAATTTTATCACTGACGGACGAAAAAAAATATTCATAAAATTGTCCCTAGATATTATATATATATATATATATATCCTTTGTGTGTTGCTAGTGAGTTCGTATACTCGCGGGTAATCATATATGTTTCAGATGCCCGCAATTCAAGTACTTATGTATTTCGAATTCGAGTTCGGATTCGCCTACTTGACATGAAATATGGGTTTGGATATCCTAAAATTTTCAGGTATCCAACCTGTATTAAATCTTAATTTTAAATAAAAAATGAATAACATATATATATATATATATATAATATTATCTATGCATTAATAAACTATACAACATATTTAACCCAACCCATCAATGAACATAACCCTAACACATTCAATATTGAATGGGTTGGGTGTAACCCAACCCATTGACATTCATGGTGACAATGCATATATTGCATGCATCAGATAGAGTGTATGCATAAATTTTGCTTACTGCGTCTGCAGTAATACGGCAAAATCTCATGAAGAAGCAAAACAACGTGTTTCTATGTGGGAACATGTCATAACTTGGAAAATATAGAAGGGTTGATTTACACTTCTCTTTAGACTTAAATTGTACTATTATCTGCTGCAGTACAATCCCCTAAAATAATTGATTGTTTCTATGATACATTAGATATTGAACTCTATATTGCTGATATATTCACCATAAAATACCTTCTAAGCCTAATTTTCTTCTTTTCTCGTTTGTCCTCTGAATATTTTGCTTCGTGGAATGAATAAAACTTGGGGCCTTGATGGCGAAGATCTCCATCACTGCAAAGATATGGCTTGTCTGTGAAAGTTTTATTCTGATTGTATCCTTTTTGTATTTCAGTTTCGTAGCTCAGAGATTCTTGAACTCAGAGAATTTATGCCTGCTTCGGTAGAAGACATTGCAAGTGTTCATGAAAAGTCTTATGTATTAGGTCTGGAGAAGGTTATTCACTTTCTTGTATTCACTCAGTTACCTTTTTTACTTTTTGGTTGTATTCTAAAGTCAGAAAGTTACAGACACATATTGTAGTTTGTGGCAAAGATGCCTAGTTTTTCTGATGGTCATGCATAGGATAATGAATCCATAGAATAAAATTTTCATTTTCACCAATGCTTACGCAATCTTTGTCTGTGTTTAGGCAATGGATCAAGTTTCAGAGCAGGGACTAATTTTCATTGATGGTTCAGGGCCAACATATGCTACTCCTACGGTTAGTATGCCCATTTTGCTTTTATTCATTCCATTTGCTCGGCATATTTTCCACTTTCATTTTCGCTAAGTTGAATGTCTCTATGGAATGTTGCCACATGAAGCAACCAGTTTCTCGTGTTGGACAACCTTAACCATTGTATCTCACAGGTTGAAACCGGTTTCAGCTGTTTACAAAATTCCTTTTCTTCATGTGTTTGTGATCGTAAGAACAGATGCAGATATACAATTTGGATTTGTACATCAGACGTTCCAAGATTCACTTATTGCAGCAGGAGCAGGAATAGCATTAGTTGATTCAGTGGTGATGTCTCATCCCACCACGTTAGTATCTTTCTAGTAATTTCTATGTTCCATTCTCATTCTGATGGAAATGATGGATTCTTAGGAACTCGATTTGCATTTCAGATCATGGCATCTAAGAACACCCTGGATCCTCCCACTGGTTTCGCTCTGATAAGACCTCCCGGACACCATGCAATTCCGAAAGGTCCAATGGGATTTTGCGTATTCGGTAACGTGTCCATCGCAGCTCGACATGCCCAAGGAGTACATGGACTGAAGCGCATCTTCATTATCGATTTTGATGTTCACCATGGGAACGGAACCAATGATGCTTTTTACGAGGACCCTGATATATTCTTTCTTTCAACTCATCAGGTAAGCAAAAGCTCAACTAAAATTCTCCTCCGCACTTACCATGTAAACTACATCGCCTTTCCATTTGCATGACAGTTACTTTAATTTATTTTTTCTGCCTATCTTGCGATGAAAGCAGGACGGAAGCTACCCAGGAACAGGGAAAATTGGTGACATAGGCAAAGGATACGGGGAAGGAGCCACTCTGAATTTGCCTTTACCTGGAGGGTCTGGTGATGTCGCTATGAGAACTGTGTTTGATGAAATCATTGTTCCATGCGCTCAACGGTTCAAGCCAGATATGATTCTGGTTTCCGCTGGGTAAGTTAGACACCTGATATGATTTTCGTTCTTTGCTTCGAGATTTCTTCCCTCATGTTGTTCATGATGTTCTGCAACTGCTTAGGTACGATGCACATGTCCTGGATCCATTAGCAAAGCTACAATTCACGACGGGAACATACTACACATTGGCGAAAAGCATCAAACAGCTGGCCAAGGAACTATGCGGTGGACGTTGCGTGTTCTTCTTGGAAGGAGGGTACAACCTCCATTCTCTTTCTCAATCTGTTGCAGACTCGTTCCGGGCGTTCCTTGGAGAGAAAAGTTTAGCAGCAGAATTCGATAATCCGGGATACTTATATGAAGAGCCGATGGCAAAGGTACAACAAGTAATTCAAAGATCCAAAAGTATTCACTGCCTTTGAATGTGATTGCATAAGAGCTTTATGCTTTAGCAACTTGTGAGATTATTGTACTGAGCCTTACTCTATTTTACCTCATAAAGAAGCTATATGCTCTTCTGTAGTTCATGACAACAATTATAAGGTTTAGCTTTACATTAAATCCAATAGATTATATGTGGCTACGCACGGAAACTTATATAATAAAAGATATGAGAAGCATAATAGATGACATTAAAATGATAAATATATCACATGAAATTCAAACATAAATAAATTTATTGTTACACTTTTTCGAGATTATATTTTACGATTTAAAATTTTAATCAATATCCATTTATATATTTATAAAATTAGATATTTATTTGCTTAAGTAAATATCAATTTTTATTGAAAATTGATATATTAAATTGATGGTAAAATTATAACACACGTCTTGATATAATTATAATGGGAACTTCAAACATATCGTAGGGCTAAAACACTTAAAAAAATAAATTTATTTAAAAAAAGAATTTCAACTTCAAATTTACCCTTAAAATATTAATAATCTCATATTATCATTGTCTTTTAATTAGTCGACAATTTTTGTCTCTCCTTCAGAGCACCTCGATTTCTCTCTCTCCTATGGAGCGAAAATTATTGTTCTCCACACCACAACAGATTCGGCGAGAATAACTTGAAATCGGCAATCAGATTCGCTGCCAAATAGGTTGAAATCATTTGTTGTCAACAAAAAAGCTTGTAATTAAGCACGTTCTGTAGAAAAACCAGATATGTATAGCGAGTTTTTCGTGTTTTTCTTGTTTCTTGTGTGAGTTATGAGAACAAGTCTTTTATTATTGATGTAGTCGCACGGTTACACTAGGTCAATATAAGACTCATTTATTGAAAACGAATCTAAACGAGTCATATTAATTGAAATGTCAAATGATCGCAATGAGTGACGGGGTCACAGAGTCACACTATTTCACTGGGTCAGAGTCGCACGGTCGCACTTGGTCACAGAGTCTCATAGAGGGGTCAAAGGAATCAAAGGTCAAAAGGTTGTAGGGGTCCAAGGGTCGCAGGGGTACAAGGATCGTAGAGGGTAAAGGGTCGTAGGGTACAAGGGTCGCAGAGGTACAAGGTCGTAGAGGCACAAGGGTCGCAGAGGTTCAAGGGCCGCAAAGGGGTACAAGGGTCGCAGAGGGGTCAAAGGGTTGCAGGGGTACAAGGGTCGTAGAGGGCTCAAAGGGTCGTAGGGGGTACAAGGGTCGCACGGTCGCACTGGGTCTCATAGTCTCATCGAGTCGCACGGTCGCAGTGGGTCACAAAATTTACCCTCTTTTATGTTTTTGTTACAGGTGTAATGGATTTGGTGGATGAGAAAATCACACTGATTTTGGTTGATAGAGTTCAGGAAAACCAAATGGAGAATCTGAATTGGTTGATAGAGTTCAGGAAAACCAGAGAGTATTTTTCTATTGTCCTCCGTTTAGTCTAACATACCGGCAACTGATTGATGAGTTATGCGCATAGATGATGGTGGGAAATAATACAACTAAGTTAAAGTTAAGCTATTTGCCCAATATTTTTGAAAATAGGAAGCCGACATATATAATGAATGACAAGCATCTTATTTGTTATCTGTTTGATCGCATAAGAGGAATTCGACTACTGTTGTATGTGGAGATAGAATCGGTACGTGTGAAGTGTGAAGTGTGAAATCAAAATTGAGAGGAAAATTGAGCCTCTAATTCCTGCTTTTGGAAGCATTGCTAAAGAAGGTGAGAATTGAGGTGTTGTAGATTATGATGACTGTGTTATTGTAGGTCCAAATAACAATAGTAGAGTTGGGAGTATTCCGATGAAAACAATAAATATTTCAGATTCAAATATTTTGATAGTGAACATACAAGCGGGTTAAGAGAAGATGGTGGGTGTGCCATGAATTTGGTAGTTGATGAAGTTGTTTGTGGCAGTAATAAAGTTGCTTTTGATGTGGCAACAGAGCATAAGTTTGGTGATGGTGAGAACAAATTGTAAAGGGTAGTTCACGGAAGAGAGACAACGAAAATAATATCTTCGAGTTCGAAGATAGATTGCATCTTCAAATTGGGAAAGAGTATGATTTCATGGAAAGGTTCAATTGAAGCTTCCTTTAGATATACAACATTGAAATCTGATTCGAAACTGTGGGAAGTACGATGCAAGTTTACCGGAAGTGGTTGTAAATGGAAATTACGCGTGACAACAATCTCGAATTCCAAACGGTTTAGTGTGAAAACACACCATCCCATTCATAATTGTTGACCAGTATCTAAATGGACCAAAGCTACAAAGGGTATAACACAATTGGTTAATGATTATTTGAGTGAGGAATATGCGGTAATTATGAAACACCTCCAACAAAAAAATTGATAGCTCGTGTAAAAAAGTACGGTGTCAATGTATCGTATTTGATGGCATTAAGAGGCAAATGCGGTGCTCAAAAGGAGATTCGTGGTGATGACTTTGAACATTATAGGAGGCTTCCAGGGTGGTTGCACATGTTTACAGAAAGAAATCCCAGATCTATCGCAAATCTTCAGCTCGACAGTGATGGAAAAAGCTTAAAATACCTTTTTATCGTTGTCGGAGCGGCTATAAGAGGATGGAAATACATGCGTAAAGTGGTTGTTGTGGATGCAACATTTCTGACAGGAGTGTACAAGGGAGCTTGATTGTGGCAACCGCGCAAGATGGTGAACATCACCAGTATCCTATTGCATAGGGAATATCTGTTACTCAAGGTCTTGGTAATCGTCGGACGAGGTCTCTATGCAGATACACACAAGTACTTACAACGTGGATGGAGAACATTGGGCGGTATATGCATTACATAAGGTCTTTGTAATCGGCGGACTCAGACATCGTGCTGTATCCGCGGTACCTAAGGTCACACACGACTCTCTTTACTTTGTGACCTTTAAGACCTTATGTAACCTTTTTCTTTCCTTTTTTTTCTTGAATGGTTTTTCAAATTTTTTTGTAACCTTTCTGACCTTATATAACCTTATGTAACTCCTTTTGTGACCTTTGTGACCTTATGTAATCAATATTGAAACGTTGAAAATGTCTTATTTTGCATCTATTGTTCGTAATTACGTGAAATCAATAAAACCGTCGACCCTCAATTGGATTAAATTAGAATCAAGTGTAAACAGGAAACAATCCGACTCATGCGACCCAATATGACCCCTTGTGCGACTCTCAATCAGATTAAATTAAAATTAAGTTTAAACGGGAAACAATTCAACTCATGCGACCCAATATAACCCCTTGTGCGACCCTCAATCGGATTAAATTAGAATCAAGTTTAAACGGGAAACCATCCGACTCATGCGACCCAATATGACCCCTTGTGCGACCCTCAATGGGATTAAGTTAAAATCAAGAAACGGGACCCCATTCGACTGATGCGATCCAATATGATCCCTTGTACGACTCAGCCGATCCATGCAACCTCATGCGACCACATATGACCCATGTGCGGCTCATGCGACCCATGCGACTCATGCGACTTGTCACGTTGCTTTCAAAATCATGTCTTCGGACCCATATGACCCTTCCGACCCATGTGACTTGTCGTTTTGCAGTCATACTCCTATCTTCCGACCCATATGACTTGTCGTTTTGCTGTTAGACTCCTGTCTTTCGACCCATGTGACCATTCCGACCCATGTCTATAAGTTAACATCTACGTCTCTTCTCTTAGTATGCGTATCTAACTCCAATTTCTATGAAAAATCTTTTTGACCTTTGTGACATGCGTGACACAGGTGACCTGGTCAATGCAAGGAATCGTGTTGTCTATGTGTTACTCAAGGTCGTGGTAATCGGCGTTCTCGGTCTCTATGCAATCACTGACGAGTTACGTGGGTGACCTAGGTGACAGTGTTGGATCACTCTTGAAATGTGTCTGGAAAATGAAGTACATGGCAGGAGATAACTCTGCACTACAATACCAAACAAGAAAAAAACAGAAGACTAGAAGACAGAGTACATGGCAGGAGAAAACTCTCGGCTATGACCTATCTCTCAAGTGGAAATAGAATGCGTGTAGAGTTTTTTATTGACGTTGTAATTGTATTGTTTTGATTTAGAATCGTTGGGCGACCCATGCGACCCTCAATTGACATTAATTAGTTTGCGTTGTAAATGTATTTTTTTATTGTTTTTTGTCATTTTATCATTATAAACCCGTAAATTCTTCAAGTTCGCATCTACTAATCAACATATGCCACCAAGTGACCCATGCGACCTTCAATTGGCATTAATTATTTTTACATTTTAAATTTATTTTTTTGCTTGGTTTTTGACATTTTATCATTATAAACCCGTAAATTCATCAGGTTCGCATCTATTGATCAATATATGCGACCATATGACCTTCAAGTGGCATTAGTTAGTTTGACATTGTAAATTTATTGTTTTGATTTACTTTTGATATTTTATCATTATAAACCCGTAAATTCATCGAGTTCGCATCTATTGATCAATATATGTGGCCATGCGACCCATGCCAATATCAATATGCCATTATCAATATATTTGAGTTGTATATATCTAATTTGGAATCAATATAAATAATAATATAAATAATATCGACATTTGAACAAAATGTTAAATTCATTTTTTGAAATTTTCTCAAACTCATCCGACGAGTTCTTAAAACACTACTATCACTTTTGAAACACATGCATTGGTTATACACAACTCAACTAGGGACACATGGATCATAATCTGTTTTAACCATTGATAGACGTTGTAAATGTATTGTTTTGATTGGTTTTTGTCATTTTATCATTATAAACCCGTAAATTCGTCGAGTTCGCATCTATTGATCCATATATGTGACCATGCGACCCATGCGACCCTGAATTGGCATTAATTAGTTCGACGTTTTAAATGTATTGTTTTGATTGGTTTTTAACATTTTATCGTTATAAACCCATAAATTAGTCGAGTTCGGAACTATTGATCAATATATGCGACCCATGTGACCCTCAATTAGCATTAATTAGTTTGACATTGTAAATTTATTGTTTTGATTGGTTTTTGACATTTTATCATTATAAACCTGTAAATTCGTCGAGTTCGCATATATGTGACCCATGCGACCTTCAATTTATGCTACCCATTCTATTGATCCATATATGTAACCCATGCCACCGTCAATTTTGATTGGTTTTTGACATTTTATCATTTCAAAATTTCCGCCGAATTTTTCACCAAAATTTGAAAAAATATACTTGTGTGATCATGTCTTTTCGACTCCATATGACGATGATTCGATGTCAGGATCATATCTTTTCGAATTCCAGCTGTTTCCTTTTTTCAAATAACGACACAATCTCTCTCTAACTCTCATCATCTTCCATCATTTTTTTTTCAAAAATGCCACATTTCCCTCATTTTTTCAAAGAGATTTTTCCGCGCTATCTGGAGAACTACATTGTAATCTTCTTCATTTGTCTCTCTGTCGGTATGTTACATGTAGAGAATGTACACATTTGACTATGTTTTTTATTTTTTGTTACAAGACATCCTGAAGATTTTCTTTGATGAGTATATTTACAGGAAAACGAGGGACAACAACACGACAACACTTACATCGAATGCGTTTAAGAGAACATGGGAAATCAAGTTGGATGGTTCCAGATTCACTAATGGCTGAAAAGATTTCTCCAACGATCTAAAATTATGTAAATGGGATTGCTTACTTTTCCATCATGAAGGTGACATGGTCTTTTACGTCACCAAGGCCACTCCTACTCACAAGATTTTCACGGTATCAGTCACTCGTTCAAATCTAGCCGTAGATGCATTGGTAAGTGACCTCAAACCGATTCATCATATTTAATTTGGTTATTTATTCGTTTTTATTCCTTTCTACTGATGTAACTTGGGAGATGTCGTAGACACTTTCGATAGCATTTGCGAGGTCGAGATGTCTTTGTCATAGATGATGTAAGATATATCTGATGATTGGTTGCGGATTGCCATGGGAGACATATCTAAGGCTCGTGGCACGTGGTGGCACTACCATCAGAGTGGGTTGGAGAAAGTTTTGTCTCGACCATGGAATGACCCAGGGTTGTTACCTCGAAGTTGAACTGTATTCCAATGGAGCAACACCTCTGCTTCAGCTTTTCCCTCAACCTGGGCCTAACAATAACAATGTTTGATTTCAGTTGCATTTTGATTGCTCTTAACCTCCTTTGAACAAGAACATTCCTTTGAACTTGAACTTCATGTTTGTATTTGGTTGGTTTTTTACAATTATTCAATAGTAAGTATTATTGTTAGTATCGTTGTTTTTGTACATTTACCATTATTGTAACAAGGGTCCAAGTGGTCGCACAGGTCCAAGGGTCGCAGAGGGACAAGGGTCGCAGAGGTCCAAGTGGTTGCACGAGCCCAAGGGTCGCAGAGGGACAAGGGTCATAGAGGTCCAAGGGTTGTATGCGTCCAAGGGTTGTAGAAGTCCAAGGGTCGCACGGGTCCAAGGGTCGCATAGGTCTAAGGGTCGCAGATGGACAAGGGTTGTAGAGGGACAAGGGTCGCGAGGTACAAGGTCGCAGACGTCCAAGGGTCACGAGAGACAAGGTTTGTAGAGGTTCAAGGGTTACGAGAGAAAAAGGTCGCAGATGGACAAGGGTCGCAGAGATTTGAGTCAATTATTTGTAACTAATTATATTTGTAAATAATAAATTATTCATATTATTTGTAAATAATTGTATTTGTAAATAATAAATCATTTTTATTATTTTTAAAATTTGTTTCGTATCACAACAAGCAAAACCGGTCGCAGAGGTATAACGATCGCGACCCTTGTACCTATGCGACCCTTAGTCCCTGTAACCTTTTGGCCCTACGACCCTTGTTCCCTCTACGACCCTTGTGCCCTCTACGACCCCTCTGCAACTCTTGTACCCTCTGCTACCCTTGTACCCTCTACGACCCTTGTACACTATGCGACCATTGTCCCTCGTTGTGACCCTTGTACCTATGCGATCCTTGTACCCATATACGAACCTTGTACCTATGTGACCTTTGTATCCCTGCAGTCATGTCTTTTCAAATTTTATCTGATGTCAATTCGATTTGAGGGTCATGTCTTTTCGAATTCCAGCCGTTTTCTTTTTTCAAATAACGACACACTCTCTCTCTAACTCTCATCATCTTCCACCCATCCTATTTCGAATAACGACACTCCCTCCCTCTAACTCTAATCATCTTCCATCCATTTTTTGTCGAAAAATGCCACATTTCCTTCATTTCGTCCAAATCATTCTCTCGAGCTTTCTGGAGAACTACCTCGTAATCTCCTTCATCTCTCTCTTTCGGTATGTTAATATAGAGAATGTACAGATTTGACTTTTTCTTTTATTTTTATTACATGACATTCCGAAGAAATTCTTCGATGAGCATATTTACGGGAAAGCGAGGGACAACAACATGACAACACTTAAATTGATGTGTCTAACAAAACATGAGAAGTCAAGTTGGATGTCTAAAGATTCACTGATGGATGGAAAGATTTCTCCAAGGACCATGATTTTCGTATTCAGGATTTCGTAGTTTTCCATCACGAAGGTGACATGGTTTTTCACATCACCGGTTTCAGAGATGATATGTGTAATCTACAATATGCATCATATATGTCATCATCATCCGCAGAAGTAGGGTCATCTTCTTCTGCTCAAAGGATTTTCACGGTACCAGTCACGCGTTCAAATCTGGGCGTAGATTCATTGGTAAGTGACCTCAAACCGATTTATTCGATTCATCAAATCTGGTCGTAGATGCATTACTTTGGCATCATTGTAAATTTATTCGGTTATCGCAGACACTGCCGATAGGGTTTACGAGATTGAGAGATCTTTCCGGTACACAATTCAAGATACATCTGATAATCAATTACAGACTGACGTGGGAGGCATATCTAAGGCCCGTGGGATGTGGTGGCGCTAGCATCAGCAGGGGTTGGAGAAAGTTTTGTCACGATCATGGACTGAACGTGGGTTGTTCCCTCAGATTCGAACTGGTCTACGCAGTAGATATACCTTGTCTTCGGTTTTTGCCAACAACATAGTTTGAATTCCCTTTTATTTTGATTGCTTTGAACATTATTTGAACAATAACATTTCTTGAACTTGAACTTCATGTTTGTATTTGGTTTGTTTTTTACTATTATTCAATAGAAAGTATTATTGATAGTATCGATGTTTTTTTTATTTACTATTATTGTAACAAGGATCGCAGAGATACAAGGGTCGAAGGGAGACAAGGATCGCAGGGTTCCAAGGGTCGCAGAGATCCAAGGGTCGCACGGGTCCAAGGGTCAGAGGGGGACAAGGGTCGCAGAGGTCTAAGGATTGGAGGGGGACAAAGGTCACAGGGTCCAAGGGTCATTTGTAAATAACTTTATAAATAATTTTTATTTTTTTTTATTACAGAAGATATAACTTGGTACATTGTTCTTTTTTAAAATTTATTCATATTATTTGTAAATAATTTTTATTTTTTGGGAATGGAAAATTCAACTTGGTACATTGTTAATTTTTTCATATTATTTGTAAATAATTTTTATTTTTTAATAATAAAGCGTAAAGGGTCGCAGGGGTCCAATGGTCGTAGAGGGAAAAGGGTCACAGAGGGACACAGGACGCAGAGGTACAAGGGTCACAAAGGGACAAGGGATGCAATGGTACAAGGGTCGCAGAGGGATAAGGGTCCTTCAAGGGTCGAACGGGTAAATGGGTCGCAGGGGTCCACGGGTCTGCGACCCTTGTACCACTGTGACCCATTTGCCCGTTCGACCCTTGACCCTGCGAACCTTTTACCCATTTGACCATTTTATCCCTGCGACCCTTTCACTCGTTCGACCCTTTACCGTGCGACCCACTTTACCCGTTCGACCCTTTTACCCCTACGACCCTTATGAAGAAATTTTTTAAAAATAACAATGTACCAAATATTTAAAAAATAACAATGCACCAACCAAAAAATATAAACAATGTGCCAAAATATCAAGTTAGTCTCGGGGTGGAGGGATACATTTTCCATTACTAAATATATCAGCCGTCATCTTCTCACGCATGGAAGGAACTTTGCCGTCGCATATGTATTGAAAAACTTGACATGTTCTCAATACCGAGGGTTCTACGAATTTGAAGGAGTAAACACCACAGTCATTCCCGCTTTTGTTCTATGATAGGCCTTCATATTACTGATACTTCTATTCATCTTCTCCAGAAGCCAAATAATCGAACCCTTCGAGAAAGAGCATCTTGGGGATAACTTTTCGTAACTTCTCAATTACCGGATCGATATGTGTTTCCTACATTCTGGAAATCGTATACCATGATGCATTAGGTCCGAAATCCGCTTTCATGGCTACCAAATGACATCCTAAATATTGTGTGTGATGGAATGTTTAGAATCGCGACAAAGCTTTCGAAATAACTCATTGGTTTCGTACTTCTGAATGGATACTTGCCATGCAAACAATCACTAAGATTTTCCGGAAAAGTGTCCATATCCTCGTACACCCACAGCGTGAGCATCTGTATGAAAGCAACAAGACAAATGTAAAGTTTCTTATATATCCCGGGGAATGTCTTTATGCGACAAAACAACATCAATGACGTCTCATCCAATTGCTGCAAAACAAAATAAAATAAATTAACACACATCAATACATATGACACAAAATGACCTTTGTGACTTCGGGTTTAAAAAAAACTTACATCATCTTCAAGCAATACGTTGGCTTTCATATAACTTCTGGAAAAACGCAAAGTAAATTCAACATGAGATCGATTTGAACCTCTTGTAAATCGTTGAATCCTCTCGACGAAATCGTGCGGGAATTTCTATCTTAAAACACTGCTATGTGAAAACCACTCTTTTAACTTCATCTGGTATTTTTACATTCTTTGTCGCTTTCATTTTATCTTTTCAAATATGTATTATTTGTTTATAATTTGTACATCTGAACTCATTGGTTTTTTCGTTTGGAATCAACTTATAAATTTGTCCCATTATTTATTAAGAGAACCAAAATATGATTGGAATCATTATCCTTGTTGATGACAACACATTAGATCTTGATGGTGTTGATGAACTCTCACCAACTTACCATTGGGAAATCCATTTTCTGACAATGTTCCCAAAGTCTACTTGATTGTGCTAAAGGTTCATTCCACTATCACCGAGTTCACCGACCCAAATTATCAAAATATTGGTCATCAATCGTAGGTTTTTGAATTGATTCATTGAGAAGTCTAATTTTCCATTTCATATGAAAAACATGTTTCCCATTTCTTTTAGTTATTGTCCCCTCACAATTGCATCGAAGTCAAAATCATGTCGAGAAACAATGACGAGATCTATCTTTTGTTTCATGAGAGGACACAACATCCTTTGCCTTCGTACCAGAAGAAACGTCTTCGACATCAGCACTCCTAACAATATCATGATAAGAAAAAAAATTAAAACAAAAAAATTAAAGAGAAATGAAACTTAAATGAAGCGACGAAGGAGATGAGAAACATGTGATAAACTACCTGGAATTTTACTGCTCTCATACTATGCCAAGCTTTGAAATTCTTTTTTTAGGGTTTTTTCAAGGTTTTATCATTGATTGATCGCTCATATATTTGTGTGAATAATAAGAAATTTATCCAAAAAAAATGTAAAAGTAGAAAATAACATAAAATAAACCACCATATATAGGATGAAAAGAATATAATGGAGAACATATACAATATCCCATTAGAAGCTCCTTTCGGGTTTGAGTCTTGGGAGACATTGATCAAAAGTCATTTTGCCAAAATAATCGCATTTTAAAAATTATTTTAATAAATACTTATTTTTCATCAGAAAAAGTCATTATTCATTCGAGAACCCTTATCGTATGTATTATTAAAAAAATAGCACATTACTTTTCAAATTTATTGCATAAATTTCTTTTTAAATAAAAAAAGTCTCTCATCAAGAAAAAGTTTTAAAAAACACTTATTCGTTCCTCAAATTTTCTAAAAAAATTCTAAAAACTCAAAAATCTCTTTATAAAACTCAACAGATCTTTCTAACTCTCAAAACTTTTATAAAAAATTCTGAAATCTTTGAAAATCTTTAAATTTCTAAAAAATCTTTAGATTTTTGAAAGCTCTCAAAATCTCTATAATCTCTCTAAAGTTTATGAAAAAACTCAAAAATCTTTATGAAAACTCTTTAAATATATGAAAACTCTTCAAATTTATCTAAAACTTTTTGTGAAAAATCCGTAGAAAATTGTGTGCATGGTAAGTACACTATTAAATTTGCTACATAAATTTTTATAAATTTGTCTGTGACACAAAATGACATAACTGGCCGACACAACGATGTAGCACAATGTATGAGACAAAGTGGTTGGCACAACTTGTGGTATAATATTGTGGCAAAATCTAGCCAGCACAACGTGTGACACGTGGAAGTAACGTGTGGCAAAACTTTATGTCACAATCTACGTGACACAATCTGACTGGCACAAGGTGTTACATAACTTGGCTAGCATAATGTTTGGTACAACTTGGTTGATATAATGTGTACAATGTGTGGTACAACGTGATTGACACAACGTGTGATACATCGTGTGGTATAATCTGACTAGCATAATGTGTGGTACAAATTAGGGGTGGGTAAAAAACCCGCAAATTATTACTCGTACCCGTGGGTTCGAGTTTGGGTTCGGATAATATAATTTCAATACCCGCGGGTCGAATTTTTTAGTTTCATAAACGGGTACCCGCGGGTATCCACAAAAATTATAAAAAATATCCCCAAATTTAATGTATATTACCTAAATACCCTTGCTAATCCTAACCTAACCTTTGTTTCACAGATTCTCGATAGCCTTGCATCCTTCAGCCTCTTCCTCTTCTCTCTCCCTCTCGATAACCATCACCCAACCATCACCACCACACCAAGACAACCAGGGCCATTCACAATCCCGACTTCACCAGGAGGTGGCGGTGATTTTGACGCTGGAGGAGGCGGTGGTGCCAGTGGGGGAGGAGGTGGTGGAGCTGGTGCAGGCGCTGGAGGAGGTGGTCCCAACGCAAAATCTGTCTGAACCGGACTATGCGAAGGACTCTTTGCTTGTTCCCCTGCATGGCTCATAGAATTCAAGCGAGCCTTGTCGCTCAAGTCTCTATTTGTCTGCAACGGCAGGCGAAAAAAGTAGAGGTTGAGGTTGTCAAAGCTATAGGCATGAAAACAATCTTCTCAATCATGTGGTGAAAGCCAGGACGACGACGCAGACAAGTTTTGAGTTTTTTGTTACGGGATGGGTACCTGAGGATTTTACAAATTTTGACGGATTTTTCAGGTACCCGAACAGCGGGTACTCGCACCTTACAGATACGAGTACGAGTATTAATTAATTCGTTGGAAAAGATTTCAACAGGCATCCGTTGGCATTTTCAACGGATGACCGTTACAATTTGCAACGAATGCCCGTTGAAATTGTTAATTTCGAGGCCACCAGTTTAAATATACCCGTTGGTACTTCTAACGGACATCCGTTGCAATTTCTAACGATCATTCGTTGTAATGTCCTAGGCACAATCTAACTGACACACCGTATGACACAACCCTAATAATAATAATAATATTAATAATAATAATAATAATGTCTTTGAAAATTCCTCAACTTCTCTAACAAATTTCTGAAAAATTTAGATATCTATCTATGAAATCTTTCAAATCTCTCTAAATTTTAAAAAAAATTCTCAATAAATTAAATTTTTTTTGAAAAATCCGTAGAAAAATTTATGCATAGATTATAAGACACAATATCCATTCTTCCTTCAAAATTTATCATCTTCACTACTATTCTTAAATATATCACTAGATTGTAAAACACTGTAATTTTTTTTAATTGAACTTTTGTTATTTTGTAATTAATATTTTTTATATTTTGTAATTGAAACTTTTTTACATGTATATTTATTGCAATTGGTCGTTTTTAATAAAATATATATTTTTAATTAAACTTGTAAGTATTTTTATGAATATATCGTGATTGATATTTTTTATAATGTATATTTTTGTAATAAAATTTATGCTTTTATAAATTTATATGTGGCACATAATGTGATACAACATATGACATATCATGGCAAGGTCCATTGGAGATTAATAATAATAATAAACTTGTACACCATACACAACATATATTTTTTACTTGTTAAAATTGATGTTTATGAGATTAAAAAATATTTATAAATTGTTCAAAACGATAATATGAATATAAAAATGTTCAAATAACTTCAAATTGATGAAAATCATTAATCATATTTTATAAATCGGATTGTTGATTTTATTAATAAAATCTATCTACAGTGTATCCAAGTTTTTTTACTAATGGAATTATAAAAAAATGTAAAAGTAAAAAAAATAATATTTTAGAGTTTATATTATTTTTTATTATTATAAAATATAAATCAGTAAGGTAATTTTTTTTTAAAGGTACGATAATATTTTGAAGTTCATTAATTTCATTTAAAAATGAAGCCCGCCCTTTTTCCGTCTCAAGCCTGAAAAACAACAAGCCTCCTCACGATTTTCCTCAAGTTCCACGAAAACTGTGGAGTAAGAGACAAAAGTCTTTCCTCTTGAAGAAATGAGAATGAAGCCAAGCAACCCACAAAAGTACTGAGCGGGAACAGATAATCCATCACCACCGCTCGAAATCCTCAAAACGCTAAATTCCCAAACCTCCAGATTTAGGTTGACATTTGCTCGAACCACACCACCGCCCGGGAGTTATTCGAGGAGAGCTACAGAATTCCTATTTTAGTAATACTGCTTTTCCCTTTTAAGATTTTCATGATTTTATATTTAGAGATTTAGAGCTTCTCTTCCACTCGCATCTCTTTTGAAATTATATAAATATCTCAATTACCATTTTATGACATGTTCTTGCTGCACTAGCAATATATTGTCTCATAAAGCTTCTTCCATTGTAACAAAGGTGTAATCAAACCACACGGAAGAAGCTTTTCCGAATATCATTTACCCTTTTTACTGCAATAAAAAAAGTAAAACACCTCACGACTCCAATTTAGTGGCTAAAAAGCTGGAAATTTGAAAAAAAAAATTAGACACCATTAATATAAACATGAAATTTTTAGATAAAACGAAAAAGTACTTTACATACAATATCGATGTTATTTTCCCAAAAATAGAGTTTCGTGTTCTTGACTTATAGACCCAGAGAGGATGGTTCGGACTACCTTCCCTTTTCCTTTTTCCTCGCCCCATTTGAAGAAAATATTCTTCTTTTCCTTTCTTCATTTTCTTTCAAAAAAAAAAAAAAAAGGAAAGAGAAATGATTAAACCAAAGTTCAAATTGAGGTTGAGACAATGATATGAATTCTGTGACATAACAAAAAGCAAAAAGAAACCAAAAGCAAACCCATTTTTTATTGTTGTAGAAGTTGTTAAAAGAGGAAGAACAATGGCCACGGTGCCAAAGGACATGGCCTTTAATAAATCAGACAGCTCAATCATCTGCTATGCACCGAGCATGATCACAACGAATGGCGTGTGGCAGGGCGATAACCCTCTCGATTTCTCCCTCCCGCTTTTCATTCTTCAGCTCACGTTGGTCGTTATCACCACCCGCATCTTCGTCTACCTCCTCAAGCCTTTTCACCAGCCTCGTGTCATCTCCGAGATCCTTGTGAGTGTCATCTGTGTTCTATGCCCTTGAGAAAAGCATAACCTTGAATCTTGAGTTCCCTTGTTCACTTGCATATAGAAACTGATTCATTCACCAACAATGTGAATCTCCGTTCGCCATTATTCTGTGCAATCTGATGAGGTAGATGTTGACAATAATTCTATTGCTCTGGGTGTTTCTGCATGAAATTTTAAGAAAATAAGTACAACTCATCTCGATCATTGCAGGGTGGAATCATCCTCGGACCGTCAGTGCTCGGCCGCAACCAAAGCTTCGCTAACACTATCTTCCCTCAGAGAAGTGTAATGGTGCTCGAGACAATGGCCAACGTCGGTTTACTTTACTTCATCTTCCTTGTCGGGGTAGAGATGGACATTTCGGTGGTACGCAAGACAGGGAAGCGTTCCCTGACCATTGCGGTTGGTGGCATGATCGTACCCTTCCTTATCAGCTGTGTCTTCTCTTTCATAGTCCGGAAAGAAGATGACCGATTGAGCCAAGGAACGTATATTCTTTTCCTTGGTGTAGCGCTCTCTGCTACTGCATTCCCTGTTCTTGCGAGAGTTCTGGCAGAGCTCAAACTTATAAATACTGATCTCGGTCGCATAGCCATGTCTTCGGCCCTTATCAATGATATGTTTGCTTGGATTCTTCTGGCCTTGGGTATCGCATTGTCCGAAAATGACAAAACTTCCCTTGCCTCGCTCTGGGTCATGCTCTCAAGTGCAGTTTTCAGTGCTGTCTGCATCTTTATTGTTAGACCATGCATCTCCTGGATCATAAGAAAAACCCCAGAGGGAGAGAATTACAGCGACTTCTACATATGTCTCATCTTGACAGGGGTCATGATCTCGGGTTTCATCACTGATGCGATAGGAACACATTCGGTTTTTGGAGCCTTTTTGTTTGGCCTGGTGATCCCGAATGGGCCTCTTGGGCTCACCCTCATCGAAAAACTCGAAGATTTCGTCTCAGGGCTTCTCCTACCTCTTTTCTTCGCCATAAGCGGCCTTAAGACTGATATAGCAGCCATCAAGGGTTATTCTACCTGGGGAATTCTGTTGCTGATGATACTACTAGCATGTGCAGGGAAAGTAGCCGGTACAGTTGTCGCTGCTTTTGTCCACAACATGCCAATCCGAGAAGGGATAACTCTTGGGCTGCTATTAAACACCAAAGGGCTCATTGAGATGATAGTTCTCAACGTTGGAAAGGATCAAAATGTTTTAGATGATGAGACCTTTGCTACCATGGTGATTGTAGCCGTGGTCATGACTGGGCTCATCACACCTATTGCAACCATTGTATACAGGCCTGCAAAAAGGTTTGTGCCATACAAAAGGCGGACCATCCAAAAGGTGAAGTCAGACAGCGAGTTTCGGGTGCTGGTATGCGTCCACACACCACGTAATGTCCCCACAATAATCAACCTTCTCGAAGCTTCACATCCCACGAAGAGATCGCCCATATGTATTTACGTACTCCACCTCGTTGAACTAACGGGTCGGGCATCTGCCATGCTGATCGTCCACAACACCCGGAAATCTGGACGACCAGCTCTTAACAGAACCCAAGCTCAATCAGACCATATAATCAGTGCCTTTGAGAACTATGAGCAACATGCTGCCTATGTCACGGTTCAGCCCTTAACAGCTATTTCTCCATACTCAACAATGCACGATGATGTATCCAACCTAGCAGAAGACAAACGTGTCTCCTTCATAATTGTACCATTTCACAAACAGCAAACAGTTGATGGAGGCATGGAAGCTACCAACCCGGCATACCGCTTAGTCAACCAGAATCTACTTGAAAACGCACCTTGTTCAGTAGGAATACTTGTAGATAGAGGACTAAATGGGGCCGCAAGATTGGCTTCAAGCACCGTGTCTCTCCAAGTGGCTGTATTATTTTTCTCGGGACCAGATGACAGAGAAGCCTTAGCCTATGCATGGAGAATGTCTGAACACCCAGGCATCACCTTAACAGTTATGCGCTTTATTCCTGGTGAGGATGTAGTACCAATCTCTATTCGTGCAACTGACCAAAGCGACTCAAGGATGCTCAGAATTGATATGGACTTCGGCAAGGAAAAGGAGCTTGATGATGAATACATAAAGGCCTTCAGAGCGGCAAATACAGATTATGAGGGCATTGTTTATATCGAGAAGGTAGTGTCCAATGGGGAGGAGACAGTTGCAGCCATAAGATCCATAGACAGTTCTCACGATGTGTTTATAGTTGGAAGAAGAAGAGGAATACCATGCCCTCTCACTGCAGGTTTGACAGATTGGAGCGAGTGTCCTGAGCTCGGGGCAATAGGAGATTTGCTTGCCTCATCAGACTTCGCTGCCACAGTTTCAGTACTCGTAGTTCAACAACATGTCGGATCACAAGGACAGGAAGAAGACATTGATTTACCTGACAGTCCACAAAATTTACATGAGCAGATCAGTAGGGAAGGACAACTACAGTCAAAGGGCAGAAATCTTTTACACAGTCTACGCTAAATGAACAGAAAACAATGAGCGGAGCACACTGCACAATATAAAAAACTATGACTGTCTTCATAGAATATATCGGTATACAGATGGTAAGTACTTTGTCAAACTACCTGCAGAACGAGAAGACTTTCCATGGTCCTCAGTTATGATAAACCTTAAAACTGTTTCAGCATTTTGTGACAAGCGCCATCTTCAATATTTTTGTAACTCTTGGGCTAATCATATTGATTGCACATAGCACAATTTCGTCTCTTGCAGTTATACCTTCATCACGGAAATGAATCTTTTATCTTCCTACCTAATTTAACAGAGAAACAGATACTTTTCGAAGCATTATCTCATAAACATGTGTAGCAATAAAGTTCTCCTCCAATATATATAAGTGATAGAAAGCCAAACCTATGCATGAAAGGGTCGTATATAAATTTGTTCTCGCTGTAACACTTCAGAAGAATCAAGCATGATGTTTGGAAGATAGCCCAACACATCATCTCCAGGCTCCAAAATCGATGGCTTGCAGGGATATATGACCTAAATACAGATCTTTCACATGTTGCTTGCACAAACCTATTCGTCTTTTGTTCAAGCTAGGATGAATACAAGCAGCGAATCCAGTTTTCCATCCAGGAAATTTCTGTCTTTCCATTGCATGTAGAGTATAAATACTAGGTGCTGGCATCGAGCACCCAATTACAAAGCAATTGCAAGTCCGGGATTGGCTCACCAATCGGGCTAGAGATAATAAACACAACCCACTATAAGAAATGCCATAAGTTAAACGCTCATAGCGATCAAACAAATGAGAATCTAATTTCAAATTTTCTGTCCCTTCATCGAATGGAATCGTGCTCAATTCTGAATCCATACGTTTCTCTATGTCATTTTCATGTGTTCTATATTTTGCTGCAAGAGTACGAACACATGATTTTCTGACCTGATTGTTGATGATGAGTTTTAAATCATCGAAATTGCTACACCCCCTGTACCATATAACCCATCGCCGAACAAGTCCTGAAAACCAATCAATTATCTGATCTGAATCTTGCAAAATTAGCAAAGAGTTTGAACGAGCATAACCCTCTGCTGTTATTAATCCATAGCGAAAAAGACGCCTGCTAATGGAATCAGTAGGAGCAACAATGTCACCATACCATACATGTTCAATAGAAGAGTTTGGACTTGACAAAAGTTCTTTTGTCTTAGCTGTCTCTGAAGAAACATATTGCACAGCACATTCTTGGAACTTGTAATATGATTCTCTTAGTTCTTGAGGAAGCGTGGGTTCTACAACATACTTGGATAAGATGAACTTCTCACCTCTAGCTGCTGACGTGTTTATTACTTCCTGCATCCATATTTTCACCAAGACCTTGTACCAATGATCGGTATCCATTCCTTCCTTTCTGAAGCAAGATATTTTGCTCAACGTAGAGTTACTATCGGCCAAACTTTTGATTTCTGACTCTTTAACCTTCTTCAAACCATGTCCTAGCCATTTTTTCCCAATCCTAACTGCACCCAAGTTCCACGCTTCTTCTCTCTGCGATGCAAACAGCCTGACCTTCTCCTTTAACTTGTGAACAGCTCTAACAGTAGGAGTTCCCCTTAGAAGTTTTCTAACCACAGTACCCAAGAAGCGAAGCCCACGTGTTTCTTCACATGGTAATATCTCTGATTCATCCATGACATCCAAATACAAAGAGTTACGTAAAAACGCCGTAGCATTGGACTTTAGATCACAAGCAACTATTTTGGGGCCAGAAACGGAGAAAAAGATCTCATCCATGAATCTACAACAGTTGACTCTTATTACAGTGTCTCTGTTGCCCGATAAAGTCTTCAAATCTTTTTCTCGGATCTGTCTCCTAAACCACGAACGAAGTTTTGAACCTGACCTATCTTCACTAGTAAGAGAATCAGGATACAGTGCCTCAAGCCTCATTGAGATTCTACAAAATTCACGGTCAAAGTGGTCAAGATATATGTTCATTAATACAGCACACAATGTCCCTTCTTGTGGTAGACCATGGCCCTTTGGGAATCCTCCAAATTGAAGATTGAGAACCTGAGCTTCAAACATAGTTCGCAGCAAGCGATATAAGCTGTCATCTTCTATTCTCTCCTCCATCACAGAAAGCAAATTATCAAAGACACAACTATCTAGCTTTTTGTCTAGACACATAGTGAAACACCAATCAGATTCAGACATCTTGTTGCTGACAAACTTCAATGCAGAGTCATATCCCCTCCCACTTCGGCAACCATGAGAAATCTTGGAGAAATGAGGCCGGTAAACAACTTCCAAAACTATCCTGATTGCTTCTTGTGCAATCATCAAGGCCACATTCGGCAGAACAAGTACCTCTTTTATTTTACCTCTTGCAACGAGAGTGTACGTATTGGCACTGACATCAAAAGTCCCAGTGGATAGTTCTTCTGCAATGGAATCAATAGCTAAAGCCCTATCACATTCTTTTATTGAAACATTGGAGTTAAGTCTTATAGAATCATAAGCATCCCGAAGAGTTTCGGGTGTCGCAACCACTTTCTTTAACAGATCTTTAAACTTCCCATCGGTGTTTTCCTCCTTAACCCTTTTCTTTATCCGGTGTTCCAGAGATCTCTTTAGCTCCATACGGCTTCTGGGTTTGCTTTCATGGAGACGACTCGATGATTCCTCAACAAGACAAGCAAGCTCACCTGCCAGTGAAACCTTTGTTGCTTCCTCACCCATTTTTTCATCATCACTGGCGAGAAATGAATAACTCGCACAAAACTGCACTTCTCTACCACGAATTCCATTTACAATAGGTGAACCTCAAAAATGAAAAAGAGAATGACAAATTTCAAAAAGTCAGTTCCTTTCTGTATTATACAGCTCCAGAAAACACCGGTTCAGTATCAGAAAGTCAGGTCGAATTGAGAAACAACTTTAAGAAAATTATTCCACGCATACAGAAAATTCATGATCAAAGGTGTTTGCAATCTTACCCAAGACACGACTTCTGCCCGGTAAAATTAAAGCCTCGAAAACGTTCCTTCGAAGAAATCTTCTGATCATGCTTCAGAGATTAACAACACTGACGCCGCCAAATTCAGATAATTGAAGAGCCATAAAGAAACTAAAATGTCGAACTTTTCCAGCATAAATCAAGCTACAGAGGAAAGAGAGAACAGTTTAGCGGTGGCAAGAGTGACCGCCGGGAATCGGCAGAGTGGAAGTTGTGGAGGTAGAGACGGTGGCGGTGACAACGGGAGTTGCGGAGAAGGGTAAAGAAGCATGGTCGAGCCAAATATAATAAAGTCTTTATAAAAAATTATTTAATAAATTTTATTTTTTCATAAAAAAATATATTAATAATTATAATATACTAATTATTATAATTATATAAAATTACGACTGTCTAACATTTTTAGGAAAGATTATATTGAATTTATGATTTTTTTTATAAAAAGTAATAACGAATATGATTTTTAAATTTGAAAAGTTATATTTATTTTTCTAGATAATGTAATAGTTTATTTCAATACATAATTTACAAACTCTAAAATTTATTTTTTCATAATCTTTTCATTATCTTGTATTAGAACAAGAACCCGCACAATACGCGGAATATTAAAAATTTGCAAATATATAATATAAATTAATATATTACAAATAAATCAATATTTTAGAAATATTAAAAATTTTGGTTCATGGTATTGCGTATATATTTTATTGAATAATAGGTAATAAATGCTAATAAATAATATCAGAATGTTGTAATATAAAATTGATCTAGTTTAATGATAAAATTAAGTGAAAATAAATTATTAAATAATCTTTTAATAACACATGATAGTTTAAAAAAATATGAAGCTAATATAATATCAATAAGGTGAAAATATATTGCATTGAACTATGAATATGAATATTTTTGTCTAAAATATAAACGATTGTTATAATATTTTTTCTATATCTTAAAATCATATGAAAAGACAAAATAATTGGTATTTATTTTGGAGTTTTAATTAACTTTGGAGATTATGAGAGAATAAATTTTTAATATGTAATACATTTTTAATATGTAACATATTTTTAATATATAATATATATAATATATTATTATATGGTGATACATAGTATTTGATATTTATTGGTTGGAATTTTAATTAACTTTGCAATTTTTATGTTTTTTTCCAATTTTCTTTTTCAAAATTTCTCTGCATTTTCTTTTATTAATCATGTTTATTTAACAATATAAAATATAATAAAAATGAAATAAAAACTCCATCATGTTTTTTGTATGAGTAATGAAAAAACAATTTCAAGGGATTTATCGTATCATCCACACGAACAAATGAATCCTTTCATCTTCTATCTTCATCTTCCATCATCTCCTATCATTTCACCGAAAGCATACCTCATTAGCATAGTTAATTAGTTCAAATTTATAATTCACTCGTCTTCCACTATTCTTTATGTTCACAGCTTCTAAACTCTTATGAGATGTTATAGACTTGATGTTGTTCATTTCTTTCCACTCCAATATCTTCTTAACAACTTGAAAAACAAATTATTTACCATACAAAACCATAATTCTTAGTATCACATACAAAAAGCTTGCTGGTGAAGCCACCATTTGCAAGAACTTTTTTATATATAATTTTTATATAAATATATAATTATAAATAATATATTAATATTTGATTAAGTATAATGAATTTAAAAACATTTTAAATATTTATATTTGTATAATATATATAGATTTTTTATATTTTTATGTAAACATTTTATGGATATTAATAAGATATTGAAAGAGATATTTAAAAATTTTAAGTCATTTAATTACATTAATGATCAATATAATTATATTTAATAAAAAATTAGTTAGAAAAAGACTTGCTTAGGTGGCTTCACCACAAATCTCCTTTTGCAATAACTTTTATATATATAATTCAAGATTTAGGTAAATGTTCTATATTTTTATCCATTAGATATATCATATATAAATATATTTATAATATGATATTATATATATATATATCATATATTATGCATATCATATATTATGTATATACATATCATATATCAAGTTATTAACATTTATATGTATGTATCTTACATATACAAACATATTTATATACATATATTTATATCATATATCTATATATATTTACGATCATAGTATTATTATTAGTTAATTTTCAACACATTATCAGCACGACCGTTTTAACAAACTAAAATTATAACCCGATATTTTCACATCGTAAAAAGATTACACGGTAAAAAAAATTTCGTCGCAAAAAAAAATTTTACCGTAAAATAATCTTTAAATTTATTTTCAAACAATTTTAGTGTTCATTTTGGATTCGATTTAGAATATATATATATATATATATGTGACCATCATGAACTAAATACAGGACATATTGGACTGAATACCATGGATTGAATACCGAATATCATGGACTGAAATTTTAGTATGATGTACTAAATACAATACAACATGGACTAAATATGAAATATTATGGACTAACTAACTATATAATTTTATAGACTCGCCTACCAGGTAATATCGTAATACCTCTGTATTTATCTCATGCCACCTAATTTTTAAATTTTATGTCATTTAATTTTATCTATTAAGTTAATTTTCAATTTATTGTTTTTATTGATATATTTATTTTTATATCATATTCTAAATATTATTATGATAACGAATAACTTGAATTTTATTTTTGAATCTAGTTATCATGTCGACCCTGGTGAATCTCAAAATCGCGGCACTTGATGTCTTTGGAAAAAATTACATGACATGGGCATTTGATACGAAAATGCATCTAAAAGGCAAAAAGCTCATTGCCACTTGTTAAAGATAATAATCCTCAGAGGAGGAAAAGGCAAAAGCCATGATACTTTTACGCCATCATATTGCCGATGGGTTAAAGAATGAATATTGAACAAAAGAAGATCTGACAGATTTGTGGGAATCTCTTAAAGATTGATTTGATCATAAAAAATATCTGAACCTCCCAAAGACAAAAAATGACTGACTAAATTTGTTTGAGATTCCAGGATTTTAAATCCGTGGATGAATATCATTCTGCGATGTTCGAAATAATCTCCAGAATGGAGCTATGTGGAGAAAAGATAAGGGATCACGATAAATTGGAAAGACATTATCTACATTCTATGCAGATAATGTCATTTTACAACAATAATATCGCGCAAAGGATTTCAAAATCTATTGCGAGTTGTTGCAGCTTCTCCTCGTTGCAGAACAACATAACGAGCTATTAATGAAAAATAATCATGCTTGTCCCAGTGGTTTTGCACCGTTCTATGAAACGAACGCGACTTCATCGAATTATAACCACTAGCAAGGTTGTGGACGTGAATATATACGTGGTCGTGACCGAAGCCGAGGACATGCTCCACAATTTTTGAGGAAATGTGAAAAAAACGTGGACACTTCTTGGGTTTATTTTGCCCTTAGAGGTAAGTGCAAATTTAATTTAATTTAATTAGTTGTACTCATTTGATTAGTTTAATAATTTATGTCTAAATTTGTTAAAATATTCTTATATATGAGAGCGTTCCCATACTAAAAGAGACGTTCCTCAAACCCAAGAAAAATGTTGAATTCTCCGGATGTCCAAGAATATGCAAGTCGAAGTACAAACATGAAAATATGTGTAGGTACGGCTTGCATGATTTGAATGAAGAAATTGAGGATACAAAGGTTAGTCTACTGGTTACAAATTCCTAGCAATGTTTGTGGTACAACATGTACCACAGGCACACGTTGTAACACACAAGCACATTGTACTGCATATACACGTTGTACCACACAAGCACGTTGTACCACAATCACATGTTGTACCACACCTTGTACACGTTATACTACACAAGCACGTTATACCACAATCACACATTATTCCACACCTTGTACACATTGTACAACACAAGAATGTTGTACCACAATCACACGTTGTACCACACAAGCACGTTGTACAACACTCACATATTGTACCACACCTTGTACACGTTGTACCATAGTCACACGTTTTACCACACCTTGTACACGTTGTACTACAATCACACGTTGTACTACACCTTGTACACGTGGTACCACAGTCACACGTTGTACCACACCTTGTACACGTGGTACCACAGTCACACGTTGTACCACGCCTTGTAGACATTGTACCATAGTCACACGTTGTACCATAGTCACACGTCGTACCATAGTCACACATAGTACGACACCTTGTACACGTTGTACCACTCACGTTGCACTACAGTCACACGTTATACCACACCTCATACACGTTTTACTACACACTAACAATTATTCTTCATTTTCACTTTTAGGATACAACAGTATTATCATCCCCAATAAAACTGAGGTCTTTACATGATAGATCTCGAGCCAAACAAAGTTGATCTAGTTATAGATGACTAGATGTCCAAGATAAGTAGAGGTGTTGATGAGAACATTGAACTCGAAGCGGAACCAAAGGAGGGACACACGAACGAGGAGCTTTCGCAAGGAAACGAGTAGACCGAATCTTCCAACGGCCTACTCACACGTGGACAAGCAAGGAGCTTGTGTAATAAGGCAGCAGAGGTTGTGATTGAGGCATGAGAGACTCTTAACCAGAAAGAGGATTCGGACCCAACCCAAGCAAGCATCACGTCGGTCTTTTACATTAAAGCGGGCCTCAATCCGTCCATCTAAAAATTGATTGGCTCTAGCGATACGGAAAAGGAAAAGCGGAAGATAAAAGTTTTTCCTTATCCTTTCCAACGGCCTGAAAATCCTCTTTATCGGCTAAGAAATCTTCCAAGCCGATCTTGTCCCACCGGATCAATATCTTTCCCATTTCGAAGATTCCCAACGGTCATAAAATCTTTTCGAGGGCTAGTAGATCAATCCGTTATCTAGCATTTATGTATTTTCCTTATTGTAACATGGAGCCTCCCTTATATAAATGACTCCATTTTATTTATAAGACACATTGAAATTTGAAATAATAAACTCTTTTCGTATATTTTAGCAGTGTCAAGAACACAATGACTTCAACATGTTCTGGGAACAATTAAAGCAATTCCGATAGTATCAAGAGGCTTTCACACCTCTTGTGATGTCTATCACTCCACCCCAAACACCTCGTCTTCATCCATCAACCTCTATCATCCACCTTTACTAGACGAACATTGAAGAGCGCCCTTAGGCCAGCCAAGGGATCCTACACCATCCTCCATCATCATCCACCGTCAACGGAGGATTTCTTGAAGAGTGCTCTTAGGCCAGTAAAAAAACCAACCTGACACCTCGAATCCTACTCGAGCGATTGAGGTTAGCGGATTCTCCATATGCGTCCTGAGTTCCCACCCCGAGGTGTGTATCAGGTGTTCTTTTTTTTCAAAACTTCTACGATGAGGAAATGGCGTTGAGAAATATTGAAGACTTTTGATGCGTATCAAAGTTAAACAAATATTAACCTAAACTACCGGCAAGTGCACGACACGTGTGTAGTACTTTAGGTATCGATACCACAGGGACTACGCAACACAACCTAAACTCAAACTACGTATCAAACTTGCAAACGAACGAATATTAGTTTTAAGATTGAAATGCTAAAAACAAATAAACAAACGAGTTCTTAACAATGAGACAAACGTTCCAGGAATCTGGTTTCACCACAAGACTACCGAAACCAACAATCAACCTATCTAATCATGTAATCCCGATCAAGTTATCTAAGGCAGACGATCCTAATATGATATCTACCCTCTCTCAAGGCATAGACACGTGATCTAGTCAAGTTATCCCCTATTTTCGTGGCTCACACCTTAAACTAAACCCATAAGTTCTATGATTCATCCGTTTTACCCTCAACCACTGTTACCCTACTTTCGTGGCCTAACCTCGGTTGTTCTAAACCTGATCTTCTAGGACTAAAATTCTCCTTTCGGTCCTTCTCCTAATCCCTAACACATGCATCTACTTGGCCTTCGTAAATACAAGTCATTCAAGCTCTCAGACAAAGAATAGATAAACGAAAATGGGAAATTGTATTCAAAGATAAATCAAGGTAGTTCCGGGATAGCCATGGGCTAATCCCTTCTCCTAGAACAAAACAAACTACTCGCTCATGCGTTCAAAAGCAAACAACATAATCGAAGTAGAAAGTCTAAAGAACATGAAAACCAAACGAAATCGAAGTCTTGAATATATCTCCAATGCTCCTTGAATGTCTCCTTCACAAGAGTCTCCTTCTTCTTCGATTCTCTCTCTCCTCTCTCTCTTCGATGAAACTGAAAACTCACTCTTTCTCTCCAACTCTTCGACCCCTAGCTCCTCTTCTTCCTTTTCCTTCCTCTTTTCTTTCCTTTTCTCCTTGTTTTTCCTTTTGGCCGTTCAGTTCTTTTCTTTTTGTTGTAGCAGCCACCGTTTTTGCTTTTTCATGTGTTTTCCATTCTTGATCAAGTTGGGCAACGTTTCCATTCCTTTCTCCAGCAAAATATCTCTTATGCCTCTTCTCTAAAGTCGTTTTTGCTTTTTGTATAAGTCACAAACAAGTTCCTTTTCGTGTTTAGATAAATTAACTCATCTGGTAGTTGCAGGTGACGGATGCGACCCGCGCGGGCTGAGTGTGTGCCCCGCGCGGGCTGAGGCTTCACATGATGCTCGAGTGTGCTGATGACCTCCCCGACCCGCGCTGAAGTTGCTGGACCAAATGCTGAACCAAAGGCCCCCCGTGCGGGCTAGGAAGTGCCCCGCGCGGGCTGAGCTTGTTCCTCGCCGATTCTCGTCCCGTTTGTTCCGTGATGATCCTCGATGTTAGTACTTTGTCTCATGTACGTCTTTTAGCTTCAAAATGAACCGAATTTGCATTACAACCTGTAAGGACACGAAAACATGAAAACGAGTAAAACGGATACAAAATCATACATAATCATCGTATCTATATCATAAACATCTCTTAAATCATGCACGAAATACATATAAAAAAGAGATGATCAAAATGCCCCAGACTTGAATGTTTGCTAAGCAAACGTAAACGTGGAACACGTGGGGTATACAAAATCTGAGAATTCCCCTTTCTCCTAGAAATACCGCTAAAGCGAACCTAACCGATCAACTAGCAAATCGAGAGCAAATTCGGCCTAATTAAATTTTCAGTCTTCATCCTAGGTTCACCCAGGCTACCCACTAGAAAGTAAGTCAAAGGTAAACTAAACAAGCCACCGTAACTCTCTCCACCAAACAAGACTTCAGACAAATGCCAAACCTAGAACAATCGAGGATACTTGTTTCTTTTCCGAGCTTCTTTCTTTCTCTTTTTTTGTTCTTTTTCTTTTCTTTTGTTTTTTATGTCTTCTTTTTTTCTTTTTTCTTTTCTTTTTTTTTTGTTTTTCGTTATGTATACACACTAGGCTTCTAGGACGTCGGATTTGAAGGGATCCAGCCTCTACTTAGACCCAGACTACCGGCGATGGTG
>CM071868.1:17611475-17622979 GCA_036759665.1 Gynandropsis gynandra | reverse complement strand
ATCCTCGTGTGGACACTCCTATATCCTAGTCGCGGTGGACTACGTCACGAAGTGGGTGGAAGCTTTGGCATGTTCCACAAACGACTCCAAACCAGTGACCAAGATGTTCAAGCGTGTCATATTTCCACGTTTTGGAGTCCCGAGAGTTGTGATCAGCGATGGAGGTAAGCATTTTGTGAATCGTACCATAGAAGGGTTGCTGAAAAAGTAACGGTGTTCGACATAGGGTAGCAACGCCTTATCATCCTCAAACCAGCAGCCAAGTTGAAGTTTCT
Source organism: Gynandropsis gynandra (assembly GCA_036759665.1). NCBI lineage: Eukaryota > Viridiplantae > Streptophyta > Magnoliopsida > Brassicales > Cleomaceae > Gynandropsis > Gynandropsis gynandra. The sequence goes on along the minus strand of CM071868.1, from coordinate 17,622,704 downwards.
AATCGAGAGATCAAATCGATTTTGGAGAAAACGGTCTCTAGGTCTAGGAAGGATTGGGCTTTGAAACTAGATGATGCATTATGGGCTTATCGTACAACATTTAAAAAGGCAATCGGAATGACTCCGTTTCAGCTAGTATACGGTAAGGCATGCCATCTACCGGTCGAACTAGAATACCGAGCATATTGGGCGATCAAGGCACTCAACTTCGATTATAAGTCAGCCGCTGAAAAAAGGACGTTACAGCTTCATCACCTTGAGGAAATGCGCCTCCATTTGTATAAAAACGCAAAAATTTACAAGGAACGTACGAAGCGGTGGCACGATCGGCACATACTCCAGCGGTCATTTGAGGTTGGTGATAGTGTAATTGTTTTCAACTCACGTTTAAAACTCTTTCCAGGGAAGCTCAAGTCACGTTGGTCCGGGCCATTCACGATTAAAAGCATCTCACCACATGGAGCAATCGAGCTAATAGGAGCAAATGGTGCATTTAAAGTGAATGCCCAACGCATAAAGCTCTACAATGCGGATAACACAGATTTTGATCAAGCTAAGTTCGCTCTTTCGGAGCCGACACATGAGTAGAGCATTTTGGTCAGGCTCGAGACCTTAAACAAGCGCTTATCGGGAGGCAACCCGACTGTTCCATTTCTCATTTCATTTTCATTTTCTTTCGGACTATTCCTTTTTCTTTTCATATTGATGTACTTGGTGGGATTGTATTCCTCTTTTTGGATTGTGTGAATCTTTTTCGCAGGTTCTTCAACGTCCATATCATCCTTAAGGAGGAGACACAAACTCAGGATTGGAAGTTACACAAGGTGCACACATTCCAACTCTTATTTTCCTGTTGTTTTGTTTGCGATATCCTCTTAGGTTTTGAACACCGGGATGGTGTTTCATTCAAGTCTGGGGGTACTCATCGAGTATTTTGCATATGATTAGGATTAGATGTAGATTTTTGATTTTTAGGAATAAACGGATGGATACCTAGCATGAATTTTCAAGCTTTAGTCATTATGTACGACTTTGTCGAATCGTAAACGGATCGACGTCCTAGGAACCAAGCGTGGAACTATAAAAAAAAAGAAGAAAGAAAAAGAATAAAAAAAAGAATAAGAACGAGAATATGGGATCAATGATATCTCAAGCTTAGGAGAGTTGGTATGGAGATCTCTTGGACGTTGTTTAGGAGTACGGATTAGACTTAGGTCATTGGTAGGATTGCATGGTTCGAGACTTTCGGTTGATAGAAGCCTTAACTTGGTACGCTTAGGCTTGTGTTCATGTGACGCGTTGTTTAGCATGATGGCTAATCCTTTGATGTATTTGTGCTAGTATCCATTGTTGTTTAGCTCTTCTAGTACTCGATTCTAGATTTGCTCGAGGACGAGCAAAAGGTTAAGTCTGGGGGAGTTTGATAACACGTAATCCGTTATAGTATTTACGTGATTCTCAGGTTTAGTTTTAAGTAGAGTAGATTTCACTCATTTATCGAGTTTATTCAAAGATTTCATCTACATTTCGTGTTTTGCATAGGAAACGAAGACATGAGGAGAAACACGAAAGATTATGGCAATCTAACCCCGAAAACATAGTTGAGTGACAAGGTTTAACTTGTGCAAGGCCATGGATTGAAGTGAACATTCAAACACCGAGCGAAAGGAGCGGAAACAACATTTCAAGACATGCACGCTCGGGCATTGGAAGTGTGCCCGGTCGGGCTAATTGCTACCAAACACCCCCGTAGCTTTGCACGACTCGGGCACTCAAGGAACACAACCAGAATGGAGTGCCCGCTCGGGTGGAATTGGAGTGCCCGCTAGGGCTAATTGATTCTAAGAAATCGCCGTAGGTTTGCACGACTCGGGCTCAAGAATCACACGATCGGGCATGGTGCCCGCTCGGGCTAAAATGTGGGCACACGGTCGGGCACAAGGCCTGCATGAGCGGGTAGAGGCTGTGCCCGCTCGGGTCCTTGTTTTGCTCAACTAACTCCTAAGTTTTAGAACGGCCAAATTAATGAGAAATGAGATCTGAAAAGAGGAGTTTGGAACCAGATTGAATCAGAGAACATTAGGAGACATTAGAGAAGATTGAAGAAGGAAGAAAAGACGGAACAACGGATTGGGAGCAAGGAGGATCTATTGAAGACATCGGTTTATGAATAGGGAGTCATCTCATTCTCTATCTATGTCGAATTTAGTATTCTCTTGTGTTTCCTTTACTATATTCATGTCTGAGTAGATCCATTGCCATGGGTTAGAGAGTATTGCCATGTTGTAACAAAGTCTTGTGTTTAATGAATGGTGGATCTTAATGCCTTCATACTTGTACGCCACTTGATATGAATGAATTCGGTACTTGATCGTGTTTTCAGATTGATTGGTTGATCTTAATGCTTTCATTCCTTTACGCCACTCAAATGGATGATATAGAAGTCTAATAAATCTACGACAGAGCATTAGACTTTGGAACTTAGCCATGATTTAGGGTTTAATCGTTTTAGAATCTACGCCAGGTCGATCGATTGAATCTAGGGATTAGGATAGCGGTCGTAATGCGTCTATGTATGTAAGATGCGCAATAGATATATTGGTATATGCATGCTAGATAGTGGACAAGTCTACGCCAGTCAGTTCCTATAGGAGAGCTTGAATTCCCTGAACTCGTGATAGTATCTAAGACCAATTATCTAGTTAGAACTTCGTTACATCGTTGTGCAACTCTCGATACCTATGGTGCTTAGCTATAAGTTTATCTCGTCGATTTAGTTTAGTTTAGTTCATTCCCAATTCAATTATCATTCCCAATTCAATTATCATTCCCAATTCAATTCAATTGGAAAGAGCCCTTTCCAACGGATTTTAGGCATTTTCCAACGGATATGTCCGTTGGAATTTGCCTATTTTTTGTAGTGGAATAATAGGTATCCTAGCATCTTCCTTTATTTCAAGTACAAAAAAATCAGTGAGAATACAAAAATTACCTACTTTGGTGGGAACATTTTCAACAATTCCCACCGGATATCTTACCAATGATCCGCGAGGCGTAGACACATCTTTGTTGGTTTGAGATTCCCGAAATCCATCCGCTTGAAAACCGAGTGTGGTAGGGTGCTCACCCCTGCTCCTAAATCACACAAAGCCTTGTCAATTTCAATATTACCTATTGTGCATGGAATGGAGAAGCTTCCGGGGTCCTTCAATTTTGGTGGCAGCTTGTTTTGAATGATAGCGCTGCATTCCTCGGTGAGTGCTACCGTCTCGTTCTCTTCGATATGCCTCTCTTTTGAAAGAACCTCTTTGATGAGTTTGGCATGATTAGGCATCTTTTGGAGGGCTTCCACGAATGGGATGTTGATGTCAAGCTTCTTGGGACCCTTTACGAATCTGCCCACTCGTTCTTCATTCTTACTACTCACCAACCGTTGAGGAAACGATAAAGGAGGTTTGTATGCTGGTGGAGCAACGTATGGTTTGTCCAAATCAGGTTCGACTCCTTCCATAATCGCGATGGTACCTTTACCTTTTCTCATGGACGTAATAGCAGTTTGCTCTTGCCCTTTCGAGGGCGAATGCTCGATCAAATCAGTGTTGCAAACAGAAATAGCGTTCACGTACTCTCTTGGGTTTAACTCGGGTTTACCGGGAAGCTGTCTGGGATTCCAAGGGGATAAGGCAGCTTGCTGTGCTTGCTGAAATCCCGAATACTTCATCGGTTGAGTCGTTCGGTATAACAAGTTCGGGTGATTTCTCCAATTCGGGTTGTAGGTATTCCCGAATTGAGTGTTTCCTTGCTGCTGGGCGTAATTCATATGTTCCACGTTCTCTTGCAGCGTGCATTGTTATGTGCGTTATATCAAGTAATAAAAACCTAGACTAACGCTTCCGCAAGAATACGGACCGTGTAGTAACTAGGGTCGAACACAAGGAGTTAATGCGACTAATGAGCTAATAAACTAATCGAATAGACGTGTGAAATGACTAAATTGGGAATTGTGGTTAAGCTGAACTAAACTAAATCAAAGAGAATAAACTTTATGGCTGAGAACCATGGGTATCGGGAGTTTTCCTAATGAAGTAACGAAGTTCTAAAAGGATAATTGGTCTAGGTACTATCATGAATTCAGGGAATTCAAGCTCTCCTATAGGAACTGACTGGCGTAGACTTGTCCACTATCTAGCATGCATATACCAATGTATCCATTGCGTATCTTACATGCATAGACGCATTATGACCGCTATCCTAATCCCTAGGTTTAACCGATTGACCTGGCGTAGACTCTAAACCGGCAAACCCTAAATCATGGCTAAGTTCTGAAACCTAATGCCCTGGCGTTGGTTTATTAGATTTCTAAGATCATTCAATCAAGTGGCGTTCAAGTAGAGAAAGCATTAAAAACAACCATGAAATCTGAAAACATGATAGATACCAAATTCATTCATTCAAGTGGCGTACAGGTAATGAAAGCATTAAGTATCACCATTCATTAAGCATACGACTTCGTTACATCATATCAAACCTCTCTAACCCATGGTAAAGGAATCTACTCAGACATAGATACAGAAAAGGAAACACAAGAGAAGTCTAGTTTCGACATAGATAATGAAAGAGATAACTCCCTATTCATGAACCGATGCCTCCGGTAGATTCTCCTCGCTCCCGATCCGTAGATCCGTCTTTTTCTTCCTTCTTCTTCTTGCCCTAGTGTCTCTCTTTCCCCTCTGATGTGTTCTGGTTCGATCCCCCTTTTTTCAGATCTGATTTCCCTTTTATTTGCCCGTTCTAGATCTTAGGAAAAGTTGTTGGGAATGAAGGACCCGAGCGGGCATGTCCTCAACCCGCTCGTGCAGACCACCTGCCCGACCGTGTGCTCCTCTTCCTGCCCGAGCGGGCACCATGCCCGATCGTGTGATTCTTGAGCCCGAGTCGTGCGAAGCTACGGGGATTTCTTGACATCAACCAACCCGAGCGGGTACTCCACTTGCACCCGACCGGGCACTTCAACATTGATCGTGTTCCCTAAGTGCCCGAGTCGTGTAAACCTACGGGGATGATTGACACAAATCGCCCGGTCGTGCACTCCAATACCACCCGAGCGGGCACTCCATCTTGGTCGTGTACCTTGAGTGCCCGAGTCGTGCAAAGCTACGGGGGTATTTGGTAGCTAATGACCCGATCGTGTACACTTCTAATGCCCGAGCGGGCATGTCTTGAAATGTGGTTTCTCTCCCTTCGCTCGGTGTTTGAGTGTTCACTTTCAGTCCATGGCCTTGCACAGGTCGAACCTTGTTACTCAACTTCATTTTCGGGGCTAGATTGTCAAAATCACTCGTGTTTCTTCTCGTGTCTTCATTTCCTATGCACAACACGAAATGTGGATAAAGTCTTAGAATATACTCAATAAATGAATGAAATGTAAATAATCTACTCTAAACTAGACCTAAGAACGATATAAAAACTATGACGGATTACGTGTTATCACATTGGTAAGCCATGTGTTCTGTATCTCCGTAATTAATGCAGTACATAGCGTTTGCCACATTGCCCATCGTTCTGCCTTGATTCGGCTCATATAGGCGTCGAGTGCTATTAGGCATACCTCTTGGTGTTGACCACATAGTGTGGTTCATGGCGAGGTTGTCGATCAGCTCGTATGCCTCCTTGACGCTCAAATCCATAAACGACCCTCTAGCAGCGTTATCCAATATCGTTCGGTGTTCGTCTAAAATTCCATTGTAAAAGGTTTGGATAACGTACCAATGCTCAAGACCATGGTGTGGACACAACAATAGAAGATCCTTAAATCTGCCCCACGCTTCGAACAACGTTTCTCCATCTCTGCATCTAAATGTTGTGATTTCCCCCTCATCTGAATCGTCTTGCTCGGAGAAAAGAAGCGTGATAAGAAAAATGTGCAGAGCTGGTCCCAAGTCGTGATTGAACCAGCGGGAAGCGATTGCAGCCAAGTTTTTGCTCGTCCCCCAATTGAGAAGGGGAAGAGACGTAATAGGATCGCGTCCTCTGAGACTCCGTGTATTTTGAACGTATCGGAAAGCTCTAGGAAATCTCTGAGGTGCTGATGGGGATCCTCGTGATTTCCACCCATGAATTGCTTCTGATAAAGCATGTTGATCATCGCCGGGTTAATTTCAAACTGTTCTCTCACAACAGCAGGCATCCTTATGGCTGTTTGCACGTTGTTCATGTTTGGCACCACGTAATCTGTGAGGCGACGTGGTGGAGGAGCCTGTGGTTCTCGTGGTTGAGGTGCAAGTTGCTATTGCTGCATATGCCCCAAATTACGATAGGTAACTGAAGCTGTTCATGGCTGTTCTGATTATCCATATCTCGTTGATCTGACGGCTCTGTGTTACCTTCTTCCTTGCCCTTTCTCAGTTGTCTGCAAGTGCGCACGATCTCGGGGTCGATTTGGAGTAGACTAGAAGCACCTTGAGATCTGGTCATAAACCAACAAAGGACAAACGAATGAAACTAGGTAGAAAGAAACGAAAGAAATTAAAAAAAAGAAAAAAACAAAACAAGAAAGACTCTAGGCTCGAATCTAAGACGTGTTGACAATAGTCCCTGGCAACGACGCCAAAAACTTGATGCGTATCAAAGTTAAACAAATATTAACCTAAACTATCCGCAAGTGCACGGCACGTGTGTAGTACTTTAGGTGTCGATCCCACAGGGACTACGTAACACAACCTAAACTCAAACTACGAATCAAACTTGCCAACGAATAAATATTGGTTTTAAGATTGAAATGCTAAAAACAAATAAACAAACGAGTTCTTAACAATGAGACAAACATTCCAGGAATCCAGTTTCACCACAAGACTACCGAAACCAACAATCAACCTATCTAATCATGTAGAACAATAAACTAACAAGTTCTCAATAGTGAGACAAACGTTCTAGGAATCCGGTTTCACCACAAGACTATCGAAACCAACAATCAACCTAACTAATCATGCAATCCCGATCAAGTTATCTAAGGCAAACGATCCTAATATGATATCTACCCTCTCTCAAGGCATAGACACGTGATCTAGTCAAGTTATCCCCTACTTTCGTGGCTCACACCTTAAGCTAAACCCATAAGTTCTGTGATTCATCCGTTTTACCCTCAACCGCTGTTACCGTACTTTCGTGGCCTAACCTCGGTTGTTCTAAACCTGATCTTCTAGGACTAGAATTCTCCTTTCGGTCCTTCTCCTAATCCCTAACACATGCATCTACTTGGCCTTCGTAAATACAAGTCATTCAAGCTCTCAGACAAAGAATAGATAAACGAAAACGGGAAATTGCATTCAAAGATAAATCAAGGTAGTTCCGGGATAGCCATGGGCTAATCCCTTTCATAGAAAAAAACAAACTACTCGCTCATGCGTTCAAAAGCAAACAACATAATCGAAGTAGAAAGTCTAAAGAACATGAAAACCAAACGAAACCGAAGTCTTGAATATATCTCCAATGCTCCATGAATGTCTCCTTCGCAAGAGTCTCCTTCTTCTTCGATTCTCTCTCCACTCTCTCTTTTCGATGAAACTGAAAACTCACACACTCTCTCTCTCCAGCTCTTCGACCCCTAGCTCCTCCTCTTCCTTTTCCTTCCTCTTTCTTTCCTTTTCTTCTTGTTTTTCCTTTTGGTCGTTCAGTTCTTTTCCTTTTGTAGCAGCAGCCACCGTTTTTGCCTTTTCATGAGTTTTCCATTCTTGATCAAGTTGGGCAACGTTGCCATTCCTTTCTCCAGCAAAATATCTTTTATTCCTCTTCTCTAAAGTCGTTTTCCTTTTTATATAAGTCACCAACAAGTTCCTTTTCGTGTTTAGATAAATTAACTTATCTGGTAGTTGCAGGTGACGAATGCGACCCGCGCGGGCTAAGTGTGTGCCCCGCGCGGGCGCGGCGCACTGTGTTCGATGGAAATAAGGTGTGCGCTGCGGGGGCTGAGGTGTGCCCCGCGCGAGCTGAGGTATGCCCCGCGCGGGCTGAGGTGTGCCCCGCGTGGGCTGAGGCTCCAGATGATGCCCGAGCGTGCTGATGACCTCCCCGACCCGTGCTGAAGTTGCTAGACCAAATGCTGAACCAATGGCCCCCCGTGCGGGCTAGGAAATGCCCCACGCGGGCTGAGGTTGTTCCTCGCCAATCCTCATCCGGTGATGATCCTCGATGGTAGTACTTTGTCTCGTGTACGTCTTTTAGCTCCAAAATGAACCGGATTTGCATTACAACCTGTAAGGACACGAAATCACGAAAATGAGTAAAACAGATACAAATCATACGTAATCATCGTATCTATATCATAAACATCTCTTAAATTATGTGAGAAATACGTATAAAAACGAGATGATCAACTTTCCAAGTTTATCTAAATCACCATAGTTGAGGAGGACACTTTATGAAACACATCAATTCTTCGCCTTTCCACCAATCCTTTCTCCACCGAAATCTGTACCACAATCTAGGATGCCCCAACAAACTCCCTCCCAATCTGAAGATGACCTATTTGAAGCTTTGTACGCGATGCTGATGCAAAAATTCAATGGACGTCTGAAAAGTGTTGAATATTGTCTCAACAGTGTTGAAGAAGGTCATAAAAGTGTTGAGGATGTCAAAGGACAAATCAATAGCTTTGAAGAATGTTTCAACTATGTTGAAGGACGTCTCAATTTTTTTTGAAGAAGAAGTCAAAGGATGTCTAAATACCTTTGAAGGACGTCTCAATATTATTAAAGAAGAAATCAAAGGATGTCTAAATACCTTTGAAGGATGTCTCAATATTTTTGTAGAATGTTTTAAAAAATTTGAAGGACATCTCAATACTTTTGTAGAATGTTTTAATAAATTTGAAGGATGGATGAAGAATATTGAAGATTGCAAAAAGAGGTATAACCTGAATTAATTCTTTTTTTCCTTCATCTCATTTTTTTAATTTTTTCACAAACGTTGTACAACCTTCGTGGTTGATGCATTATCAAAGTTAAACAAATAACCTAAACTACCCGCAAATGCACGTCACGTGTGTAGTACTTCACGTGTCGATCCCACAGAGACTATGCAACACAACCTAAACTCAAACTACGAATCAAACTTGCTAACGAACGAAATATGGTTTTAAGAATGAAATACTAAAAGAAAAAAACAAACTAGTTCTTAAGACTGAGACAAACGTTCCAGGAAATCGGTTTCACCACAAGACTACCGAAACCAACAATCAATCTATCTATCATGCAATCCTAGTCAAGTTATCTAAGGCAGACGATCCTAATATGATATCTACCCTCTCTCGAGGCATAGACACGTGATCTAGTCAAGTTGCCCCCTACTTTTGTGGCTGACACCCTGAACTAAACCTATAAGACTTGTTCCATTTCACTTTTGTGGCTGACACCCTGAACTAAACCTATAAGACTTGTGATTCATCCATTTCACCCTCAACCGCTGCTACCCTACTTTCGTGGCCTAACCTCGGTTGTTCTAAACCTGATCTTCTAGGACTAGAATTCTCCTTTCGGTCCTTCTCCTAACCCCTAACACATGCATTTACTTGGCCTTTAGAAGCACTCAGATAAAGAATAGATAAACGAAAACGAGAAGATGCATTCAAAGATAAATCAAAAGTGGTTCTGGGATAGCAATGGGCTAATCCCTTCTCCTAGAACAAAAAAAATTACTCGCTCATGCGTCTGTAAACAAACATGAATGAAATAGAAGGTCTAAGGAACATGAAAACCAAACAAAACCGAAGTGTTCGGGTTGATCTCCATTGCTCCTTGTAAGTCTCCTTCGTAAGAACCTCCTTCTTCTTCTCTCTCTCTCTCTCGATCCAAGAACTCTGTCTTTTTTTCTCTTTGTTTCTGTACGAATTGGACTACTGAAGCTCTTCCCTTTTTTCCCTCTTTCTCCTCTTTCTCTTCCTCTAGTCTTTCCTCTTTGGCCGTCCCCCTTCTTTCCTCTCTAGTGGCTGGAATTTTCTATTTCTTACAGCAACTGCAGTTTTCCTTTTCCGAGTTTTTCCATCTCTTGTTTTTCCATTCTTGTGTAATTTTCAACGTTTCCTCTTTATTTTCCATCCATGTAGCTCCTCTTCCTCTTCTTTAACCATATTTCCATTTGGTTTAAGTAGCCAACACGTCCCTTTTCTTGTTTTGCTAAATTTCCTTTTTCACTAGTTTCCATTTTTTCGGTTTCTATTTTCTTAATCAGCTTGTATTTCCTTTTCCTCTTGTGCAGCAACGATTTCCTTTTCCTTTTACCTTCTTTTCCTCTTTGCTTTGCTGCCTTCTTTCTTGTTCTTGCATTTCCATTAATTTTTCTACCAGCCATTTCCATTTTCTATCTTTGACGGTTGGTGTTTCCAATTTTAGTGTAGTCGGTAAAATCAAAATGATTAAAATGAAAGCATAAGAAGGAATACGGATGCTATCCACTTGATTTCCATGGGATTGTAGTTCAATTGGTCAGAGCCCCGCCCTGTCAAGGCGGAAGCTGCGGGTTCGAGCCCCGTCAGTCCCGGCGGATTCAATAAAAAAAAGACATCAACTCCAGTTGCTAGAACAAAAGGAAGAAAATCACGGTTGGAACATGAAAGTGAAACATGGTTTATATAAAATAGGAGCAAATTGCTAGAACAAAATGTAAACTTCCAACCGCCTACACAAAAATGAATGCACCTGGCCCCCTCGACGCTGACCAAGAGCCGAATTCAGAGTGATACACGACGACGACTGCTTGTCGTCGCCATAGTGTGTCACTCGAACTAGATTCGTCTTGGTTCTTGGTCAGCGTCGAGGGGGCCAGGTGCATTCATTTTTGTGTAGGCGGTTGGAAGTTTACATTTTGTTCTAGCAATTTGCTCCTATTTTATATAAACCATGTTTCACTTTCATGTTCCAACCGTGATTTTCTTCCTTTTGTTCTAGCAACTGAAATTTTCCATTTTTGCTCCAACCACCGAAAGTTTCCATTTTTGTAAGCGGCCATTGTTTCCATTTTTTTGTAAGCGGCATTGCTTCCATTTCTTTTCTCCGGTTTATGATTCTTTGGATGCTGACCGTGTATAGCTGATAGGAGAGTGGTTTTGCTTAGTTTTGCTTCATTTGCTCGTGTTTGTATCCAATATCTCCATTCACCGCGCGGGTAGTGGCTATTCCTTGCCAATTCAGTATCCGTTTTACTTGCTTTCGTGCTTTTCATGTTCTTACAGGTTTT
>CM071868.1:17551631-17563165 GCA_036759665.1 Gynandropsis gynandra | reverse complement strand
CACGATTCGGGCACTTAAGGTACACGACCAATGATGAAGTGCCCGGTCGGGTGCAATTGGAGTGCCCGCTCGGGTGTGTTGATGCCAAGAAATCCCCGTAGGTTTGCACGACTCGGGCTGATGAAGCACACGGTCGGGCATGGTGCCCGCTCGGGCTCAAAGGTGTGCAACCTGGTCGGGTAGAGGTCTTGCACGAGCGGGTAGGGGACATGCCCGCTCGGGTCCTTGGATCTCAACAAACTTCCCTAAGATCTAGAACGGAAAAATTAAAAGGAAAAGGAGATCTGAAAGGGGGGGTTTGAACCAGAAGAGATCGGAGCAGATAGAGAGACATTAGAGCAAGAGGAAGAAGGAAGAAAAGACGGATCTACGGATCGGAAGCGAGGAGAATCTACCGAAGACATCGGTTTATGAATAGGGAGTTATCTCTTTCCATATCTATATCGAATCTAGACTTCTCTTGTGTTTCCTTTTCTGTATCTATGTCTGAGTAGATCCTTTGCCATGGGTTAGAGAGATTTGCTATGTTGTAACGAAGTCTACGCTTAATGAATGGTGGTACTTAATGCTTTCATTACCTGTACGCCACTTGAATGAATGAAATTGGTATCTATCATGTTTTCAGATTTCATGGTTGTTCTTAATGCTTTCTCTACCTGTACGCCACTTGATTGAATGATCATAGAAGCCTAATAAACCAACACCAGGGCATTAGGTTTCGGAACTTAGCCATGACTTAGGGTTAGCCGGTTTAGAATCTACGACAGGTCAATCGGTTTAATCTAGGGATTAGGATAGCGGCCATAATGCGTCTATGCATGTAAGATACGCAATGGATACATTGGTATATGCATGCTAGATAGTGGACAAGTCTACGCCAGTCAGTTCCTATAGGAGAGCTTGAATTCCCTAAATCCATGATAGTACCTAGACCAATTATCCTTTTAGAACTTCGTTACTTCATTAGGCAAACTCTCGACACCCATGGTGCTTAGCCATAAGTTTATTCTCTTCGATTTAGTTTAGCTTAGCTTAATCACAATCCAAACTTTAGTCATCTCACACGTCTATTCAATTAGTTTAATAGCTCATTAGTCGCATTAACTCCTTGTGTTCGACCCTAGTTACTACACGATCCGTATTCTTGCGGAAGCGTTAGTCTAGGTTTTTATTACTTGATATAACGCACATCAAGTTTTTGGCGCCGTTGCCGTATTGTCAACGCGTCTTAGATTCGAACCTTGAGTCCTTGTTGCTTTGTTTTTATTTTTGTTTTCTTTTCTTTCGTTCCTTCTACGTAAATTGTTCTTTGTTTGTCCTTTGCAGAACTTTCAGGTCGACAAAAGATGGATAATCAGAACGGCAATGGACAGATGGAATTATAGGCTCCTCCACCACGTCGTCTAAGGGATTGCGTGGTGCCAAACATGAAAAACGTGCAAACGGCCATAAGGATGCCTGCTGTTGCAAGAGAGCAATTTGAGATTAAGCCAGCAATGATAAATATGCTTTACCATAAGCAATTCATGGGTGGAAACCATGAGGACCCCCATCAGCACCTCAGAGACTTCCTCGAACTTTCAGGTACGTTCAAAATACACGGAGTCTCAGAGGATGCAATCTTGCTGCGTCTTTTCCCCTTCTCAATTGGGGAAGAGCGAAAACTTGGCTGCAATCAATCCCCGCCGGATCTATCACCACTTGGGATCAGCTCTGCACATTGTTCCTATCACGTTTCTTTCCTCCGAGCAAGACGATTCAGATGAGGGGAAATCACGACATTCAGATGCAGAGATGGAGAGACTTTGTTTGAGACGTGGGGTAGATTTAAGGATCTTCTACAGTTGTGTCCGCACCACGTTCTTGAGCAATGGTACGTTATCCAAACTTTCTATAACGGAATTTCAGATGAGCATCAAACGAGGTTGGATAACGCTGCCAGAGGATCATTCATGGATCTGAGCGTCGAGGAGGCATTCGAGCTGATTGATAACCTCGCCATGAACCACACCATGTGGTCCACTCCGAGAGGTATGCCTAATAGCACTCGTCGTTGATATGAGCCTAATCAGAATAGAGCTATGGGTAATGCAGCGAATGCCATGTACTGTGCGAATTGCGGAGATACGGAGCATGTAGCGTATCAATGCACGGTACATGAGGATTACGAACAGATCAACTATGCCCAGCAGCAAGGCAACAGTCAATTCGGTAATTCTTACAACCCGAGTTGGAGGAGTCACCCGAATCTTTCGTATCGAACAACTCAACCGGTAAGGTATTCGGGATTTTAGCCATCACAGAATACATACCAACAAAACAACCAGCAATTCCAGCAAGCTCAGCAACTTCCTCAAGGCGCTCCATCAAACCTAGAGGGGGTATTGCTCGAATTTATAAAGAAGAGGGAGCAGCAACAAAAGAAGCAGGAGCAGCAACAAGCCAAATTCGACGCAGAAGTGGGGACAGCGATTAGTGAGCTTAAATCTCAGATGGAGTCTCTGAGTACACATGTGAAGATGTTGGAAAACTCCATAGCACAACAGGCTGCCTCATCCTCTCGGAATCCCGGACAGCTTCCCGGTAAGCCCGATCTTAACCCGAGAGAGTATGTGAATGCTATTTCTGTGTGCAGCGGTGATGTGGTTGAGGATTCGCCCTCAAAAGAGCGAGGGAATGCTGCTGGTACGTCCATGGATAGAGGAAGAGGTAAAGTTGCGATTATGGAAGGAGTCGAACCAGATTTAGACATATCATACATTGCTCCTCCGGCATACATACCTCCAATACCGTATCCTCAACGATTGGTAAGCAGTATGAACGAAAAGAGAGTGGGCAGATTTGTAGAATGTCTCAAGAAGTTAGACATCAACATGCCATACGTAGAAGCCCTCCAAAAAATGCCTAATCGTGCCAAATTCATCAGAGAGGTACTGTCCAAAGAGAAGCAAGTCGAAGAGAACGAGACTGTAGCACTCACTGAGGAATGCAGTGCAATTCTTCAGAACAAGCTGCCACCTATGCTAAAGGACCCCGGAAGCTTCTCCATTCCATGCACAATAGGTAATCTCGATATTGAAAATGCTTTGTGTAATTTAGGGGCAAGCGTGAGTATCATGCCACACACAGTTTTCAAGCGGATGGAGTTTGGGAACCTCAAACCTACGAAGATGTCTCTACGCCTCGCGGATCGTACGGTAAGACATCCAGTGGGAATCATTGAAAACGTTCCCACCATGGTAGGTAAGCTTTGCATTCCCACTGATTTTGTTGTACTGGAGATAACGGAAGACGCTAGAACACCTATTATTCTTGGTAGGCCATTCTTAGCTACTGCAGGTGCAATGATAGACGTAACGAAATTCATGAGTGCAATTGCAGCACTAGGAGACATCCCATGTGAGGAGATACCACGTGATATCCATGCTGGTTTCACAGCGTAGAAGACGTCCGAACTTGAGCCCGACCCTCCACCATCTTCTTCTCGGTATGAGTACGTTCAATACGATAAATCATATCTTGCTGTTTTGAATGCTAACATGAGTGCAGATGAGATGAGAAAACAGCCCACACGCGTAAAGAAGTGTAAGAGGGTCAGCTCTTCAATGTGTATGCACGGAAATTATAGGGAGGACAGCCACGAACCATCACCCGAAACTCAAAGGAGGCTGCACCCGCACTTGCACGAGGTAATGGAAAAAGATGTTATTAAACTTTTCAACGCAGATACCTCTTATCCAACCTCGAACAGCGAGCAAGTGAATCCCATGCATGATGTGCCTAAGGGATGGCACGACAAAAAGACCCTACCTCATGACTTCCAATCAGGTGACTTCGTTCCTACTTTTCAATTCTCGTCCTAAGTCTTTCTCGGGCAACCTACTGTCTCGTCGGTCTGATCCTTTTCAGGTACGAGACGTGGAACTATGGAGTGACGCGGGTGACACATTCATAGCCAATGAACAGCGGCTAAAGCTCTACCAAGCCGCTCAACCGATCGAAAGTGGAAACTCCATTTCCCTTTCCGATCCATCCGTCGCACACGCATGAGGAATGGAGACGTCAAAGCTTTATGACGTTAAATAAGCGCTTTCTGGGAGGCAACCCAGCTGTTCGATTTTATTTTTCTTAGTTTTTAAGACTCGGTTATTTAAATTTCATAAAAAAACACAAAAAAAGAAAAACACAAAAAAATAACACCACAAACGTGCTTCAATTCCTTCATCCTCCATCGGAGCTTCACGTCGAGGACGCCGTTCAATTCAAGTCTGGAGGAGCAGCTCACGTTTTTTAGGTGATTTCGTTTCATTTTCTTTTGACTTTGTAATTTTTAGGTTATTTTGGTAGTTTTTAGTTTGTTTTTGCTTTCGTGAGTCAGAGTCGTCCCAAGGCACTTGTCCGGTGCCGCGTTTTGAGGTGAACCCTGAACTTAGGTTGCTTAAGAAGTTGACCTTTTCCGTGAGATGTTGCATGATTGAGCTAGGTTTTCCTAAGCGTTAGAGCTTATTAGTCGGCTGAAAAACAATAGGTCGTAGTTCTTGGGAATCCTAGTGTTGCTTGTGGGGAGGTTTAGACGAGGTTGCTAGGCTAGTTTATCGTTTATTCTTTCTACCCAGATGGTCATACTTCGTATAGACGATGAATTACTTCTATTCTATTGATGATTATTGGATCATATAAAATTGAGCTTATTTTGCAGATTAAAAGCGCACACTAACACTCCGATGTCGATAGAAATAATGCCTAAAAAGCATGATAAAAAATCGATATGAGTGCATCGACCTTGTTACTTCTTCGGTGGCTCGGGTCTAAGTGGTGGGTTGACGACCATCTTTCTATGTCCTAAGGGCATGGCACAAAAAGCCGCCTACTCCGCTGCACTCTATCTTTCTATGTCCTAAGGGCATGGCACAAAAAGCCGCCTACTCCGCTGCACTCTCACACGAGATGCATGAGTATACCGTCATCGGTAGTCTGGGTCTAAGTAGAGGCTGGATCCCTTCAAATCCGAAGTCCTAGAAGCCTAGTGTTTATGCAAAGAAAAAAGGAGAAAAAAAGAGAAAAAAAAGAAGAATAAAAAAAAGAAAGACAAAAGAAAAATAATTCATCAAAAGAAAATAAAAAGAGAAAGAAAAAAAAAGAAAGAAAGAAGCTCAAAAAGAAGGAAAGAAGCTCGGAAATAAAGAATCAAGTATCCTCGGTTGATCTAGGTTTAGCATTGTCTGAAGTCTTGTTTGGTGGAAGGAGTTACGGTAGCATGTCTAGTTTCCTTTGATTTACTTTCTCATGGGTAACCGTGGTGGACCTAGGACTAAGGCTGAAAACTCGATTAGGCCGAATTTGCTCTCGATGTGCTAGTTGATCGGTTAGGTTCGCTTTAGCGGTATTTCTAGGAGAAGGGGAATTCTCGTATTTTCATACCCCATGTATTCCACGTTTACGTTTGCTTAGGGACAAGCAAACATTCAGCATGGAAAGCCTCCACCCGGTCGGGCACAACTCTTGCACGACCGGGCAAAACCTACGGCCAGTTTTGTGCCCATTTATGCACGACTCGGGCAAGAATACCCGACCTACTGCCTTGTGCCCGAGCCGGCTCACATACCATGCCCGATCGGGCATGTATTCCAGCCACACAACTTGCGCATTCCACCCTAGCCGCACCTGAGCGGGCACAATGACCGCCCGAGCGGGTCGCGGCCCGTAACTGCTCATTAAGTTAAGAAAAATTAACTTAAAACAAGGGGAACTCGTGGGGGCAATTAAGGCAACAATTAGACCGACTTAGGAGGCTTAAAGGAGACAGAAGACGTCATTAGAGCAAGCTTACATTGGAGATTAATTCAATAGAAGATTAAAGAGATTCTTGCGAGGAGGCAAGCAAGGAGCATTGGAGATCAAGCCCCGACACTTCAGTTTTGTTTGGTTTTCATGTTCCTTAGACTTTCTACTTTGTTTATGTTTCTTTACAGACGCATGAGCGAGTAGTTTGTTTGTTCTAGGAGAAGGGATTAGCCCTTGGCTATCTAGCAACGGTTGAGGGTAAAACGGGCGAATCACAAAGCTTATGGGTTTAGTTCAGGGTGTCAACCACGAAAGTAGGGGGCAACTTGTCTAGATCACGTGTCTATGCCTTGAGAGAGGGTAGATATCATGTTAGGATCGTCCGCCTTAGATAGCTTTAACTGGGATTGCATGATAGATAGGTTGATCGTTGGTTTCGGTAGTCTTGTGGTGAAACCGGATTCCTAGGACGTCTGCCTTATCGTTAGAACCCAAGTAGTTTATTTACTTTCAGTATTTCATTCTTCATCCACATTCTTTCATTAGCAAGTTTGATTCCTAGTTCGAGTTTAGGTAGTGCTGCATAGTCTCTGTGGGATCGACACCTAAAATACTACTCACGTGCCGTGCACTTGCGGGTAGTTTAGGTTACTTTATTTAACTTTGAGAACGCATCAAAATGCTGATATTATATCCATGCTTGCTCAGATTTCACAAGAGCAAAAAAATCACCGCACTGAGATGAAAGGCATGAGAGTAGATCAAGATGACATAAAGAAGCAAGTTGAGGAAATTTAGACGCACTTGAAGATCTTAGACACCAAAGTTTCACAACTCTGTGAGTTCTTCTAAGCTGTAAGGAGTTCTACAAGAAAAACCTGAGCCCAATCCTCGCGAGCACTATAACGCCATCATGCTAGAGTGGGACACAACTTGTAGATGTTGTACCTCAAAATCTTGAGAATGGAGAATGCTCAAACCCTTCAACAGAGAAGCCTCGTGAACTCGAGGGTCCTAATGAAACACAAGATGAGAAGGAAGTGGAACCAATCTATGTGCCATCGCCACCAAGACCTCCCCCACTTCTATTTCCTAATCATCAGAAGAAATGAGCCGACAACACGCAATTTGCTAAGTTCGCAGTGATATTGAAAAAGATGGAAATCATTGGCATTCCATGAAGCAATCGTGTAGATACTCTTCTAGGCTAAATCCTCAAGAATATTGTCACCAAGAAGCGTAGTGTGGAAGAGGAAACAATGATGGCCACCACTGCGACACATGTCATTATCCAACATGAGATTCCACAGAAGTTAACCAACCCAGGTATCTCCGTCATCCCTTGTAAGTTGGGAAATGTTGCTATTGACAATGCCCTATGTGATGTAGGGGCTAGTGTTAGTCTCCTACCATTGTAAATTTGTGAGAAATTGGATATGGGTGAGATGAAACCTACAAGGATGGTACTACTGATGGCTAATCATTCAGTGAAATACCGGATGGGGATTTTGGAAGATGTACCACTCAAAGTAGGTGATTATTATGTCCCTATCGATTTTGTGGCTTTGGATATGGAGGAAGACACAAAAGTACATCATTTTAGGAAGACCATTCCTCAACACCGCCGATATCATTATCAACTTAAGGGCAGACAGATTGACAATAAAAATAGGAGAGGAGACAGTGGAGTTTCACTTGGATTAGAGTCTCGAGAAAGCATTCGTGATAGAGTCCGTATTCTTCTTCAATGTCTTGGAGGAATTGGTTGATGAAGTGCTTAAAGAGTTTAGAGAGATTGAACCACTGGAATTAGCTCTAATGGCTAGCAAAAGAGGTGCTTTTGCTGATCAAGATGAAATCAATGGGTACCAAAAAGTTTTGGGCACTTTAAAAGAGGCAAAAGTGATGAAGCTAATGAATGTCCGACACGGCATCATGTCATGCCCGATCGAGCATCCTCTTCACAACAGAGCACGATCGGGCAAGACCTAAGCCTGACCCATGCATTATCTTCAGTATAATCTGGGATAATTAACAGCCCGACCGATCAGAACAATAAACCCAACTGAGCTCCCTCCTTTGAGAACAACACGACCGATCAAACATCATGGCCGGCCCATCCGTTTCTCTGCAAAAATTGAGAATATCTACAGCCTGACCAGGCTGTTTGTAATGACAAGTCAAGCTCCCTCCTTTGAGGATAGCATGACCAAGCAAACATCGTACCCAGCCCGTGCATTCCTCTCGGAAAAAAATTGTGAACATCTACAGCTTGACCCGGTTTATGGAGAACACGACTAGGCTAACAAATTTTTCAAGGAACCCGGCCGATCGGGCATTCTATGTCAACAATATTTCGGCTGAAATTTTGAAGTCCCCTCTGTACAATTTGTAGAACAAATATGAATCAGCGGAAGCAAGATATAAAGACTAAGAGTAAGCGAAAGTTCGAGAGAATTAGAGAGAATAAGAATAAGTATTCTTTAATATATTTCATTAAAACTAAAGGTACCTATTTATACAAGTAGAAAGGGTGAAAAACAAGGAAAATACAAGTACACATGCAAGGCACAAGTTTAGATGTAACATGCATGAGCTGGAGCGGTCAACAAGGCATAGAAGACCGTAGAGGTCATAAATAGGCTTGACCAGGTCCCAGGACGTGGGACATAGGATGCGGAGAAGAGCGGGACGCGGCCCAGGACGTGGCCCAAGACATGGCCCGGGACGCGAAGAGGAGCAGGATGCAGCCTGGGACATAGAGAGGAGCGGGACACGGCTCGAGACGCAGCTCGGGATGCAGAGAAGAGTGAGACATGGCTCGGGATGCGGCTCGGGATGTGGAGAGGAGCGCGACGTGGCTCGGGACGTGGAGAGGAGCGGGGCGCAACTTAGGATGCGAAGAGGATAGGGATGCGACCTTTCTTCTTAATATTCCCCTTCATGCTTAGGCGTTCAAAAGCAACATAAGTGAAGCCTCATTAAAAACTTTTCGGGGAAAACCCAATTGGGACAAAAAACCCGACAAAGGAAAAAGAGTACAACAACTTATGAGCTCGAGGGACGATCGACTAAGCTTGAATGCAATGACGTAGGACTGAAGATATCAATGAGGCCAATCCTATAATGAAGATCTTTGCAGACTTTTTCACTTGTGGCTTTGGTGAAGACATCGACCAACTGATATGCGCTTCTTGTGTATATGAATTCAATGACGCCATCTTCGAGCTTCTCTCAAACAAAATGATAGTAAACTTCAATATGTTTTGTTCGTTCTTGGAACACCGAGTTGGATGCAATGTGAATTGTTGCCTGATTATCGCAATGAAGCACTGTAGCATGTGAAGGTTCGAGGCCAAGATCTTTGATGAGAGCTCGGATCTAAATGAGCTCACATGTTGTATTTGCCATAGCTGGTACGTGGTCTCAACGCTGGAACGAGAGAGCACCGATTTTTTTTTTTTGCTTCTCCAAGTGACAAGGTTCCCCCCGACAAAGGTACAGAACCCCGTCGTTAATTTCCAGTCTTTGTAGTCACCGGCCCAATCTACATCACAATACCCAATTAGACTAGTGTCGTTGTTTTTACTCATTAGTATACCTTTTCCTGGAGCGCTCTTGATGTATCTGAGGATTCGGTCCACCATTTTCCAATGTTGTTCCTTTAGAGCATGCATATGCTGGTTGACCAGATTCGCAGCATAACACAAGTCAGGTCTTGTTATCGTGAAATATATTAGCTTACTGACAAGGCGTCTGCATTGTTTAGTCTCCAAAGGATTTACTCAAAAGGAAGGCATAGACTACAAAGAGACTTTCTTTCTAGTTGCATTGAAAGACTCCTTGAGAGAATTGATGGCACTACCAGCTCATTCTATTTAGAGCTGCATTAGATGGATATTAAGATAGCCTTTTTCAATGGTGTCAATGAAGATACTATTTATATTATGCAACCAGAACACTTTGTGGTTGAAAATCTAAAAAAAATGTTTGCAAATTAAAGAAATCTATCTATGGTATGAAGCAAGTGTCTCGTCAATGGTATCACAAGTTTCATCATATTATCATCTCATACGGCTTTGAGGTGAATCAGGTAGATGATTGTGTATACCGCAAGCGTAGTGGGAGAGAATTTTTCTTGATAATTCTTTACCTGGATGATATCCTTATTGCTACAAACGATATGAGCTTTATGCGCAAAACTAAGAAATTTTTTTCGAAACAATTTGAGATTGTAGAATTTGTAGAACAAAGATGAATCAGCGGAAGCAAGAAAGAAAGACTAAGAGCGAGAGAATTAGAGAGAATAGGAATAAGTATTCTATTGTCCATTTAATTAGAACTAAAGGTACCTATATATACAAGTATAAAGGGTGAAAAACAAGAAAAATACAAGTTCACATGCAAGGCACAAGTTTAGATGTAACATGCATGAGCTGGAGCGGTCAACAAGGCATAGGAGACTGCAGAGGTCATAAATAGGCTTGACCAGGTCGTAGGTCGTGGGACGCAGGACGCGGGACAAGACTCGACATGCGATGCAGGACGCGGAATGCGACTCGGGATGCGGAGAAAAACGAGATGCGGCTCAGAATGCGGCTCGAGATGCAAAGAAGAGTGGGACGTGGCTCGGATGCGAAGAAGAGCGGGATGCGGCTTGAGACGCGATGCAGGACGCGGGATGCGGCCCGGGATGCTGAGAAAAACGAGACGCGGGTCGGGACATAAAAAGAGCGGGATGCGGCCTTTCTTCTTAACATTTCCCTCAAGCTTAGGCGTTCAAAAGCAACATCAGTGAAGCCTCATTAAAACCTTTTTGGGGAAAACCAAATTGGGAAAAAAAACCCGACAAAAGAAAAACAGTACAACAGCTTATGAGCTCGAGGGACAATCGACTAAGCTTGAATGCGATGTCTTTGCAGACTTTTTCACTTGTGGCTTTGGTGAAGACATCGGCCAACTGATCTGCGCTTCTTGTGTATGTGAATTCAATGATGCCAGCTTCCAACTTCTCTCGAACAAAATGACAGTCAATTCAATATGTTTTGTTCGCTCGTGGAATACCGAGTTGGATGCAATGTGAATCACCGCCTGATTGTTGTAATGAAGCATCGTGGCTTGCGGAGGTTCGGGGCCAAGATCTTTGAGGAGAGCCCGGATCCAAATGAGCTCACATGTTGTATATGCCATAGCTCGGTACTCGTCCTCAGCGCTGGAACGAGAGACCACCGATTGCTTTTTGCTTCTCCAAGTGACAAGGTTCCCCTAGACAAAGGTATAGAACCCTATCGTTGATTTCCGGTCTTTGCGGTCACCGACCCAATCTGCATCACAATTGATCATCTCGTTTTCATACGTATTTCTTGCACGATTTAGGAGACGTTTTTGATACATATGTGATGTTTTACGTATGATTCCGTATCCGTTTTACTTGCTTTCGTGCTTTTCGTGTTCTTACAGGTTTTTACGCGTATTTGGACTATTTTGGAGCTAAAGGAACATGCACGGAGCTAAGGAGCAACTTTGGGGATCATCACGGGACAAACGGGACGAGATTGAGCATGGAGAAGCCTCCACCCGGTCGGGTACAAGCCTTACACGATCGGGCAGAACCCACGGGGCTTTGGACAGGACAAACCACACGACTCGGGCAAGCACATGCCCGAGCTGTTGCCTAGCACCCGAGCGGGCACAAACCTAGCACCCGAGCGGGCATTGCACCCCAGCCAGCAGACCACGCGGGTTACCCT
>CM071868.1:17537246-17551610 GCA_036759665.1 Gynandropsis gynandra | reverse complement strand
TGAACGGGTGAATCACAGAGTCTATGGGTTTAGTTCATGGTGTCAGCCACGAAAGTAGGGGGCAGCTTGTCTAGATCACGTGTCTATGCCTTGAGAGAGGGTAGATATCATGTTAGGATCGTCCGCCTTAGATATCTTTAATTGGGATTGCATGATAGATAGGTTGATCGTTGGTTTCGGTCGTCTTGTGGTGAAACCGGTTTCCTAGGACGTTTGTCTCATCGTTAGAACTCAAGTAGCTTATTTACTTTTAGTATTTCATTCTTCATCACCATTCTTTCGTTAGCAAGTTTGATTCGTAGTTCGAGTTTAGTTAGTGTTGCGTAGTCTCTGTGGGATCGACACCTAAAATACTACACACGTGCCGTGCACTTGCGGGTAGATTAGGTTATATTTAACTCTGATACGCATCAACAATACCCAATTAGACTAGTGTCGTTGTTTTTACTCATTATTATACCTTTTCCTGGAGCGTTCTTGATGTATTAGAGGATTCAGTCCACCATTTTCCAATGTTGTTCCTTTGGAGCATGCAAATGCTGGCTGACCTGATTCACAACATAACACAAGTCAGATCTTGTTACCGTCAGATATATTAGCTTACCGACAAGGCGCCTGTATTGTTCTATATCATAAAATGGTTTCCCTCACGCAAGTCTTTGTATTTTTCTTCGATGGGGTGTTGTCCGGCTTAGATCCGAGTTTACCTGTCTCATTCAAAAGGTCTAAAGCATATTTTCGTTGAGAAAGAAATAAATTATCATTAGATCTAGTTACTTCAATTCCAAGAAAGTACTTAAGTTCACCTAGATCCTTTATATCAAATGTGTCTTTTAGAAAACGTTTAACACTTTCTATTCATTTATTATCATCTCCTGTTATGATAATATCTTCAAAATAAACTAAGAGAACGATGATACCAGAATTGTTTCGAATGATGAACATGGAATGATCAGCCTCACTCCTTTTAAAACCATACTTTCGAACAGCATCATAGAGCCTAGTGTACCAAGCTCGTGGGGACTGATTGTGTCCATAGAGAGCTCCCTTTAGTTTGCATACAATTCCCTTTTTGGTTTGGAGGCCCGGGGGAGGTTTCATACAGATCTCTTCCTTTATTTCTTCCTGAAGGAAAGCGTTTTTAACATCCATCTGCCACAAACTCCAATTAAGGTTAATAGCAATAGAAAAGATAGTGCGAACATAATGAAGTTAGCAACAAAAGCAAAAGTCTCAGTATAATCTTCCCCATACTTCTGATTATACCCTTGCGCTAAAAGGCGAGCCTTGTAACGTTCTACCTCACCATTACTTTTATATTTGATTTTGTATACTCATTTGTTTCCAGTGGACTTCTTTTCTCAAGGTCCCATATTTTATTCTTTTCTAAGGCTGCTAGCTCCTCAATCATAGCTTCCTCCCATTCTGGCTTCCCTTTGGCTTCTCTATAGGTTTGTGGCTCGATATCCCGATCAATTTTACTAAGAAAATCTTTATGATCAGTAGAGATAAATTCCAAAGAGACAAAATTTTGAATAGGATGTTCGGTTGACACGCCATTGAAATAGGATGTTTGGTCGCCACACCATTGAATAGGATTGTGAATCCATTCCGAGATTGGTCGCCTTATTTTAGTGCTTCTCCGAGGCACTATCTAATTTAGAATCCTTCCTTCAACTTCATCAACATCCTGATCCTCATTTTAGTTATGATCATGGCTTTGATCTTCATTCTCATGATTTGAGGCCCGAGTTCCTCCTCATGATTTTGCTCAGAATATACATCATGACTTTCTTGTTTTTCATTTTCTGATATTTCTTGATCATTTTGGTCTTCATGACGTTCGTTGTTAGTTTTCGAAATTAAATTTACTAAGTTTATAAGGGACAAACCTATATCATTTGGTTCCGAGATTCCTTTAATCTCTTCCCAGCTGATTTTATCATGAAAGCTCTTGTCTTCGAGAAACATAATATGTCGAGACACTATTACATGTTGAGATTTTGGATCAAAACACTTGTAGCCCTTTTTATTTACTCAGTATCTGATGAACATGGCTTTAGTGCTCCTTGGTTCCAACTTGTTTCGCTGTGAGTCAGGAACAAGAACGAAACACACACAAACAAAAGTTCTAAAATACTCAATATCAGGTTTTGTAGAGTTTAATACCTCATAAGGTGATTCGTCCTTTAGAACCTTTATAGGAATTCTATTAATGATTTGATATGCGGTCATGACTACATCGAACCAAAACCTTTTAGGAACATCTCGATCGAACATGATAGTTCTCGAGACTTCCATTAGGTGTTTGTTCTTCCTCTCGGCTAGGGACACGAATTTTGGTGTGTAATGCATTGTTCTTCAAGGTACCTGCGAAACTGAAGACTAGTATACTCTCCACCACTGTCAGTCCTTAGACATTTTATTTTAGTATCATATTGAATTAAAACATGCTTATGAAACTTTACAAACACATCATAAACACAACTCTTAGACGAAAGAGTATAAAGCCATCTAAACTTTGATTTTTCATCGATGAAGGTTACAAAATATTTCTTTTAATCACGAGAAACACATGGATCTGTCCAAACATCAGAATGTATTAGTTCAAAACAATTTTTATAAACCAAAACAGAGTTTGGAAAAACTTTTTTTACATGATTTTCTATGATTCAAGCTTCACATGCTTCATGTTTATCTTTAAGATCATGAAAAATGATACTTAGAACTTTGCTATGAGGGTGTCCAAGTCTCGCATGCCATATAGAAACTTTATCAATATTTGAATTTGATTTAAGCATAGACTCAGGATCACAATACATAGACTCAAGAACATAAAGACCATTGAGGAGCTTTCCTTTACTGATTATTTTTTATTTTAATATCCTGCATCCAGAATGAGTTAGAATCTAAATAAACTTAGCAATTAAGATCTCTTGCAAGCTTATGGACAGAAATAAGATTATTAGAAAACTTTGGAACAAAGAGAGCCCCTTTGTATCATGACCAAGAAGCTTAAACTTCCTTATTCCTTTAATTGGAAGAAGGAAAGAAAAGAAGAAGGAAAAGGAAGAACATGAGCTAGGGATCGAAGGGTTAGAGAGTTAGTTAGAGTTTTGGATCGAAGAAGAGAGAGTAGAGAGAAGAAGGAGATTCTTGCGAAGGAGGCATACAAGGAGCATTGGAGATCAACCCAAGACTTCGGTTTCGTTTGGTTTTCATGTTCCTTAGACTTTCTACTTCAATTATGTTTGTTTACGGATGCATGAGCGAGTAGTTTGTTTTGTTCTAGGAGAAGGGATTAGCCCATGGCTATCCCGGAACCACTTTGATTTTTCTTTGAATGCATCTACCCGTTTTCGTTTATCTATTCTTTATCTGAGTGCTTCATTGACTTGTGTTTACGATGGTCGCGTAGATGCATGTTTTAGGAACTTAGGAGAAGGACCGAAAGGAGAATTCTAATTCCGGATAAGAAGGAGAAGAATAACCGAGGTTGGGCCACGAAAGTAGGGTAGCAGCGGTTGAGGGTAAAACGGATGAATCACAGATCTTATGGGTTTAGTTCAAGGTGTCAGCCCCGAAAGTAGGGGATAACTTGACTAGATCACGTGTCTATGCCTTGAGAGAGGGTATATATCATATTAGGATCGTCCTCCTTAGATAACTTGACTGGGATTGCATGATAGATAGGTTGATTGTTGGTTTCGGTAGTCTTGTGGTGAAACCGGATTCCTAGAACATTTCTCTCATTGTTAGAAACTCATTTGTTTATTTGTTTTTAGTATTTCATTCTCAAATCCCATATTCGTTCGTTGCAAGTTTGATCCACAATTATAGTTTAGGTTGTGTTGCGTAATCCCTGTGGGATCGACACCTAAAGTACTACACACGTGCCGTGCACTAGCGGGTAGTTTAGATTAAATATTTGTTTAACTTTGATAACGCATCATGAACCCATGTAACTTCTCAATTTTCACAATATAGATCCTCACTAGGTGAGTCTCATAAAAAATATTCATTATCAAAATGAAATGAGTCGACTTAATTATTTGATCCACGATCACTCAAATGGCATCCTTTCCACTTTGCTTTCTTGAAAGACCTGCCACAAAATCCATAGTAAGATGGTCCCACAAACTCTTTACCACTTATCATTATTAGACCATTTTTCATGACCTGGTAGAACTTGTAACTTGGTCCAACTGATTATGTTGAATGTTCTATAACCCATCATCAGATAGTTGTGTTATTTAAAAGCCTATTTGGTAGATCGAGAAGGTTTACTGCTTCCAACCCCACACACTCTGACTCAATTTACATTTTCTTTTATCTCGAAGCATTTATCTGATTAATCAAATCAATGAACTCTTGCATAGCTATATCTCAACTCTCTTGCGGCTAAACGTACCTGCAATGATATAAGTTTTTTTACAGATTACATGCATGTCTATCTCGTAGTCTGCAACAAACTCAATCCACCTTCCTGACACCAATTCATTTCTGGCTACGTGAATATGTACTTCAAACATTTATATCCTTAACAAATCTATACTGATGCGATTCAAAGTTAAAGAATTACTAAACTAAAATATTCGCAAGTGCACCACACGTGTATAGTACTCTAGGCGTCGATCCCACGGGGACTACACAACACAACCTAAACTCAAACTACGAATCAAACTTGAAACCGAACAAATATTGGTTTTAAGATTAAAATACTAAAACTAACGAGTTCTTAACAGTGAGACAAACGTTCTAGGAATCCGGTTTCACCACAAGACGACCGAACCCAACAATCAACCTATCTAATCATGCAATCCCGATCAAGTTATCTAAGACAGACGATCCTAATATGATATCTATCCTCTCTCTCAAGACATAGACACATGATCGAGTCAAGTTATCCCCCACTTTCGTGGCTGACACCTTAAGCTAAACCCATAAGTTCTGTGATTGATCCGTTTTACCCTCAACCGCAGCTACCCTACTTTCGTGGCCTAAATTCGGTTGTTCTAAGCCTGATTATCTGGAATTAGGATTCTCCTTTCAATCTTTCTTCTAAATTCCTAAACCATGCATCTATGTGGCCATTCGCAAATACATGTAAATAAAGCACTGAGACAAAGAATAGATAAACGAAAATGGGAAATTGCATTCAAAGATAAATTAAAGTGGTTCTGGGATAGCCATGGGCTAATCCCTTCTCCTAGAACAAAACGACTACTCGCTCATGCGTCCGTAAACAAACACAATCGAAATAGATAGTTTAAGGAACATGAAAACCAAACGAAACCGAAGTCACTGTTCGATTCCCCTTGAATGTCTCCTGCAAGTCTCTGTCTTCTTCCTCTCGTCTCTCTCTGTAACGTCTCTATGTAAAGTCTATGTGTAACCTCTGTAATTCTCTATTAAAGGATTGAATATGTCTTATTTCCTTTTTTATTTTTTCCTTTTCTTCTTCTTTCCCCTTTGGCCATGATTTTCCATTCTTCTCTCGTAATCTTCCTTTTCTTCTCCATGGCTGAACGTTTCCTTTTCTCTCGTGCTGTTGGTCTATCTTCACACCCAGTCATGCGTCAAGTTGTGCCCGATCGTGCTGCAACTCAGCAGCTGGTGCCCGGCCGTGCAAGAGTATGAGCCTGGTCGTGCAACTTCTCTTTGGTGATGCTCGATCGTGCAACAAAGGAGCCCAGGCTGTGCTGAACATTCGAGGAAGATTGGTGTGTCAAGAGCCCGGTCGGGCAGGAAGAGGTGCACGGTCATGCAAGGGCTGTGAATGATGAGCCCAGTCGTGCATGTGGAGTTCGGTCGGGCAGGTGTGTCCAATGCTGAGCACCGTCGTGCTGGAGTTAGTGCACTGTTGGGAATTGGTGTTTCCCATTTAGCACGGTCAGGCATTGGCTGATGCATGGTTAGGCATGTGTTTGTTTGCTCAGCCCGGTCGTGCTATGCATTGTGTTTGCCGTGCACTTTGTTGTCTTGCCCCGTTTCTCGTCACGTTTGCTCCGTTACAATCCTTGATGATAGCACTTTGTCCCGTGTACGTTTCTTAGCTTCGAAATGAACCAAATTTGCATTAAAACTTGTAAGAACACGAAAACGAATAAAACAGATACAAAATCATACGTAAACATCGCAAGTATGTCGTAAACATCTCTAAAATCACGCGAGAAATGCGTATTAAATCGAGACGGTCATATACCTTATCACTATAAGGTATGTCATCCAATTCTCTAATATGGGAACCATATACGCATTTCAAAATCATGAGCCATCTATTACTATTTATTCTTACACATTGTCTTATAACTGAACAATCCTATTATCTTCTTGTATAAGAATCCTAACCTTGTTTTTTATGCATTTATATACATTATGTATATATCAAACTCAAAATATTGATTATGTTACAACTAACACTAAAGACTAGTTTAGATTCTCCTTTATGACCACAAATACCTCATTTATTGAGAGTCTAAATTTTTTATTCTAGAGTACACACTTGAAACATACTTTTTTGAATCTCCAAAATTTTTAACTGATTATCCATCAATGGTTTCATGAAATTATGCAGAACACCAGTCACGAAAAATATATAAGTAGGTAGGTCTCTCATGATTATCTATCAGACAATAGACTGAGTTTTTTTTTCTTTTTACCCTTCCTCATTTCTTGATAGTCTCTCATGGTGTATACCCTTGATTGCATGACCTTACACTTTGGTGCGTGCTCTTAGCTATATTTTTCTTCTATATAACTCATTCTCTTACTTGTTATGTAGATTTAGGAATTTGATCTTCAAAATTGTCACATCATAAGCATCCTACTCCTCTATCTATCCTTTGCATTGTCTAACATGTTCACTTCCACAACGTAGCATGAGCACTTCGAATAACTACAATTGAAAATCTAAATAACTCTATCTGATCATGTCTCCTTCAAACTTGTTGGACGACTTATTTTTCTTTCTACATTTGAACACTTTAAGATGTCCTCCTCGATGAGTCTGTACTAAGTGAGCTTCTAGAGTATATGGGACAATGGTTCGTACCTGATCATTTCAATATTTCATCTGAATTTTGGATGCATTCCTTTTCAACATGTGTTGACCATGCATAAGTATAGGAACACCAAGTCCATCGCTCTACAAACAGTGTGCGACACATATTTAAGCTCAAAGGGTTGTTTGAACTTAACCTAAGAAAACAAATGCTCTGGTCATTCCTTTGAATTTCATCTCATAAGACAATCCTTTCAGCCACCAAATAACGGAACACAATTTCTGACTAAACCACTAATCAACATCTTGGTAATTCAAAGTTCCTTCCAACTCAAAACATTTATACATCCGCCCTTATATGAGGTATCACACCTTTATAAATATCTTGATACCAAATCTAGTCATGTGATCCATGACATAGAAGTAAGCTGACATCTCCACTTGCCTCTAATTCATCAGAGTAGGCAGTAGTCGTGTCATAAATGGTAATAATAGTATCCTTAAATTCTGTTTTCGGTCATGTTGTCCACCTTCTAGTAGTACATCTTGTAAGACT
This sequence comes from Gynandropsis gynandra, assembly GCA_036759665.1. Lineage (NCBI taxonomy): Eukaryota > Viridiplantae > Streptophyta > Magnoliopsida > Brassicales > Cleomaceae > Gynandropsis > Gynandropsis gynandra. The sequence continues at coordinate 17,544,051 of CM071868.1, read as the reverse complement.
TTCCTTTCGACTTATATGTACATCCCACTTTTTAAGCTTCATCATAACCAGAGAGACTTTGTGCGCTCTATGACAAGGAGTCAACCAACCATCATTCTCGATACTATCCATAAAACGCGGTTAGCCATTTTGCCTTCCATGCTTAGAACCCGAACTTGACACTTGAAGTCATGTGTGCTACGATCTCATTACTTTATTAAAAATTTCGTCAAACACTTTGAATTCCCATGAAAATAATAAAATATAGAAAACGACAACCAGAGCTATGATACTAATTTGTAAAACCCCAATCCCAGAACAACATTGGGACTAGGAATGTCCACTATCACATCCAAGAGATGGCTACACATGTCATCGCTCAAACACAATTAAAAAATAAAATAAATACTTTTATTTTAAATTGAGAATGGTTCGAACCAGTGAAAGAAAACATATAAAATCATAATAAATAAATAAATAATGTATAATAAAGTTTATCGAGACCTCATGCATGCCTCTCCTATTAGTACATTGTAAACTCTGATACTGTTGCTCAACCTCTTTGATCTTTCTCCTAGCTATAACCACACAGGGGTGAGTACGAAGACGTACTTAGTGAGATCAATACATGCACACACTTCGTGCCACGTATTCTCCCACTCTGGAATGTGTAACATAAAATAAAAATTTGTCCCACTATAGACACATAAATAACTCTATCTAACCTAACTGAGTATCCAAAGTCTAAGTATAGTACCACACCCGATCATAACTCACAGAGTCTACATGAATCTAGCTTAGGCATACACTCGCAAAGGCCAGAGAAACCCAACACATTGAAGATATCGCAAGGTCATAACGTACCGCAACCATCAGTACAATACATAGATCCATTGCTCGATAGGTTACCACAAATCTAACACGAACGAAACTGGCAGATCCCCTGATCTGACTAACTCGATGCTTTGTCGCTCGAAAGGTTACCAATATCCCAACACGGTAGGATGCCGACCTTGATCCAAGTGTCGAAATACTAATGTTGCCAACATGATACTCCTCACGTATAAACTCTCACCGACACACTCTACCCAACTTGACTGAGTATCCTAAGTCCAAGACTAGTACCACACTGGATCATAACACACAAAGTCCACACGACTCTAGCTCCGACATACGCTCGCAAAGTCCAAAGGACCCCAGCACACTGAAGATCTCGTAAGGTCACAACGTACCCAACCATCAGTTTAATACATCACCCTATCGCTCGAAAGGTTACCACAATACATCAATCCTTCTTCTTTTTTATTCTCTCCTTTTCTTTTTTTTTCTTTTGTTTTTTTCTTCTTCTCCCTCTCCCCTTCCTTTTCTTCGCTGCACGGTTCTCTTCTAGTTGTCTTCTTTTTCCTAATAAATCTAATCTAATATATATATATATCATGTTATGGGCTTGGGCCTCACACAGACATCTTTCCTGGGGGTGGCGGCAATAATCACATATGAGTGTTACCCGTTCTCTTTACCGTTTTCATATTATCATAATCCAATACTTGCAGAAAGAAAAGAAAATGGACGAAAAAGCCTCGAATTCCAAATTACCACATATAAAAAAGAAAATCAAATAACGGGAATGTCAAGGTCAAGGCTCAGAAAGACGAAAAAAACTATAAAAAATTTATTTTTCACTTTCATTGAGCCTTACCTTAACCATTTGGAACAACGTGCTCCTCAAGACAACGATAAATACACCCAAAAAATGTGCTTGGTAGGATTTTTAACTCGTTTCTAAGTGTTAGTATAAATCCTATGGCTTAGAATACTTTCATAAGTTAGAGGACTCTATAGAAAACTAGTTTGATTTTTTTCACGACAGGCTAAGGAAACATGAACGTTCTTGAAATCCTTGTTGATCTCGATTTACCTTGTGCTCCTTTTCTAAAGTTATTCATTGATTATATTTGCTTGAATACGAGCAAAAGCAAAGTCTAAGGGAGTTTGATCACATTGATTTTGTTTTATAATTTGTCGTATGATTCAATATTATTTTGGTTTCTTTTAATTATTTTTACGACCATTTTGGGTTGATTTGTGATCTTTTAGGTAATAGAGACTATGGAGAACTTTATATGGATAATCATGGAAACTTTTAGCTTGAAAACGAGCATCTTAAGCGGAAATAGTCAAAATGCTCGACCCGAGTACTAAAACGCTCAGTTGAGCACTTTGAAATCGAGTGATACATAATTTCTAGTTGAAACGCTCGACCCTAGAAATATTTTGCTTGGTAAAGCAGCCTAGAGAAGTGTTAAAAGTTAGCTCCGATTCGTATCGGAAAAGTGTGAACAAAGCAACCACTCAGCTTGAGCAAAATGCCGCTCGGTCGAGTAGTTTACCGTACTCTGTAAAAATTTGCGATTTTGACATGTTTAAGTAAATGAAGCATTTCTATTAATTTGGGACGAATCTAGGCACAAAGGGAGCGAATGAGCATCAAAAAGACTCTTGGGTCGTTCAAAAGAGTTAAAAAGCTATGGACTTCATCAAAGGATTGAACTACCAGCGGAGATGGGTCGAAAGGGAGGGGTCACAGTGGCGACTGATCAAGTAATCGGTTGAGCTTCTCTAAACCTTTCACTTTACTTATTTATTGATGTATGTCTTCTCTAATATTTAGATCCATAGGTGTGATATGTGCTTTATGCTAGAGTTTGTGTAATACACCTCATTGTACTTCATGAATGGATCTGTATTCTTTGCTTCTATGATTTACTGCATGTTTTAATTTTTAAAATTCTTGTATAGCCATTGGAATTGACTGTCATATGGTATAACTATAGACAGAGACCTTGGGCTATATAAGATCATATGCAATTAGATAGACATGATTTATCATGCCTGCGAGTGGGTTAGTCGGTCTAGAAATTAGGATATCGGACTATATTACATTCCATGTACAGGTTAATAGATATCATTGAATTAGAGATTGAATAGAAATATGCACTGTTGAGCAAGTATGTTTACTAATATTTTGAAATATAATTTATTAGACTTATTACACTAGTAAGCTATGTACTAGAAATGGGTTTGCACTGCGAGAGCATATAGATCCGGATTTGCATTGCGAGGGCAGGTAGATCTATTTTAAGATGATTGAATTTCCCTATAAGAACTAAGTTACACTTTCCATAATTGTTAATCAGTTCATGTATGACAATTTTCTAACCTAGAAGTATCGTCTCGCCTGTATATATTTGTAATTGTAATTTACTTTACTTGTTTATATTAGATACACCAAAACACCCTTTTGTTGTTCATGACCTTAGTTTTTTTTTTAAATCGATAGTTTAAATTCCTCTTAGTCCATATGTTTGACCCTAGTACTACATGATCCATATCCTTGCGGAATGTCTAGTCTAGATATAAATTTTAAACTTTATATGTTTAGATCGCACCTAGACGGCCGCATCAATGACATATTTAGAGTGACCAATAAGATATGTTAAAGTCATTCTAAGTTATGTCGAAGTTGTTATTCCCCAAGAGAATGGTTCACAAAGTTTAAGATAATCAACGATCCTTGATGATAACAGGTAGTGTTTTTTAGTTTTAAGCTACCCATTTAGATCATTTCTGTATAGTTTGCATAGCACGAGTTACATAACCGATACGAATGTCCTCTATCTAGTCCTTTCGTTTGTTTTCAGGTCTTAAAGCAACAAGGCATAATGATCATCTCGTTTTCATGAAAACGTATTTCTTGCACAATTTAAGAGACGTTTCCATATATATGTGTTGCTTTACGTATGATTCCGTATCCGTTTTACTTGTTTCCGTGCTTTTCATGTTCTTACAGGTCTTTACGCGTATTTGGATCATTTTGGAGCTAGAAGTACATGCACGGAGCTAAGGAGCAACTTCGAGGATCATCACGGGACAATCGGGATGAGATTGAGCATGGAAAGCCTCCACTCGGTCGGGCACAACTCTTGCACGACCGGGCAAGATCTTCGGCCAAACTTGTGCACAATTTGCACGACCGGGCATAGTCATGCCCGACCATTTGCCTTGTGCCCGAGCGGGCACACATACCATGCCCGATTGGGCATGCATTCCAGCACACAATCCGCACGACTCGCCGTAGCCGCACCCGAGCGGGCACATTCAATGCCCGAGTGGGTCGCGGCCCGTAACTGCCTATTAAGTTAAGTAAACTTAGCTCAAAACAAAGGGAACTCGTGGGGGCAATTTAGGCAAGGATTGGACCGACTTAGGAGGCTTAAAAGGAGGCAAAAAGACGTCATTGGAGCAAGCTTACATTGGAGATTAATTCAGTAGAAGATTAAGGAGATTCTTGCGAGGAGATAAGCGAGGAGCATTGTAGATCGAGCACCACCACTTCGGTTTTGTTTGGTTTTCATGTTCCTTAGACTTTCTACTTTGTTTATGTTTCTTTACAGACGCATGAGCGAGTAGTTTGTTTGTTCTAGGAGAAGGGATTAGCCCTTGGCTATCCCGGAACCACTTTTGATCTATTTTGAATGCATCTTCCCGTTTTAGTTCATCTATTCTCTATCTGAGCGCTTAATTTACTTGTGTTTACAAAGGCCACATAGATGCATGTGTTAGGGATTAGGAGAAGGACCGAAAGGAGAATTCTAGTCTTGGAAGATCAGGTTTAGAACAACCGAGGTTAAAATCAAAGACGAGCTAAGTGAGAAACCGCAACTCTCTCTACCACGGTAGTCTTGTGGTGAAACCGGTTTCCTACGACGTTTACCTTATCGTTAGAACCCAAGTAGTTTATTTACATTCAGTATTCCATTCTTCATCCACATTCTTTCGTTAGCAAGTTTGATTCCTAGTTCGAGTTTAGGTAGTGTTGCGTAGTCTCTGTGGGATCGACACCTAAAATACTACACACGTGTCGTGCACTTGCGGGTAGTTTAGGTTATTTTATTTAACTTTGAGAACACATCAAGTTATGGGTAATGCAGAATAGAGCTATGGGTAATGCAGCGAATGCCATGTACCGTGCGAATTGCGGAGATACAGGGCATGTAGCGTATCAATGCACGATATATGAGGCTTACGAACAAGTGAATTATGCCCAACAGCAAGACAACACTCAATTCGGGAATTCTTATAACCCGAATTGGAGGAATCATCCGAACATGTCATACCAAACGACTAAACCGGTAAGGCATTCGGGATTTCAGCCATCACAGCAGCCATACCAATGAAACAACCAGCAATTCCAGCAAGCTTAGCAAGCTCCGCAAGCCCTTCAACCTCCTCAAGCCGTTTCATCAAACCTAGAGGGGGTATTGCTCGAATTTATGAAGAAGCAGGAGCAACAACAATCGATTCGAGCCAAATTCGACGCGGATGTGGGGACGGCGATTAGTGAGCTTAGATCTCAGGTGGAGTCTCTGAGTACACATGTGAAGATGTTGGAAAACTCCATAGCACAACAGGCTGCCTCATCCTCTCGGAATCTCGGACAGCTTCCCGGTAATGCTATTTCTGTTTGCAGCGATGATGTGGTTGAGAATTCGCCCTCGAAAGAACGAGGGAATGCTGCTGGTACGTCCATGAATATAGGCCAAGGTAAGGTTGCGATTATGGAAGGAGTCGAACCAGATATAGATAAGCTATACGTTGCTCCTCCGGCGTACATACCTCCAATACCGTATCCTCAACGATTGGTAAGCATTAAGAATCAAGAGAGAGTGGGCAGATTTATAGAGGGTCTCAAGAAGCTTGACGTCAACATGCCATACGTAGAAGCCCTCCAAAAAATGCCTAATCGTGCCAAATTCATCAGAGAGATACTGTCCAAAGATAAGCATATCGAAGAGAACGAGACAGTTACACTCACCGAGGAATGCAGTGCAATTCTTCAGAACAAGCTGCCACCTAAGTTGAAGGATCCCGGAAGCTTCTTCATTCCATGCACAATAGGTAATCTCGATATCGATAATGCTTTGTGTGATTTAGGAGCAAGCGTGAGTATCATGCCACACTCAGTTTTCAAGCTAATGGATTTCGGGAACCTTAAACCTACGAAGATGTCTCTACGCCTCGCGGATCGTACGGTAAGATATCCGATGGGAATCGTTGAAAGCGTAAGAGGGTCAGCTCTTCAATGTGTATGTACGGGAATTATAGGGAGGACAGCCACGAACCTTTCACCGAATCTCAAAGGAGGCTGCACCCGCACTTTCACAAGGTAATGGAAAAAGATGTCATTAAACTTTTCAACGCAAATACCCTTGATCCAACCTCAGACAGCGAGCAAGTAAATCCCGTGCATGACATGCCTAAGGGATGGCACGACGAACAGATCCTACCTCATGACTTCCAATCAGGTGATTTCGTTCCACTTTTCAATTCTCGACTTACGATTTTTTCGGGCACACTAGCTTCCCGCTGGTCTGATCCTTTTCAGGTACAAGAAATCTTCACACATGGAGACGTGGAACTATGGAGTGATGCGGGTGACATGTTCAACGCCAATGGACAGCGGCTTAAGCTCTACCAAGCCGCTCAACCGATCAAAAGTGGAAACTCCATTTCCCTTTCCAATCCACCCGTCGCGCACGCATGAGGAATGGAGACGTCAAAGCTTTATGACATTAAATAAGCGGTTTCTAGGAGGCAACCCAGCTGTTTGCTTTTAATTTTCTTAGTTTTTAGGTTAAGACTCGGTTATTTTTTGCTTTTAATTTTCTTAGTTTTTAGGTTAAAGACTCGATTATTTATTTTTCAAAAAAAACAAAAAAAAAACAAAAAGAAAAACACAAAAAAATAACACCACAAACGTGCTTCA
>CM071868.1:17480137-17525733 GCA_036759665.1 Gynandropsis gynandra | reverse complement strand
CCTTCAGCCCCGTAAGTTTACGCGACTCGGGTCCGCTTAGTCACGCGATCGGGCGACATTCACCCGATCGAGTCCACGAATCAACACGGTCGGGCTGCCTATACCCGACCGGGTAACATCTGTGCCCGAGCGGGCCGCGAACTTCGTAACAACCTAGATCTAAGTTTCAAACGAGCGAATAAAGAGAACTGAAGGGATCTAGGGCAAAGGGGGCGACGAACAGGGCAAGAAAGGACTGGAAAAACATCTGGGAAAGCTCAGGAAGCATCGGAGAGGAAGAGAAGCACCAATCCGTACACCGGTAACACAATAGGAGAGGTCGAGGCATCGAGTTCCTTAGTGTTTATCATGTATAGAATTGTGTCATCTTCTGTTTTCGTTTCTTCCATGAGTGAGTAGAGTCTCTACTGCGGGTAGGGATATCGGATATGTATGTATGAACGATGATTTCGATTAATGCTTAGTTTTATTTATCTACTCTTGATTTACGATTCTATGCTTAGCAATATCAATCATACGTTAGTGCTGACCGCTCAACAACATAGGATCTCGAACCTTGCTGGAAGGTTAAGGAACGAATCCGGTCCGCTAAGTAGTAGATTAAGTTTTGGCTAATGAGAATCTGACCGGTCGGTTAGCCATCTTAGGGATAGTGATTGCGGTCATAAAGCTGCCATGGTATATGTTAATCACTGCTGGAAGGTAGGGTTCATGTATCCATGGTTAGGAGGTTTAGGCTCGGAAGAATCACTCCTCACCGTAGAGCATGAATTTCCCGTTGTCAAGAGTAGGTTGTAGATCTATGATCTTTAGTCGTTCGTGTATGCAATACCCGGTATCCCGTACACCCGTAGTATTCATCATATCTAGTTTCATCTTTACCCTAGTTTCGCTGTCACCATTAGGATAGTTTTAGGTAAATTAGGACCATATCCCCACTTATCACTTCTCATCTTAGTTTAGTTTCATTCTTAGTTTAGCTGTATTAGTCCCTGAGATCGACCCTGGTACTACAAGATCCGTATACTTGCGGTGAAGTGGACTAGGTTAATTATAACTCGCGTTTCCACACGTCACATGGCATGTGTCGGGACAACAACCTTAAATGGATTACAATGAGAGAAAGGAAAAGGGCATCGCCAATAAAGAGAACCAGCCGCTCAGAACAAAGGAGAGGACGAAAAACATATAGGAAAGCGCTGGAGAAGATGGAGAAACAAGGAAACAACATCGGAACATCGGTGGCGAAATAGGGAAATCGGAGGCATCATATTCCTTACTCTTTTTCATGTCTATTGTTGTTTTCTATTGTTTTACAGCAGAATCCATGAGAGAGTAAGCCTTTAGCTATGGGTTAGGGGCACCAGTTTTGTAAGGGATGCTTATGTTTATGCATTAAGGCTTAGATCTTTCAAACTTTCTTGTATTTCGGTTCTACAATGGGCATCCCTGCCAGGAAAACCAAGAGTAGAGTGATGCGAAGGACCTGATGCAACTCTACTACCGATCAATGCTATGAAGGTTCTATACTTGTGTTAGCCGCTCAGTAACTTAGGATTTCATGTTTAACTGGGAGGTTAGATTATGAATCTAAAAATATTGATTGTTGATTGAGTTTAATTAATGTGAATCTAATTGTTCAGTTAATTGACTCGGGAACTAGGGTTGCAAGCTTAATGCTACCGTAATTTCGTATTAATTGCTGTTGGGAGGTAGGATTTCATGTTATTGTGGTTAGGGAGTTTAAGTGTCGAGAGAACCATTCTCTACTTACGAGTATGAATTTCCCATTATCAAGATAGTTTGATTGATTTATGATCTGTTGTTGGTTGCACTCTTGCAATTCTGGTAACCCAAATCCCGTATTGGTTTTAATTATCAAGGTTTTTCATGTGTCCTCATTCTTGTCATAATTTATTTAGCTTTCTCAGATTCACCCCACATCACATAACTTTCATCTTTCTTAGTTTATTTATATTCTTAGCTTAGATTGCATTAGTCCCAAGAGTTCGACCCTGGTATTACACCAATCCGTATTCTTATGGTAAGTGAATATTAGGCATTTTGTTTGCTTGATAGTTCACAAATCAAGTTTTGGCAACATTGCCAGGGACTAATTATGTCCTACACTTGGAATTTTCTGGATTAAGATTTAGTCCTATTCAAAGTCTTAGTTGTTTTTCTGCATTTTTCATATCTTTTTATCGAGCCCTCTTTACCTACACCGGATTTATAACTTGCCTTTTGTTGCTAGTCTATTCTTGTGCAGGTACCATTGTATGCGAAGTTCCACACAAAAGCTACTCATATGCGATCTCGAGATTGAAAGAACAGTACGAGACTTGCGCAAAAAGAAGAGAATTGAACCTACAGATTTGAAACCGAAAGAGATACAAAGAGTACACCAAAAACACACAGTTACGAAGAGGTAGAAAATGAGAGCGCAAGCTCCAACACAAGCAGTAGAGAAAGCAACACTACTGAACCTGAGATGGACACTGCCGAAGAAACCTACATAGCTTACACAGCTCCAAAGCATACCCAGCTACTATCATAAATGGCACGTCCGAGGATAAACCAAGTTGAGCTACAATCGACTTTCATCTAAATGCTCAACAATTCTACTTTTGGAGGAATGGAGAATGAGGACCCAAATGCACACTTTACCGACTTCAAGATGCTTTACGGCACTACCAAAGTCGGTAATGAGTCACACACGAAGACTTATACCTGTCAACATTCCCATTCTCACTCAAAGACGCAACACAATGTTGGCTGTTCAACATGCCCACCGCTTCCATCACCTCATGGAACGAGCTAGAGCAACGATTCATGCAGCAGTTGTTCCCAGATCATAGGACGTTGGTAGCCAAGAGCCGAACAGATTCGTTTCTTCTAGAAAGAGGTGAGAGTCTACATGATGCATATGGTATTTAAGATAATGCATAAATGCGTTATATATTTTTTATGTACCAATTAAAGTATGGGCACTTACACTACAAAAAACAAGCCATTTCCAATGAATATATCCATTGGAAATGGCCACTTTTCTTTTAGGAATGACCATTCCCAATGGATTTCAACGGATTCTGAGCCGTTGGGAATCCATCGTTGAAAATCCGTATCCGTTGCGATTTGCAATGGGCGTGCAATAGAACAAATCCGTTGACATTTTTTGGCGGGCTTATAATGGATAAATCCATTAGGAACTGGCAACAAATGCCCGTTACAAGCTGTCAACAGATGACCATTACAATCTTCGAACAGATATCCGTTGGCAATTTGTATTGGAAATCCGGTGTCAACCCGTTGAAAAAAAAAATAACGGGAATTAAATGTTTTTAACGGATGACAGTCAGCAACATGGAAGGAAATTGCAACGGATATACGTTGCTAAAAAGGTGGGAATTTTTCATGTCCAACGGATGCCTGTCAAAATTTTAAAAAAATATCAACGGTCATCCGTTGACAACGTGACAAAATTTTTTAAAAAAATAAAAAAATTTAAAAACAAATTTGAAAAAACAAATTGATTAAAAAGTTTATACAAATTAAAAATATAAACTACCAATCATCTGAGTTAGTAGTGTTGTCTTCATCCCTGTGAATGCCAACACCTCATTAAGGATTTGCATTATAGTCGATTATCGGCTCTTATCTCGACGTTGTTTCTTTCTTCAGTGTTGGTGGTTGATACGCTCGATCGATTAGCAGTTCCATAATACTCTCCATGTGACCCATCTTTGCTCGAGTTTCTCGAAGCTCTGACCATCTCGTTTTTGTACACGATTCTTGCATGATTTTAGATATGTTTATGATGATAGTTGGCGATATTACGTGCGGTTTTGCATCTGTTTGACTTGTTTTAGTGTTTTCATGTTTTTATAGGTTTTAATGTGTATTTGGTTCGTTTCAGAGCAAGAAAAACATACACGGGACGAAGTACGAGCATTGGAGATCATAACGGAACAAATAGAATGAGAAACAAGCAAGGAATGCGATACGACATGACGAGACAAGCCCGAATGCAATACCACATGAAGAGATAAGTCCCCCGCGCAGGGTGGTTTCCTTAGCCCGCTCGGGCTGAACATCCAGCACCATTTGCCCAAGTCGTGCTCACCTTCAAGAGCCCGTATGGATTGCCTCCCTAGCCCGTGCGGGGCATGGCTGTAACAACTTTCCTAGAAGTTCTCCAACATCGAATTTTTATGAAAAAGGACCCCAAATTGAGTTCAGAAGCAAGCAAACACAGAGGAGAACCCTAGGAGGGTACACAACATCCATCCATCCAATCAAAAGTCCTCTTTGACGGGAGACACAACAAGGAGTCGGGAATTGATTCAGGATCATCTCTCGTTTGATATTTCTATGTTCCTTACTCTAATGTTTCGTTTATGTTGCTTAGACTCATGATCGAGTAGTAGATTTTGTTCTAGGAGAAGGGATTAACCCATGGCTATCCCGGAACCATCTTTGATTTGTTTATGAATGCATTTCCCTGTTTCGTTTAATTATTCTTTGTATGAGCGCTTAATGACTTGTATTTACGAATGACCACGTATATGCATGTGTTAGGGATTAAGAGAAGGACTGAAAGGTGAATTATAGTCCTAGATGATCAGGCTTAGAACAACCGAGACTAGGTCACAAAAGTAGGGTAGTAACAGTTGAGGGGTTAATCGGGCGAATCATGAAGGGGTTTAGTTGGGGTGTCAGCCATGAAAGTGAGGATGACTCAATGTAGCCACGTTCCTATGCCTTGAGAGAGGGTAGGTTCTACATTAGGATCATCCGCCTTAGACATCTTGATAGGGATGCATGATTAGATATATCAGAGATAGAAATCATTTATCCACTGCATCATCATTATACTTGCATCTTGTCATCCTTAATTCTTTCGCAGCAAGCATTGGTTCTAGTTTTGATTCTTAGATCGTGTTACATTAGTCCTCGTGGTATCGACACCTTAATTACTACCCACGTGCCATGCACTTGCGGGTAGTTTAGATTAACTTGTTTAACTTGACACGCATCAAGTTTTTGGCGCCGTTGCCGGGGACTAATTGTTAACACGCCTTAGTTTTAGATCTAGAATCATACTTGTTTTTTATTTTCTTTTCTTTTTTGTTTCTTTCTATTAATTCTTTTTACTTGTCTTTTGTAGGTGCATGACCCGATCTCAAGTTAATTTGAATTTGCATCGAATCGACCCCGAAATTGAGAGAACGATTAGTAAGCAAAAGAAGGGCATGGGAGAAGAAAGACTAGACACGACCAATCCACGAGCAATGGACATCTGTAATGATGTATTGGATGGTCACAGACAGCCGCAATTACCCGTGGGTAATGTGGGTCGATTACAGCAACTGCAGGCTCCTCCACCACACCGTCACCGTGATTACATGATGCCGAATATGAGCAATTTCCAAATAGCAATAAGGTCATCCGCTGTTGCGAGGGAGCAATTCGAGATCAAGCCCACGATGATCAACATGTTATACCAAAAACAGTTCATGGGCGGAAATCACGAAGACCCTCATCAACATCTATGAGGCTGCTAGAGCTATCAAGCACATTTAAAATACATGGAGTCTCGGAAGATGCGATCTTGCTGTGTCTCTTCCCCTTTTCAATTAGGGAACGAGCGAAAACATGCTAAAATATCTTCCCCTGGTTTGATCACTACATGGGACCAGTTTTGCACGACATTCCTATCACGGGTTTTCCCTCTGAGCAAGACGATCCAAATGCGAGGAGAAAACACAATGTTTAGATGCCGAGAGGGAGAAACGTTATTTGAGGCATGGGGAAGATTTAAGGACCTTTTACAAATTTGTCCTCATCACGGTCTAGAGTAGTGGTACGTGATCCAAACATTCTACAATGGGATCACGTATGAGCATAGAACGACAGTAAACAATGTTGCTCAAGGATCATGCATGGACTTAAGCGTAGAAGAGGCATCCGAGCTAATTGATAATCTTACCATGAACCACACCATGTGGTCTTCACCAAGTGTGCTGAACAAGACACGAGGTCTTTATGAAGTTAACCAAAGAAGCGCGATGGGCAATCTGGTGAACGCCATCTATTGTGCAAATTGTGGAGATAGGGGTCATATGGCTTACCAATGCACAATACAATAAGGCATGGAACAAGTGAACTACGTCCAGCAGCAAGGCAACATGCAATTCGGGAACACCTACAACCCGAATTGGAGGAACCACCTGAATCTCTTGTATCGCATGACACAACCGGTGAAATTTTTGGGTTTTCAGAAAAGGCAGCAGTCATATCAGCAACCGCAGTCACTCCAGCAAGCTCCTTAACCTCCTCAAGCTCTTTCGTCAAGCCTTGAGGCAGTGATGCTTGAATTACTCAAAGAGCAACAGAAACATCATGACAGCATCAAGGAGCAGCAATCAATTCAAGCAAAATTCAATGCGGAAATGGGAGCAGCGATGAATGAACTCAAAACTCAAGTGGGGACTGCAATCAATGAGCTGAATACTCAAATGGAATCCTTGAGCACACATGTGAAGATGCTAGAAAACTCCATTTCGCAACAAACTACCTCATCCTCTCGGAATCCTGAAATGCTACCCGGAAAGCCTGATCTCAACCCGAGAGAGTACGTAAACACCATCACTTTGTGCATCGAAGATAAGACTGAGAGTCCGCCCTCGAAAGCACAAGAGAATGTTGCTGGAAATTCAGTGGATAAAGGAGAGGGCAGAATTGCAATCATGGAAGGGTATATGTTGCTCCACCGGCGTACGAACCTCATGTACCATTTCCAGGACGCTTGCTGAGCAGCAAGAATCGAGAGAGCGTGACCAAATTCTTCCATTACCTCAAGCAGCTCGACATCAACATGCCCTTCATGAAGCCCTCCAAAAGATGCATAAGCGAGCAAAATACCTTAAGGAGGTTCTTTCCAAGGAGAAGCACATCAAAGAGAGTGAGACAAAAGCACTCACCGAGGAATGCAACGCCATTTTCCAAAACAAGCTGCCCCCGAAGTTGAAGGACTCTGGAAGCTTTTCCATCCCATGCACCATAGGAGACATTAACATCGACAAAGATTTGTGCAATTTGGGAGCAAGCGTGAGCATAATGCCACATTCGGTCTATAAGCGGGTGAACTTCAGGAATATCAAGCCTATCAAGATGTGTCTACGACCAGCAGATCGTTCGGTAAGGTATCCGGTGGGAATTTTTGAAAACATTCCCACCAAGGTAGGTAGTATTTGCATTCCCACTGAATTTTTTGTACTCGATATCGAGGAAGATGCTAACCTACCTATTATTCTTGGTAGACCATTTTTAGCTACAACAGGTGCCAAGATAGATGTACAACAAGGAAAGCTCTCTCTACGTGTCGGTGATGAGAAGATTGAATTCCATTTTTCCAACCCCAAGGAGACATGCCTTAGAGTTGATGTGCTGGATGAATCGGTGAATGACACGTTTAATCGAGTAAGTATTTCCGATCCTTTTAAGAGAGGGCTAAAAAACGTTTGCAATGCTGCAGGACTTACCAATGAAGGAGCCAAGGTCTATACTAAATTCGCGAGTGCCATTGAGGCACTGCAAGACGCTCCACATGAGAAGACATCGCACCAAACACTCATTGATTTTTCGGTAGAGAAGGCATCGAAGCTTCAGCTTGAACCTCTTCCTTTTTCTTTTCGGCATGAGACGCAAAGGCCGTCCATTTGTCTGAAGAAGCGTAGGAGAGTGAGCCCTTCAATATGTATGCGCTGGAGGCCTAAATAGGACATCCGTGAACCATCCATCGATGATAAAAGGAGGTTGTACCAATATTTGGAAGAGAAAGGAGCAGCAAAGGCAATGCGCTATGAGAAAGGCAACCGAGCTGAAGGATGGCACAATACAAAGACCATACTTCGTGACTTTCGGCCAGGGGATTTTGTTCTATGTTATGACTCTCTTTTTAGTTCTTTTTCTGGCCAAATTATGTTCCCGTTGGGCTGGTCCATTTCAGGTATGAGAAGTCTTCAAACATGGAGAGGTAGAATTATGAGCGATTCAAGCGGAACGTTCACAACAAATGGCCAGCACCTTAAGCTACATCAAGCTGCTCCATCGATCGAAAGTGGAAACTCCCTTTCCCTATGCGATCCACCCATCGCACACAAATGAAGCATGGAGACGTCAAGCTCAATGACGTTAAACAAGCGCTTTCTGGGAGGCAACCCAGCATTTGTTTTCTTTTGTTTCATATCGCAGACTTGGTATATTGAAAATCTTAAAAAATAAAAAAAAAATCATAACAAAAGAAGATGAAGACCTAAAACCATGATCTCACCTTCCTTATCCTCCATCGGAGCTTCACGTCGAGGACACCATTCAATTCAAGTCTGCGGGGAGTAGCTCACGTTTGTCAGGTGATCTCGGTTCATTTTCCTTTGTTTTGTAGTTCTTAGGTTAGTTTTAGTTGTTTTTAGTCTGAGTTGTCCTAGGCACTTGTTCGGCGCAACGTTTTGAGATGAACCTTGAACCTAGGATGCTTAAGAAGTTGGACTATTCCTAGATATCTTGCATGTTAGAGCTTATTAGTTCGTTGAGGAACGAGTGTGTCGTAAGTCTTTGGGAATCCCGGTGTTATTTATGAAAAATTTAGACGAGGTTGCTAAGTTAGTTTCTTTTTCATTCTCTCCATCCAAATGATTATACTTCATATTGACGATGCTTTGCTTATTTTTCACGAGGATGATTTGATCGCACAAATTAGGCTTGTTTTGCAAAAACGAAGAACGCACACTAACACCTCTGCTATCGATAGAAATAATGCCTAAAAGCATGATCTAAATTCGATATGAGTGCATCGACCTTGATACTTTTTCAATGGTTTGGGTCTAAGTGGTGGGTTGGTGATCATCTTTCTACGTCCTAAGAGCAAGGCACATAAAAACGCCATCTAATCCACTGCACTCTTGAACGATGTGCAAGAGTATACCGTCATTGGTAGCTTGGGTCTAAGTAGAGGTTGGATCCCTTCAAATCTGACGTCCTAGAAGCCTAGTGTGTTCAAAAAATCAATAAAAGAAGAATAAAGAAAGAAAGAAAAAAATGGAATGAAAGAATAAAGAAGCTGGAGAATAAAACAAGTATCCTCTTTGATTATGTGATTAGCATTTGATTGAAGTCCTATTTGGTAGAGAGAGTTGTGGTTTCTCACTTAGCTTGTCTTTGATTTACTTTCCTAAAGGTAGCAATGGTGAACCTAAGATGAAGACTGAAAGTTCTTAGGACAACATTTGCTCTAACTTGTTTGATGATCGATTAGGTTTACTTTATCGGTGTTTCTAGGGAAAAGGGGAATTCTCGACTTTTATATCTCCCACATATTCCACGTTTACATTTGCTTAGGGACAAGCAAACATTAAAGTCGGGGTGATTTTGATCATCTCGTTTTTCTACACGATTCTTGCATGATTTTAGATATGTTTATGACGATAGTTGCGATGTTTACGTGTGATTTTGTATCCATTTACTTGTTTCCGTGTTTTCATGTTCTTATAGGTTTTGATGTGTATTTGGTTCGTTTTGGAGCAAAAGAACATACATGGGACAAAGTATGAGCATTGGAGATTATAACGGAACAAACGGAATGAGAAACTGGTAAGGAATGCGATACGACATGAGGAGACAAAGCCCCCCGTGGGGTGGTTTCATTAGCCCACTTAGGCTGAACATCTAGCAGCATTTGCCCAAGTCGTGCTCACCTTCAACATGCACAGGTTGAGTTTCATGAGGAAGCCCGTGTGGGGTGCTTTCCTTAGCCCACGTGGGGGTGGTGTTCCAACATGTTCTGCCCGAGTCGTGCTAACCCTTAGCAGGCGAGGGGCAGGGATTGTCAAGGGAGCCCGCGCGGATTGCCTCCCTAGCCTGCATAGGGCATGGCTGTAACAACTTTCCTAGAAGTTCTCCAACGGGGAATTTGTATAAAAAGGGACCCATCACAAGCAAGCAAACACAGAGGAGAACCTGATCGTCTCGTTTTAATACGTATTTCTCGCATGATTTTAGAGATATTTACGATATACTTGCGATGTTTACGTATGACGCTGTATCTGTTTTACACGTTTTCGTGTTTTCGTGTTCTTATAGGTTTTAATGCAAATTTGGCTCATTTCGAAGCTAAGGAACGTATACGGGAAAAAGCGCTATCATCAAGGATTGTAACGGAGCAAACGAGACGAGAAAGGGGGCAAGACAACAAGGTGGACGGCCAACACCATACATGCACGACCAGGCTCAGCATTGGACACACATGCCCGACCGTGCATCATCCTCAGCCGTGAACAAACAAAAGGAAAAACTCGATCGTAAGAATGTAAAAGCATGCCAACGGAGAAAAAAGAAGAAAAGGAAAGATATTAGAAGAGGAAAGATGACATATTCATTCGGTTAGAGACGAGAGAGAAGGGGATTACGATTATGTTTGTTTAGATATTCAAGGGGCATCGAACATGGACTTTGGTTTCGTTTGGTTTTCATGTTCCTTAGACTATCTATTTCGATTATGTTTGTTTAGATATCATATTAGGATCGTCTGCCTTAGATAACTTGATCGGGATTGCATGATTAGATAGGTTGATTGTTGGTTTCGGTATTCTTGTGGTGAAACCGGATTCCTAGAACGTTTGTCTCACTGTTAAGAACTCGTAGTTTATTTGTTTTTAGTATTTCAATCTTAAAACCAATATTCGTTGGTTTGCAAGTTTGATTCGTAGTTTGAGTTTAGGTTGTGTTGTGTAGTCCCTGTGTGATCGACACCTAGAGTACTACACACGTGACGTGCACTAGCGGGTAGTTTAGGTTAATAATTGTTTAACTTTGAGTACGCATCACGTTTTTGGCACCGTTGCCAGGGACTATTGTCAACACATCTTAGATTCGAGCCTAGAGTCATTCTTTTTTTGTTTTTTCCTTTTGTTTCTTTTCTTTCGTTCTTTCTACCTAAATCATTTTTATTTGTCCTTCGCAGAGCCGTCAGATCAACGAGAAATGGATAATCAGAATGGCCATGGATAGCCTCAATTACCTATCGGTAATCTAGGCCATATACAGCAACAGGAACTCGCACTTCAACCGCGAAAACCACAGGCTCCTCCACCACGTGGTCTCAGAGATTACGTGGCGCCGAATATGAACAACGTGCGAACAGCCATACGGATGCCTGCTGTTGCTAGAGAACAGTTTGAAATTAAGCCGTCAATGATCAACATGCTTTATCAGAAGCAATTCATGGGTGGAAATCACGAGGATCCCCATCAGCACCACAGAGGCTTCCTAGAGCTTTCCGATACATTAAAGATACACGGAGTCTCGGAGGGACACGAGCCGTATACTTGCGGTAGAGTGGTCTAGGAAATTTAAAACCTCTGATTTCCACCATCAAGGGGACGAGCGAAAACATGGTTGCAATCGCTTCCCACTGGTTCCATCACTACTTGGGATCAACTCTGCACACTGTTCTTATTACGTTTCTTTTCTCTAAGCAAGACGATTTAGATGAGAGGAGAAATCACGACGTTTAGATGCAGAGATGGAGAAACGTTGTTCGAAGCGTGGGGTAGATTTAAGGATCTTCTACATATGTGTCCACACCTTGGTCTTGAGCAGTGGTATGTTATCCAAACATTCTATAACGGAATCGCAGACAAACACAGAATGACATTGGATAATGCTGCTAGAGGATCGTTTAAGGATCTGAGCGTGGAGGAGGCATACGAGCTGATAGATAACCTCACCATGAACCACACCATGTGGTCCACACTGAGAGGTATGCCTCACAGCACTCGACGCCTATATGAGCCGAATCAGAGCAGAGCGACGGGCAATGCAGCGAATGCCATGTACTGCATGAATTGCGGAGATACAGAACACGTGGCTTATCAATGCACACTGCCAGAGAACGTGGAATACATGAACTACGCCCAACAGCAAGGAAACACACAATTCGGGAATACCTGCAACCCGTATTGGAGGAACCACCCGAATCTTTCATACCGAACGACTCAACCGATAAAGTATTCGGGGTTTCAGGAAAGACAGCAAACATACCAGCAAGATAACCAGCAATTTCAGCATGCTCAGTAAGTTCCGCAAGCTCCTCAACCTCCTCAAGCCCCTTCTTCAAACCTTGAGGCGATAATGCTCGAATTTATCAAGGAGCAAAGGCAACAACATTCGACTCAAGCCAAATTCGATGCGGATGTGGGGACAACAATCAACGAGCTCAAAACTCAGATGGAAACCTTGAGCAACCAAGTGAAGAGCTTAGAGAACTCCATAGCACAGCAAGTTGCCTCATCCTCTCGGAATCCTGGACAGCTTCCCGGTAAACCCGAATTAAACCCGAGAGAGTACGTTAACGTTATTTCCATGTGCAGCACTGATATGATCGAGCATTCGCTCTCGAAAGAGCAAGAGCAAGCTGCTGGTACGTCCATGAAAAGAGGCAAAGGTACGATCGCGATTATGGAAGGAGTTGAACCAGATTTAGACAAACCTCCTATACCGTTTCCTCAACGGTTGGTGAGCAGCAAGAACGGTAAAAGTCAATAAGTGATGGGAATGCGAATAAAGATAAACTATCTAACTAACTAACGGATTAAACTCAATGAACTCAACACCACAGGTTTCGAGAGATGCACAATGATGCAACAAAGTTCTAACAAGATCAAGGTTATAGATATCATTACGTATTCGGGGAATTCAAGCTCTTTCCTAGGGAATGACTCTCCCGATGCCTAAACCCACTATCTAGCATGTGTACTACCAATATCCCAATTGTGTAATCTCACCTACTAGATCCATTAAGATCGCTATCCTAATTTCTAAGTTCAATTAATCGACCGGCTAAGGTTCTAAATCAATTAAGACTTCATATCATGGCTGCGTTCCAAAATCCTATTCATCTCCCAATGCAATTAGATTTTTATAATCATTCATTCAAGCTACCAACAAGAATAAAAGCATTACGAACAACCAATCAATCCGAAACGAACAAATATTATAACCAAGCATTAAGAACATAACTTCATTACATATCGGCAAAGCTCTCTAACCCATGGCTATGGACCTACTCGGACATGAACCGAGAAAACAAAACACGAAAGATAACTATATTCAACATGGATAATGAATGAGATCCCTCCTATTCTACTACCGACATCTTCAACAGCTCCTCCACGCTTCGGCTTCGTCGCTCTGTCCTTCTCTTCGTGTGTGTGTTCTACTCTCTCGTTTCTCTCTACGTGTGCTCTGTTTTTTTCTCTAATTTTCTGTACGTCTTGGGCTGCTGAAGCTCTCTCCTTTTTGCCCTCTTTCTCCTCTTTTATTTCCTTTAATCTTTCCTCTTTGGTCGTCCTCTTTCTTTCCTCTCTAGTGGCTGAATTTCCTGTTTCTTACAACAACTGGAGTTTTCCTTTTCCAAGTTTTTCCATCTCTTGTTTTTCCATTCTTGTGCAATTGTCAATGTTTCCTCTTTATTTTCCAGCCATGTAGCTCCCCTTTCTTTTACCAAACCATATTTCATTTTGGTTTAAGTAGCCAGCATGTTCCTTTTCTTGTTTTGCTAAATTTCCTTTTCTGGTTTATGCAGGTGACAAACACGACCCGCACGGGCTGGCTGGCAAAAGGGACCCCGCGCGGGTTGGTGAAGAGCCCAACTCAGGCTGGAGCTGCTAGAGGAGTGAGCCCGCACGTGCTAAAATGGACACCCCATGCGGGGTGATTGGAGCAAAGCTGTCCGCTCGGGTTGAGGATGAGTCCGAGGCGAACTGAAGGTGCTTGACATGGAGCCCGTGCGGGCTACGGTATCCACCCGCGGGGGTTACTTCTCCTTTGAAGTGGAACGGTCATGTTTTGGGGCATTCGCTCCTGTTCGTGTCCCGGTATCTCCGTTCACTGCAAAACATGAGAAAATGATGAAAGAGGACAAAGTGATGCTTAATGTTTGGTAAAATCCAAATGAATGATGAAACTAACTATGAAAATAGACAGAAATACTATAACAAAATACACGTTATCAAACTCCCCCAAACTTAAACCTTTGCTCGTCCTCGAGCAAGACTAGAATTAAGCACGAGAAGAGTTAGACAACAACCGGAAGCTAGCATAATCAACTCGAAAAGTCAGCCACCCTACGCAACAACGCGTCACACGAACGTTGATCTAAGTGCACCGAATTTAGACCCCTATCTACCGAAAGCCACTAGCCGTGCAATCCTACACATATCTTGAGTTCACTTCACTAACCCCTAGACAACATCCTAGCGATCTCCACACCTATTCTAATGCATAAACAGTTCGACACCATTCTTAAGACAATTATTATTCATTTTTCTTTTTCTTTTTAATTTTTTCGATTCTCTTTTTCCTTCTTTTCGGTTTCCACACATTTTTTTGTATATTCGCACTCGGTTTCTAGCACGTCAGAGTTGAAGAGGACAGCCTTCTATTTAGACCCAGGTTCCCAATTGGCACACTCATAAGGTCTTGTAACCTTAGCGGAGTGAAGAGGTTGCGTCATTGCTGGTTTTTTTTTTGATTAACTACTGTGAATACGCATCGACTCTAACCCTTAGGACGTAGAAAAACCGCCTCGACCCACCACATAGACCCGAACCATCAATGTTGATGCACTCATATCAATGTAGGGCTGAAAAAGTTAAAGAACTTAGTGATAACACGTAATCCGTTGTAGTTTTTATATCATTCTTAGGTCTAGTTTTAGGTAGATTTTTAGATTTCAATTCATTTATCGAGATTATTCGAGGATTTCATCTACATTTCGTGTTTTGTGTAGGAAACGAAGACATGACGAGAAACACGAGAAATATTGGCAATTTAACCCCGAAATAACAAGGTTCAACTTGTGCAAGGCCGTGGACTGAAGAGAACATACAAACACCGAGCGAAAGGAGCGGAAACGACATCTTAGGTCATGCACGCTCGGGCATTAGAAGTGTGCCCGCTCGGGTAATTGATGTCAAGACAACCCCGTAGCTTTACACGACTCGGGTGCTCAAGGAACATGGTCGGGCATGCGTGCCCGATCGGGTGGAAATGGAGTGCTTGCTCGGGTTAATTGTCATCAAGATGCACCGTAGGTTTGCACGACTCGGGCTGAAGAGGAACACGCTCGGGCATGTACAAGAGTATTAGACCTAAATTACAATAAAGGATGTAATTACAAAAAGACGTATATACCCCTATACATGTACCCTTTACAGCTGTGCCCGCTCGGGCCCTTGATTTTTTCAACTAATTCCCAAGATTTAGAACAGCCAAATCATGAGAAATCAGATCTAATAAAAGGGGATTCGAACCAGATTAGAAAGGGGGGACTCAAGGACGATTCAGAGCCATAGAAGACACTCTTGGAAGGATCGAGACGGACGGAACGAAGGATCCGAAGCATGGAGGATCTATTGAAGACATCGGTTGATGAATAGGGAGCATTGTCTTTCTCTTTCTATGTTGAATTTAGATTTCTTTAGTGTATCGTTTCCTGAGTTCATGTCTAAGTAGATCTATTGCCATAGGTTAGGGAGTATTGCCAACATGTAATGAAGTCTTGTGCTTAATGAATGGTGGATCTTAATGCTTTCATACTTGTACGCCACTCGATATGAATGAATTTGGTATTTTATCATGTTTTCAGATTTCATGGTTGATCTTAATGCTTTCATTACTTGTACGCCACTCGAATGAATGATGTTAGAAGTCTAATAAACCATCTAAGACCAATTATCTCATTAGAACTTCGTTACATTGTTGTGCGACTCTTGATACCTATGGTGTTTTGTCGCTGAGTCATCCCTATCATTAGTTTAGTCTAGTTAGTTTGCATTTGCATTTGCAGTCCATCACTATTTTGATTTCACACGTCTTACTCATTAGTCTAATAGCTTTAGAGTTGCATCAATTCCTTGTGTTCGACCCTAGTTGCTACACGATCCGTATCCTTGCGGAAGCGTTAGTCTAGGTAATTTATTACTTGAGAAAACGCACATCACTTAGTCTATTGACCGCGGAGTGTAAGTGCATGGAAATATAATGATCGAAACAAATCAAAGAATGAAAGGTATGCTCGGACATATAAGTGCTTGGGATTGAAGCCTAAGGGGAGGAATACAACTATAAGTTATGGATTCATGCACGACCAATAACTAATGGATATCTAAAGGTATGTTTCAGCAAACCTAGACTTTTGTTTCCGATTCGACAAAGTTGCGTAGAGGTGACTAAAGATCGAAATTTTTCGTACTAGATATTTGTCCGTCTAATCCTAACAAAACTAACGAAAAGCAAAAATAAAAGAAGAACTCAACATCTAAATCCTAATCACAGTCATGTCATTCGAAGAATACCCCCCAGAGTTGAACGGAACACCGTCCCGGTGTTCAATACCTAAGAGAAGGACTAATCATGCAAAAACTCGGGGAAAAATAAGATAGATAGGAACATGTGCTTCCGATGCGTGCTTGCTGTCCCGAGTTGATGCAGCTGGACGGACGCGTCTATCCTTATGTTGTGGATGATGTCGAAGTGGAAAACATGTAACAAAAGTCACACAATCCAAAGGAGACGGTACGATACATCGGGGTTGTTGGTTAGGAGCATGCTTGTGAAAAGAATAAGAGTTGAATTCTAAAAAAAACTTAACCGAAACAACTAAAAGGATATAGGCTCGAGTTGCCTCCCGAGAAGCGCTTGTTTAAGGTCATGAGCCTGACCAAAACGTGCTACTCATTAAGTAGACGTCCTCGGCGTCGTCGTGTACGTAGCGTCTCGCGTGCATAGTGTGCTCGATAGGGTGTAGCATGCGGATAAGTTGGATTCCTTGCACGATCAGTCATGTCTTCCCTAAGCTCAGCCATATTGTTTCCTATGTTGGAGGCTAGATCGTGCAGTCCAAAAAATTTAGTCGAGCTGCCCACAACTCTGGTTATGCAGTCCATGAAACCGGTTAGGCGTTCGTCTCTCGT
The DNA here is from genome assembly GCA_036759665.1 of Gynandropsis gynandra. Lineage (NCBI taxonomy): Eukaryota > Viridiplantae > Streptophyta > Magnoliopsida > Brassicales > Cleomaceae > Gynandropsis > Gynandropsis gynandra. The sequence continues at coordinate 17,508,700 of CM071868.1, read as the reverse complement.
TTCTTTCGACGTCTCCAGAATTTGTTGGTGCATGAGCCCCTGTGATAAAGGCTTCATCTTCACCTTGGGTGTCTTATCAGGTGCTGGACGTTTGGCATGGCTGTAGGCGTCTCGGGAGTGGCTGAACTTGCCCTACCTGCTGTTTGACACACGCTGGAATCTGCCTTGGATGCGTCGAGGTTTGCACACTGATTTAGGAAGTTTTCTTGATTTGATTTTATGTCCACTCGAGCCGTGCTTATGTGATTGTGAGTTGAGAACCCTGCTTGATAAGGACCATCCGAAATTTCACCTTTTTCTTGGGTTACGTACTGTTGTGCTCGGATCGCACAGAAATCTACTCGGAATGCGTCTAGCTCGGTGTTTGGAATCTCCTTTGTCTTTTCTATGTCCAGCAGCTTAGTATATTATGTTGCATCGTACGGGTCTTTATACACTTCTTTTTCAGCTGCTAAAAGAGCCAACTCAACGGAATCCATATTCCCGAAATCGTCGTAGACTTCTTCGGCTAGTCTCTCTAGGACGAATGAGATCCCTCCTTATTCTACTATCGACGTCTTCAACAGCTCCTCCGTGCACCGGCTTCGTCACTCTGGCCTTCTCTTCGTGTGTGTGTTCTGCTTTCTCCTTTTATCTCTACATGTGCTCTGTTTTTTTCTCTAATTTTTTGTACGTCTTGGGCTGCTGAAGCTCTTTCCTTTTTGCCCTCTTTCTCCTTTTTTCTTTCCTCTAAAATTTCCTCTTTGGTCGTCCTCTTTCTTTCCTCTCTAGTGGCTGGAATTTCCTGTTTCTTACAGCAATTGCAGTTTCTCTTTTCCGAGTTTTGCCATCTCTTGTTTTTCCATTCTTGTGCATTTGTCAATGTTTCCTCTTTATTTTCCAGCCATGTAGCTCCCCTTTCTCTTACCTAACCATATTTACTTTTGGTTTAAGTAGCCCACATGTTCCTTTTCTTGTTTTGCTAAATTTCCTTTTGTTGTTTATGCAGGTGATGAACACGACCCGCGCGGGCTGATGAGTGCTCCGCGTGGGCTGGCTGGCAGAAGGGACCCCATGCGGGCTGCTGAAGACCCCGACTCGGGCTGGAGCTGCTAGAGGAGTGAGCCCGCACGAGCTAAAATGCACACCCCGCGCGGGTTGATTGAAGCAAGGCTGTCCGCTCGGGTTAAGAATGAGTCCGAGGCGTGCTGAAGGTGCTGAACATGGAGCCCATACGAGCTAAGGTATCCACCCGCGGGGGTTACTTCTCCTTTGATGTGGAACGGTCATGTTTTGGGGCATTCGCTCATGTTTGTGTCCCAATATCTCCGTTCACTGCAAAACACGAGAAAACGATGAAAGAGGACTAAGTGATGCTTAATGCTTGGTAAAATCCAAATGAATGATAAAACTAACTATGAAAATAGACAAAAATACCATAACAAAATAGACATTATCAAGAGGCATATCGAAGAGAACGAGACGGTGGCACTCACCGAGGAATGCAGCGCTATCCTTTAAAACAAGCTGCCACCAAAGTTGAAGGACCCAAGAAGCTTCTCAATTCCATGAACAATAGGTAATACTGACATTGACAATGCTTTGTGTGATTTAGGAGCAACCGTGAGCATCATGCCACATTCGGTCTTCAACCAGATGGACTTCGGGAATCTCAAACCTACAAAGATGTGTCTACGCCTCCCGGATCGTTCGGTACGATATCCTGTGGGAATTGTTGAAAATGTTCTCACCAAGGTAGGTAATCTTTTTATTCCCACTGATTTTGTTGTACTTGAAATAAAGGAAGATGCTAGGATACCTATTATTCTTGGTAGACCGTTCTTAGCAACTGCAGGTGCCATGATAGACGTACAACAAGGAAAGCTTTCTTTACGTGTCGGAGATGAGACGATAGAGTTTAACTTGTCCAGCACTATGAACGGACCTTCCTTCAAGGATTCTTTCCTTATAGTCGATTCATTGGACGAGTTAGCAAAAGGCACGCTTGATAAAGTAAGTATTTTCGATCCTCGTATGTGATACTTAACACGATTTTGCGAAGATGCAGGATTTATGAACGAAGGAGCCAAGCTGTACACGAAATTCATGAGTGCTATTGAAGCACTAGGAGACGCCCCATATGAGGAGATACCACATGAAATGCATTCTGATTTTGCAGTAGAGAAGACGCCCGAACTTGAGCCCGAACCTCGTCCGTCTTCTTTTCTATATGAGTAAGTTGAATGCGATAAAAACATATCCTGCTGTTATGAATGCTAAATTTAGTGCAGATGAGATGAGGAAACAACCCACTCTTGTAAAGAAACATAAGAGAGTCAGCTCTTCAATATATACGCACTGAACTTATACGGAAGACAGCCACGAACCTTCCATCAAAACTGAAAGGAGGCTGCACCCGCACTTGCAATAGGTAATGGAAAAAGACATCATAAAACTTTGTGATGCAGATACCATTCATCCAACATTGGGCAGCGAACGAGTGAATCATGTGCATGACGTGCCAAAGAAAGCAGCAGTGACGAAGGGATGGCACAACAAAAAGATCTTACCTCATGACTTCCAACTAGGTGACTTAGTTCTACTTTTCAATTCTCGTCCTAAGCTTTTCTCGGGCACTCTACCTTCCCGTTGGTCTGGTCCCTTTCAGGTCCGAGAAGTCTTCACACATGGAGAAGTGGAACTATGGATCGATTAGAGCGGAACATTCAAAGCTAATGTGAAGCGACTAAAGCTCTACCAAGCCGCTCAACCGATCGAAAGTGGAAACTCCATTTCCCTTTCTCATCCACCCATCGTGCACGAATGAAGAATGGAGACTTTAAACTTAAAGACGTTAAATAAGCGCTTTGTGGGAGGCAACCCAGCTGTTTGTTTTCTATTTTTTTTAGTTGTTTAGTTCAAGGCTCGGTTAAAAAACAAAAACAAAAAACACAAAAAAATAAAAAATCATCACAAATGTGACTTCACTTCTCTTACCCTCCATCATAGCTTCACGTCGAGGACGTCGTTCAATTCAAGTCTGGGGGAGCAGCTCACATTTTTTCAGGTGACTTCATTCCATTTAATTTTATTTTCCTCTTTGATTTCTAAGTTTTAGTGTGTTTTTGCTTTCGTGAGTCAGAGTCGTCCCAGGCATTTGTTCGGTGCCACGTTTTGAGATGAACTCTGAACCTAGGATGCTTAAGAAGTTAGCCTTTTTCCGTGAGATTTTGCATGTTTGAGCTAGGTTTTTTCTAGGTGTTAGAGCTTATTAGTCCGCTGAAAAACAATAGGCCGCAATTCTTTGGGAATCCTAGTGTTGCTTATGGGAGGTTTAGACGAGGTTGGTAGGCTAGTTTATCATTTATTCTCTCTATCCAGATAGTCATACTTCGTATAGACGATGTTTTACTTCTTTTTATGAGGATTATTAGATCCTATGAAATCGAGCTTGTTTTGCAAAATAAAGAGCGCACACTAACACTCCGCTGACAATAGAAATAATGCCTAAAAGCATGATCGAAAATCGATATGAGTGCATCGACCTTGACACTTTTTTGATGGTTCGGGTCTAAGTGGAGGGTTGGCTATCATCTTTTTACATCCTAAGGGTATGGCACAATAAAAAACGCCGCCTACTCCGCTGCACTCTTGAACGAGATGCATGAGTATATCGTCATTGGTAGTCTGGGTCTAAGTAGAGGCTGGATCCCTTCAAATCCGACGTCCTGGAAGCCTAGTGTGTGTGCATAACATAAAAAAGAAAAGAAGAAGAAGAAATAAAAAGAAAAAAAAGAACAAAAAGAAAAAAAAGAATAAAGAAAGAAGCTCGGAAAAGAAACAAGCATCCTCCATTGTTCTACGGTTAAGCATTTGTCTGAAGTCTTGTTTGGTGGAGAGAGTTACGGTGGCTTGTTAAGTTTTCCTTCGATTTACTTTCTTGTAGGTAGCCTTGGTGAACCTAGGATGAAGACTGAAAATTTAATTAGGCTGAATTTGCTCTCGACTTGCTAGTTGATCGGTTAAGTTCGCTTTAGCGGTATCTCTAGGAGAAAGGGGAATTTTCGGTTTTTTATGTACCCCACGTGGTCCACGTTTACGTTTTCTTAGGGACAAGCAAACATTCCAGTCTAGGGGATTTTGATCGTCTTGTTTTAATATCTCTCATGATTTTAGAGATGTTTATGATATACTTGTGATGTTTACGTATGACTTTGTATCCGTTTTACTCGTTTTCATGTTTTCGTGTTCTTTCAAGTTTTATTGAAAATTTGGCTCATTTCAAAGCTAAGTAACGTACACGGGAAAAAGCGCTATCATTAAGGATTGTAACGGAGCAAACGGGACGAGAAAGGGGGCAAAACAACAAGGTGCACGACCAACACCATTCATGCACGACCGGGCTCAGCACTGGACACACATGCCTGACCGTGCATCAACCTCAGCACGACCGTGCTGAGCAAACACAGACCTGCCCGACCAAACACCACACACCAGCACAGTCGGGCTCATCAGCCAAAGCCCCTGCACGACTGAACACCCCTTCTTGCACGATCGGGCTACTCACTCAGCAAACTAGTGCACGACCATGCACCCATTCATGCACGACCGGGCATTTGAAACAGAAACTTCCCCGAATGATCAGCACAACCCGGGCTCCTAAGGTGCATGGCCAAGCACTCTTCAAAACACATACCCGATCGGGCTCACCAACTTGCACGGTCGGGCGTGAAGACAGACCTACAACACGAGAGAAAAGGAAACATTCAGCCGTAAAGAAACGAAAGGAAAAATTATATCTTAAGAATGGAAAAGCATGCAAAAAGAGAAACAAGAAGAAAAGGAAAGATATTAGAAGAGGAAAGATGACATATTCATTCAGCTAGAAACGGGAGAGAAGGGAATTACAAAAGACACACAGAGAGAGACAGAGAGGAAGAAGACAGAGACTTGTAGGAGACATTCAAGGGGCATCAAACATGGACTTTGGTTTCGTTTGGTTATCATGTTCTTTAGACTATCTATTTCGATTATGTTTGTTTAGGGACGCATGAGTGAGTAGTCGTTTTCATTAATCTATCTTAAATGGAACCGCTTTTGATCTATCTTAAAATGCAATTTCTCGTTTTCATTTATCTATTCTTTGTCTGAGTGCTTGAATGACTTGTATTTACGATGGCCAAGTAGGTGTATGTGTTAGGGATTAGGAGAAGGACCGAAAGGAGAATTTTAGTCCTAGAAGATCGGGTTTAGAACAATCGAGGTTAGGTCATGAAAGTAGGGTAGCAGTGATTGAGGGTAAAACGGATGAATCATAGAACTTATGGGTTTATTAAGGTGTCAGCCAGGAAAGTAGGGGATAACTAGACTAGATCACATGTCTATGCCTTGAGAGAGTGTGGATATCATATTATGATCGTCTGCCTTAGATAACTTGATCAAGTTTTTGGCGTCGTTGCCGGGGAATCACTTTGAATACACATGTGTTTTGAAGAGTGCCTAGCCGTGCACCTTAGTAGCCCGGGCCGTGCTGATCATTCGAGGAAGTTTCTGTCTCAAGCACCCATTCATGCACGACCAGGCGCTTGAGACAGAAACTTCCCCGAATGATCAGCACGGCCCAGGCTGCTAAGGTGCATGGGCGGGCACTCTTCAAAACACATGCCCGATCGGGCTCACCAACTTGCACGGCCGGGTAAGAAGACGGATCTGCAACACGAGAGAAAAGGAAACGTTCAGCCGTGAAGAAACAAAAGGAAAAACTCGATTGGAAGAATGGAAAAAGCATGCCAAAGGAGAAACAAGAGAAAAGGAAAGATAAGAGAAGAGGAAAGATGACATATTCATTCGGTTAGAGACGTGAGAGAAGGAATTACAGAGACGTTGGAGACGAATTACACACAGACGTACAGAGACAGAAGGAGGAAAAAGACATAGACTTGCAGGAGACATTCAAGGGGCATAGAACAGGGACTTCACTTTCTTTTGGTTTTCATGTTCCTTAAACTTTGTATTTTTATTATATTTGTTTACGAACGCATGAGCGAGTAGTCTTTTTGTTCTAGGAGAAGGGATTAGCCCTTGGCTATCCAGAAACCGCTTTTGATTTATCTTTGAATGCAATTTCCCGTTTTCATTTATCTATTCTTTGTTTGAGTGCTTCACTTACATGTATTTGCGAATGGCCACGCAGATTCATGTTTTAGGAATTTAGGAGAAGGACCGAAAGGAGAATCGTAATTCCGGATAATCAGGTTTAGAACAACCGAGGTTATGCCACAAAAGTAGGGTAGCAGCGGTTGAGGGTAAAACGGATGAATCACAAAACTTATGGGTTTAGCATAAGGTGTCAGCTACGAAAGTAGGGCATAACTTGACTAGATCATGTGTCTATGCCTTGAGAGAGGATAGATATCATATTAGGATCGTCTGCCTTAGATAACTGGATCAAGATTGCATGATTAGATAGTTTGATTGTTGGTTTCGGTAGTCTTATGGTGAAACCGGATTCCTAGAATGTTTGTCTCAATGTTAAGAACTCATAATTTATTTGTTTTAATTATTTCAATCTTAAAACCAATATTCGTTCGTTTGCAAGTTTGATTCGTAGTTTTAGTTTAGGTTGTGTTTCATAGTCCCTGTGGGATCGACATCTAGAGTACTACACACGTGTCATGCACTTGCGGGTAGTTTAGGTTAAAAATTGTTTAACTTTGAATAAGCATCAAGTTTTTGGCGCCGTTGCCGGGGAATCACTTTGAATACACATGTGTTTTGAAGAGTGCCCGGCCGTGCACCTTAGTAGCCCGGGCCGTGCTGATCATTTAGGGAAGTTTCTGTCTTAAGAACCCATTCATGCACGACCGGGCGCTTGAGATAGAAACTTCCCCGAATGATCAGCACGGCCCAGGCTACTAAGGTGCACAGCCGGGCAGTCTTCAAAATACTTGCCCGATCGGGCTCACCAAATTGCACGGCCGAGCATGAAGACAGACCTGCAACACAAGAGAAAAGGAAACGTTCAGCCGTGAAGAAACAAGAGGAAAAACTCAATCGGAATAATGGAAAAAGCATGCCAAAGGAGAAACAAGAGTAAAGGAAAGAAAAAGAGAAGAGGAAAGATGACGTATTCATTCGGTTAGAGACGTGAGAGAAGGAATTACAGAGACGTTAGAGACGAAATACACACAGACATACACAGACGTACAGACACAAAAGGAGGAAGAAGACAGAGACTTGCAGGAGACATTCAAGGGGCATCGAACATGGACTTCGGTTTCTTTTGGTTTTCATGTTCCTTAAACTTTGTATTTTTATTATATTTGTTTATGGACGCATGAGCGCGTAGTCTTTTTGTTCTATGAGAAGGGATTAGCCCTTGGCTATCCTGAAACCGCTTTTGATTTATCTTTGAATACAATTTCCCGTTTTCATTTATTTATTCTTTGTCTGAGTGCTTCACTTACATGTATTTGCGAATGCCCATGTAGATGCATGTTTTAGGAATTTAGGAGAATAACCGAAAGGAGAATCGTAATTCCGGATAATCAGGTTTAGAACAACCCAGGTTAGGCCACTAAATTAGGGTAGCTGCGGTTGAGGGTAAAACGGATCAATCACAGAACTTATGGGTTTAGCTTAAGGTGTCAATTACGAAAGTAGAGGATAACTTGACTAGATCACGTGTCTATGCCTTGATAAAGGGTAGATATCATATTAGGATTGTCTGCCTTAGATAACTTGATCGAGATTACATGATTAGATAGTTTGATTGTTGGCTTCGGTAGTCTTGTGGTGAAACTAGATTCCTAGAACGTTTGTCTCACTATTAAGAACTCGTTAGTTTATTTTTTTTTTAGTATTTCATTCCTAAAATCAATATTTTGTTCTTTTGCAAGTTTGATTCATAGTTTGAGTTTAGGTTGTGTTGCATAGTCCGTGTGGGATCGACACCTAAAGTACTACACACGTGCATTGCATTTGTGGGTAGTTTAGGTTAATAATTGTTTAACTTTGAATAAGCATCAAGTTTTTGGCGCCGTTGCCGGGGAAGAATGCCCGGGTAGACCATTCTTAGCTACTGCTGGTGCGATGATAGACGTACAACAAGTAAAGCTTTCCCTATGTGTCGGAGACGAAACGATTGAATTCAATTTGTCCAAATCCATGAACGGACCGTCCATCAAGGAGTCTTGCTTTTGAATTGACTTGCTGGATGAGTTAACGAACGATTCGTTTGATCAAGTATGTATTTCTGATCCCCTCGTGTGATTCTTAACTCAAGTTTGCAAAGATCCAGGATTTACCGATGAAGAAGCTGAGGCGTACGCAGAATTTATGAGTGGTATTGGAGCACTAGGAGATGCCCCATGTGAGGAAATACCACACGAAGCACACGTTGACTTCGTAGTGGAGAAGGCGCCCAAACTCGAGTTGAAGCCTCTTCCTTCTTCTCTTTGGTATGAGTACCTTAAACATAATGATACATAACTCGTTATTGTTAATGGTGACTTGAGTGCAGATGAGACGCACAAGCTACTTGAATGTTTAAGAAAACATAGGAGAGTGATCAGATACACCATCGAGGATATCAAGGGACTAAGCCCTTCGTTATGCATGCATCGAATACTCATGGAGGACGAGCATAAACCATCCATCAAAGCGCAAAGGCGGCTGAACCCCAACTTAAAAGAGGTAGTGAAAAAGAGATACTAAAACTTTTGGATGCGAGTATCATATATCCTATCTCGGACAGCGAATGGGTGAGCCCTATGCATGTCGTACCAAAGAAAGGAGGAATGACGGTAGTACACAATGATAACAACGAGCTGATTCCAACAAGAACGATCAAGGGATGGAGGATGTGTATAGACTACTGCAAGCTCAACAAAGCGACGAGAAAAGATCACTTCCCCCTCCCATTCATCGACCAAATGTTAGAACGGTTAGCGAATCATGCCTATTTTTGTTATTTGGACGGATATTCTGGTTTCTTTCAGATTCCCATTCATCCTCAAGACCAAGAGAAGACGACTTTCACGTTTCCTTATGGGACATTCGCTTAACGTCGTTTGCCTTTTGGCCTCTGCAACGCTTCGGCTACTTTCTAGCGTTGCATGATGGCAATATTTTCTGATTGAATCGAGCATATTATGGAAGTGTCTATGGATGATTTTTCTGTTTATGGCCCTACATTCGATGATTGCCTCATTAACGTTACTAGAGTGTTGCAGTGATGTGAGGAAGCGAATCTCGTTCTGAATTGGGAAAAATGCCACTTTATGGTGAAGAAAGGTCTTGTACTTGGACACATGATCTCATTGAGGGGCATAGAAGTCGACAAAGCCAAAATCGAGGTAATCGAAAAAACCCTCTTTGAGTTCACCGCCAAATTGAATTCACAAGTAAGCAAACATAGAGGAGAACCCTAGGAGGGTACACAACATCCATCCATCCATTCAAAAGCCCTCTTTGATGAAAGACACAACAAGTAGTCGGGAATTGATTCGGGATCATCTCCCGTTTGATATTTCTATGCTCCTTACTCCACTGTTTTTTTATTTTGTTTAGACTCATGATCGAGTAGTAGATTTATTCTAGGAGAAAGGATTAGCCCATGGCTATCCCGTAACCATCTTCGATTTGTTTAGGAATGCATTTCCCCTGTTTCATTTATCTATTCTTCGTCTGAGCGCTTAATGACTTGTATTTATGAATGGCCACGTATATGCATGTGTTAGGGATTAGGAGAAGGACTGAGAGGTGAATTCTAGTCCTAGAAAATCAGGCTAAGAACAACCGAGACTAGGTCACCAAAGTAGGATAGTAACGGTTGAGGGTTGAATCGGGTGAATCATCAATCGTAATGGGGTTTAGTTGGGGTGTCAGCCATGAAAGTAGGGGGTACTCTTCGTACGGATTTTTTATTAGAGTGACATATTTGCGCTTAGGATTAGGATTAGGAATAAGATGGATACTTAGTAAAAAAAAATTCGTGCTTTAGTCATCTTTGCGACCTTGTCGAATCGTGAACAATAGTCTAGGTTTGCTTAGAAGCCTTTTGGATACCGATTAGTCGAGTAGTTGTGTTTGAAGCCACGATCGATAGTTGAATTCATTCCTTAGATTTCGGTACCAAGTAGTCATATATCTGTGTATACCGTCTAGCCTTTGCTTAGTTGATATATCTATATCGTTCATGAGTTATTAGATTCCACACGCTTATACTCCGTTGTCATCTAGGATAAGTTTATGACTATTCCGAGTTAGGATTGACATGAAAACATCGACGATCGATGGTTCGGGTCTAAGTGGTAGGAAGAGGCGTTGTTCTACGTCCTAAGGGTTAGAGTGATGTGTAATCAAGAAAAGAAAAATAAAATAAAATAATAAGATCTCCAATAACGCACCTCTTCACTCCGCTAAGGTCACACGACCTTATGAGTGTGCCATAGGGAACCTGGGTCTAAGTAGAAAGCCATCCCTCTTCGACTTCGACGTCCTAGGAACAAAGCGTGGATCTAAGTGTCGAAAGAAAAAAAGAAAAGAAAAAATGAATAAGAACGAGTAAAATGAGTTTAATGATATCAAAAGCTTAGGGGAATTGGTATGGAGATTGCTTGGACGTTGCCTAGGGTTGTGAAATAGACTTAGATTTTTTGTAGGATTTCATGGCTCGGAACTTTCGGTAGATATAAGGCTATACTCGGTACGCTTAGGCCTTTATTCATGTGACCCGCTGATTTACGAAATAACTAACTCTTCGAACTTTTTGTGCTAGTATCCATCGTTATTAGATTCTTCTTGTACTTGGCTTTAGTTGTTGTTTGAGGACAAACAAAGGTGCACGTCTGGGGGAGTTTGATAACACGTAAAGTGTATCAATTTTAGGCTAGGTATTAGTATCATTTTCGCGTATATTTCTTAGTTAGAGTTACATTTCCGATATGATTCTTCTTTACATACGCCCGTTTTGTTGGTTTTCAGGTTTTAAGTCGACAAGGCCTAAATGAGCATAAAAAGACGAATTCCTGAGTAAACCCACACAAATTGAAGATAAATTCACTCGGAGCCAAAATCAAGCCTCGGAACTCAAAGGAACACTCGAGCAACAAGCAGAAAAGAGAAAAAACAAGGATAGAAGAGTGCCCGCTCGTGCACTGAGGTCCACCCGCTCGGGCAAAACCTACGGGGTTTAATTGCAACACCTTGCACGACCGGGCACGAAGACTACATGATCGGGTAGTGATACCCGATCGGGCGCAATCAAGGTACCCGCTCGGGCGTTAATTGTTCCTGAAAATCCCCGAGAGTTTACACGACTCGGGCTGATCAACCACACGATCGGGTGCTGATGCCTAATCAGGCAAGACGGAGTACACGACCGGGCGCGCCTCTGCACGAACAGGTAAAAGGTGTACCCAAGCGGGTCGCCTTTCTGGCAACAAACTAGATCTTGAATTCAAACGAGCAAATTAATAGACCAGAACAGATCCAGATGCAAAGGGGTGACGCCTAGGGCAAGGAAAGGCTTGGAAATCATCAGGAAAGGCTCAGGAGACGCTGGAGAAGGAGAGAAGCATCAATCCATACATCGGTAACACAATAGGGAAAACCGAGGCATCGGGTTTCCTAGGGTTTATCTTGTTTAGGGTTATGTTATCTTCTTCGATAGCAAACTCCATGAGTGAGTAGATTCCCAACTATGGGTTAGGGATATCGGATTGTAACGGATGTACGATTTTATGCGTTAATGCTTAGATTTATCTTATTCATCTTGATACTCGGTTTTACAATCAACATCATAACTCTTATACTAGTGCTGCCCGCTCAGTAACATAGGAATTCATACTTTGCTGGTAGGTTAAATTATGAATCCGGAACCGTTGAGTTGTAGGTTAAGTTCGATTAAAGAGAATTTGACCGGTCGGTTAATCGACTTAGGAATTAGGATTGCGTTCGTAACACTGCCATAGTACGGATTAGTCGCTGCTGGAAGGTAGGGTTGCACGTACGTATGGTTAGGAGGTTTAGGCTCGGAAGAATCACTCCTCACCTTAGAGCATGAATTTCCCGTCATCAAGATAATTCGATAGGTTTATGATCTTTAGTTGTTACATCCATACGATTTTCGGTATCCCGACACCCGTAGTGTTCTTCATCGCCAAGCCTTCCGAATCCCTCTATCGTTGTCACCATTTAGTTTAGTTCTTTAGATATTTCTAATCACCCCATTATCTACTTCTCACCTTCTTAGTTTAGTGATATTCTTAGGATAAGGCTGCATTAGTCCCCAGAGTTCGACCCTGGTACTACATGAACCGTATACTTGCGGTGAAGTGGTCTAGGAAATATATTTAGCTTGATATTTCCGACATTAAGATGACTCAATCTAGCCACGTTCCTATGCCTTGAGAGAGGGTAGGTTCTACATTATGATCGTCCCCCTTAGATATCTTGATAGGGAATGCACAATTTGATAGATCGGAGATAGGTTTCGGAGGCTATGCGGTGAAACCGGAATCTAGAATGTTTGTGTCTTTGTTTAGAACTCATATATGCACTACATCATCATCATACGTGAATCTTATCATCCTATTCCTTCGCAGCAAGCATTGATTCTAGTTTTGATTCTTAGATCGGGTTACATTAGTTCTCCTGGGATCGACACCTTAATCACTATACATGTGCGTGCACTTGCGGGTAGTTTAGGTTAACTTGTTTAACTTGACACGTATCAAGCTCCGATTGCGTTATCTGAAGAGCATCCTGCAGAGCATATTTTGTTGTCCGAATTGTCGTTTCCAGATGTTCGATATGTTGTTCTTGCGTGTAACTCTGTTAAACCATAGTCGTAGTGTCCTCGACGATATCCTTTTGGTGTGAACCGAGACCGTATAGACGTCCCTTATACGGTCTAACAGACTACAAATAAAACAAGTCATAGTTAGCATAGTTAGAAAATATTTTATTAAATTAAGAATTATAAACAATAATCTTATTATTTACCTAAATTTTGTACTTTTGTATAGGACTGAGATCGTTGGGTGTTGAATCGCAGGCTTGTGATTGTCGTGTAATCTTCTTTGTCATAGCTTTCAAAGTTCGTTCTACCCAAGGATCGAGGAGTTAGGGTTTTTCGCTCTCTTCCACGACGACGAACATCTTCTTGGTTTGGGTTTTTACAACGAGCTCAAGAAGAGTCGGTTCTCTTCCCATTTTCTGCATTTGTAACATTATATTAATATAATTAGATAACATATTTATATAATAATAAAATTGAAGTAATATATTAAAATAGATTTTACCAATTCTTTCTTTCGTTTCGGGAATGATTATGATCCCGAAGTATGGCGATACGGACAATCTCTGGAACTTTCTCATCGTACCGATGTTTCTTGGCTTTCTGGCTCTTGGTCTTGAATTCCTCGGACTCCCAATGTTGAACGAGTTGGTTGAATACCTCGTCTGTTGCCCAGGTCGGTTTGGTATTCTTCTTGTAATAGTTGTGCTTGGCGTTGTTCATCGTTAAGCTTAATCGGGCTTGCATGTTGTGCATCCAAACTGCATAGATGTGCGACGTATCCTTCTACTCCATCTACTGAAAAATTAAATTGCAATAAATTAGTTTACAGATAAAAGTAAATATAATTTAAAAATTAAATTTTATATTAAAATTTTACTTATGATGAATGTACACCACCATCAGCGGCATATGACTTCTGGTGTCACCTGTCAGGAATAGTAGAGTCCATCTTGTAGCGATCCTTGGATGATGTTATTGTTCGTATGTTTCAAAATATCATCCACATCAAACATGCACGTGAAAATGAAATGATTAGATGATATTTATAATTAAAGACAATATAAATTATGTAATTAAAGTCTTACCAGAACGTTCTATCAAGATGTTCAGGATCAATAATCAGGACGGATGAACACTCGTGGAAACTATCGATCAAAGCTTCTATGTCAACCATATTATCTTCTTCATCAAATATTGGTGGTGCCGATATAGGTGAAGGAGGCCGATATGGTAGCGGTGGAGGCGGTGGCGGGGCTCCTACCGAACCTGACATGGTGGCGATAGAAAAAATAAATTGACGCGACTATTGGGTTCTCAACAGCCATCCATTGCAATTTCCAAGGAATGCCCATTGTGAATGCTTGTTCTCGAGGAAACGGACGCCGAAACGGTGTTACGTCTCCCTTTGCAATGAGCATCCATTGGAAATTCCAAATGATGCCCGTTGAGAACCAAAACCAATGTTGTAGGCGTAGTTAGTCATGATGACACTATTCAACGGACGTCTGTTGCAACTTACAATCAATACCCATTGGAAGCATTTCAATTGTCATCCGTTGCAAATTAGCAATGGGTATCTGTTAGCATCGACCAACTGTCATCCATTGGCGGCCTAAACAATCGCAATGAGCATCCGTTGGCGATCTAAACCATCGCAACGGATGTCCGTTACGAGTTTCCAATGGATACCCGTTGACATATTATAAACCTTGAAAAGTTTCTATTTGTCGATCAGAATTTAAAGTTTCAACTGGTTTCCGTTACGATTGGCAACAGATGCTCGTTGAATTGTGAATATATTAAGTTAAAAATATATTTTTAACAAGTTAGAGAAAATTATATGTTACAGTTACATAATTCACATTTCTTCTTCGGTAGATTCTTTGATTGGCAAGACTTCCTTCAATTGTTCATTGAATCGTCGTTTCATTTTTTGCATCTTCTGGTTCAACGTCTTCATAATTGCGTATGTATTCTCCATCTATGTCAGTTCTTGTGAGAATCTCCTCCCGATTGTCTGTATCAATTAATCCTATCGGCTCTGGGTGATCAGTTTTCAACGGATCTTTATTTTCATCTGTGCTTATAACTTCTTGCGGCTTAATCTCTCTCTTCGACGTTTCAATGTTGTTGGATATTGCACGTAATATACTTGATCTACTTGATCTATTGTGATGAATGGATCATACTTACCATATTGTCGTGCTGGATTGATATCAATTCTTCCCCATCGATATTTTCGTGTACCATGTCCTACGGATGTGTCGAACCAGTTACTTTTAAAAAGCATTACCTTCAATTCAACGAGATCTAGATATTCCACCTGTAGGATTTGGTGCAAAATGTCATAGAAATTATCACCATACATTTCGTTATTAGCGCAAATGTTGTAATTGTATGTGCTTCCATGTTTTTCATGTTCATACATGTGGAATGTGTATCAACAAGTAAACAAAATTAGCCAACACATAACATTTCGTGCAGAACCATTAGCCAAATCTTTTAACCATATAGGATGTCTCTCATCAGAAGATTTGACCTATATAACAAAAAAACAAATGAATAATTATAACATAACATTTTAGTTTTATATATATAACGTACGAATGTACGTTTACTCGCGTAATCTCTCAACCATGAGCCATAATGTTGAACTTCCATTTTCGTGAGTTCATCTGCATTTAGATGAGGATATGTACCCATTACTTCTTCATTAAATATCCTTCAATGAAAATACATTAACATATATATTTTTTAAATAATTATATTTGTGTTTAAACATCAATTTTCATTGTTTTGTACCTTTCGAAAGGTAATAGCTCTTGACAATTTAGTAATATGAATATGCGGATGTGATTATATTCCTCTAGTGTTAACCAATATTCTTCGGATTTACCTCTTGTACATCCAATCAGTGTAAATATCTCAGGAATTGTGCCAAATTACGGAATATATGACTCGAATAAAATATATTGAAATATGTGATTTCTTTCAACAAATATTGTTTAACAATAGATCCTTCAACCGCTGCTTTGTTTTTTGCTTTTTCTTTAAATGAAAGAAAAACCTTTCGAAAGGATATATCCATTTGAATTGAACTGGCCCATCGAAGAAGGAAGGCGGAAAAACTTTTTCCAATGAGCATAATACTTGAGAGATATTGTTTTTCATTATTTCCTAGTCATCCCTTTTAAAATTTCTTGAACATATATTTCTGAAAAATATGCTAATTTCACATAGCACATTGTGAACGTTTCGTGGTAAAAGCTCAGTAAATACAATTGGAATGAGTCGCTACATGAAAACGTGATAATCGTGTCTTTTCAACCCAATCAACCTCGAACCAACCATATCCACACGTCGAGCAATGTTCAATGCATATCCATTTGGAAATTTAACGTCTTCTATTAACCACCTTAGTAATGCGGTTTTCGCTGGCTCAGACAATCTGAATATATGGATAGATACCCTTCCTTCTCGTAACTCCAACTCAGGTCTTTGACATATTGTCTTCAAATATTTTTTTGATTGTATATTATCCTTAGTTTTTCCCGTCACATTCAAAACAGTACTGATGATGATGTTATCAAAAAAAGTTATTTTTTATATGCACAACATCTATATTATGACGCAATATGAGTGATTTTCCAATATGGTAGTTCCCAAAAGCTACTACGTTTATACCAGTTATGTCATTCACCTTGGCCTTTTGGTTTTCGATGCCCACGATCTCCACCGCATTCTATCGATTCTTGTAAATCATCCATTGTATTTAATCATTTGTAAAGGATTTTGTTCTGGTTTGCATGCACGGTGCCTCTTTATTTTTTACCACGTTCTTTTAGAAAATATTTTTATCTTTTCTAAAAGCATGTCCACGGGAAATAAATCTTCTATGACAATCAAACCAACATGGTTTCTTCTCATGTACTAGTCGAAATTAATCTATATCTTCCACAATATGGACATGCCAATCTCTCGTGCGTACTCCATCCAGATAACATTCCACAGGTAGGAAAGTCACTAATATCCACAACAAGACTGCTTTTAATATGAAATTTTGCTTATTACTCACGTCATAAGGAAGAATTCCAATATTCCACAAATATCTTAATTCATGAATCAAAGGCTACAAAAAGACATCGAAACTTTTCTTCGAATGTTTTGGTCATCCAGCAACATCAGAAACATTACTTCTCTTTTCAAACACATATCGGGAGGCAAATTATAAGGAGACAAAATGCTATGATCATGGACAACGTTGAGGACGCAACTCGAACCGTGGCGAATAAAGAGGACGTGACTCATGCTGAGTGATGCGTATCAGAGTTAAATATAACCTAATCTACCCGCAAGTGCACGGCACGTGTGTAGTATTTTAGGTGTCGATCCCACAGAGACTATGCAATGCTACCTAAACCCGAACTACGAATCAAACTTGCTAACGAAAGAGTGGTGATGAAGAATAACAATACTGAAAGTAAACTAAACTACTTGGGTTCTAACGATGAGATAAACGTCCTAGGAAACCGGTTTCACCACAAGACTACCGAAACACACGATCAACCTATCTATCATGCAATCCCAGTTAAAGCTATCTAAGGCGGACGATCCTAACATGATATCTACCCTCTCTCAAGGCATAGACACGTGATCTAGACAAGTTGCCCCCTACTTTCGTGGCTGACACCTTGAACTAAACCCATAAACTCTGTGATTCGCCCGTTCACCCTCAACCGTTGCTACCCTACTTTCGTGGCCTAACCTCGGTTGTTCTAAACCTGACTTTCTAGGACTAGAATTCTCCTTTCGGTCCTTCTCCTAACCCCTAACACATGCATCTACGTGGCCATCGCAAACACAAGTAAATTCAAGAACTCAGATAAAGAATAGATGAACTAAAACGGGAAGATGCATTCAAAATAGATCAAAAGCGGTCTCGGGATAGCCAAGGGCTAATCCCTTCTCCTAGAACAAACAAACTACTCGCTCATGCGTCTGTAAAGAAACATAAACATAGTAGAAAGTCTAAGGAACATAAAAACCAAACAAAACCGAAGTGGTGGTGCTTGATCTCCAATGCTCCTCGCTTATCTCCTCGCAAGAATCTGCTCTAACTTTGCTGAATTCTTCTCCTCTGTATGCTTGCTGTAACGGCGTCTTTTTGCCTCCTTTTAAGCCTCCTAAGTCGGTCCAATTGTTGCCCTAATTGCCCCACGAGTTCCCTTATGTTTTAAGTTAAGTTTACTTAAGTTTTGAGCAGTTTCGGGCCGCTACCCGCTCGGGTAATGAGTGTACCCGCTCGGGTGCGGCTAGGGCAGTTCGTGCGCGTCCTGTGGTGCTGGAATGGTGCCCGATCGGGCATGGCATGTGTGCCCGCTCGGGCACAAGGCAAAATGGTCCTAAATGCTTGCCCGAGTCGTGCTAAATGGTCCACACAATTGGCCGTAGGTTTTGCCCGATCGTGCAAAGGTTGTGCCCGACCGGGTGAGGCTTTTCCATGCTCAATCTCGTCCCGTTTGTCCCGTGATGATCCCCAAAGTTGCTCCTTAGCTCCGTGCATGTTCCTTTAGCTCCAAAATAGTCCAAATACGCGTAAAAACCTGTAAGAACATGAAAAGCACGAAAGCAAGTAAAACGGATACGGAATCATACGTAAAACATCACATATGTATCAAAAACGTCTCCTAAATCGTGCAAGAAATACGTATGAAAACGAGATGATCAAAATCCCCCAGACTTGAATGTTTGCTTGTCCCTAAGCAAACGTAAACGTGGAATACATGGGGTATGAAAATACGAGAATCCCCCTTCTCCTAGAAACACCGCTAAAGCGAACCTAACCGATCAACTAGCAAATCGAGAGCAAATTCGGCCTAATCGAGTTTTCAGCCTTAATCCTAGGTCCACCACGGTTACCCATAAGAAAGTAAATCAAAGGAGACTAGACACGCTACCGTAACTCCCTCCACCAGACAAGACTTCAGACTATGCTAAACCTAGGTCAACCGAGGATACTTGTTTCTTTCTTTCCGAGCTTCTTTCTTTCTTCTTTTTTTTTTCTTTTTCTTTTTCTTTTTCTTCTTTTTGTTATTCTTTTTATGAATTTTCTTTCTTTTGTTTTCTTTTATTTTTTTCTTTTCCATTTTTTTCTTTTCTTTTCTTCTTTTTCTTTGCATACACACTAGGCTTCTAGGACGTCGGATTTGAAGGGACCCAGCCTCTACTTAGACCCAGACTACCGATGACGGTATACTCATGCATCTCGTGTAAGAGTGCAGCGGAGTAGGTGGCTTTTTGTGCCTTGCCCTTAGGACGTAGAAAGATGATCGCCAACCCACCACTTAGACCCGAGCCACCGAAGGAGTAACAAGGTCGATGCACTCATATCGATTTTTGATCATGCTTATTAGGCACTATTTCTATCGACAGCGGAGTGTTAGTGTGCGCTTTTTAATCTGCAAAACAAGCTCGATTTTATATGATCCAATGATCCTCAATGTAACCAAAGTAAAGTGTCGTCTACACGAAGTATGACCATCTGGGTAGAGAAAATAAACGACAGACCAGCCTAGCAACCTCGTCTAAACATCCCCACAAGTAACACTAGGATTCCCAAGAACTACGACCTATTGTTTTTCAGCCGACTAATAAGCTCTAACGCATAGGAAAACCTAGCTCAATCATGCAAAGTCTAACGGAAAAGGTCAACCTCTTAAGCATTCCTAAGTTCAGGGTTCATCTCAAAACGTGGCACCGGACAAGTGCCTTGGGACGACTCTGACTCAATGAAAACAAAAACAAACTAAAAATCGCAAAAATAACCTAAAAACTAAAAATCAAAGGAAAATGAAACGAAATCACCTGAAAAACGTGAGCTGCTCCCCCAGACTTGAATTGAACGGCGTCCTCGACGTGAAGCTCCGATGGAGGATGAAGGAAGTGAAGCACATTTGTGGTGTTATTTTTTTTGTTTTGTTTTTTTTATGGAAATTAAATAACCGAGTCTTAAACATGAAAAGTAAAAACAAACAGCTGGGTTGCCTCCCAGAAAGCGCTTATTTAACGTCATAAAGCTTTGACGTCTCCATTCCTCATGCGTGCGCGACGGGTGGATCGGAAAGGGAAATGGAGTTTCCACTTCCGATCGGTTGAGCGGCTTGGTAGAGCTTAAGCCGCTGTCCATTGGCGTTGAACGTGTCACCCGCATCACTCCATAGTTCCACATCTCGTACCTGAAAAGGATCAGACCAACAAGGCAGTAGGTCGCCCGAGAAAGACTTAGGTCGAGAATTAGAAAGTGGAACGAAATCACCTGATTGGAAGTCATGAGGTAGGGTCTTCTTATCGTGCCATCCCTTAGGCACATCATGCACGGGGTTCACTTGCTCGCTGTCCAAGGTTGGATAAGGGGTATCTGCGTTGAAAAGTTTAATGACATCTTTTTCCATTACCTCGTGCAAGTGCGGGTGCAGCCTCCTTTGAATTTCGAGTGAAGGTTCGTGGCTGTCCTCCCTATAATTCCCGTACATACATATTGAAGAGCTGAGCCTCTTACGCTTCTTCACGCGTGTGGGCTGTCTTCTCATCTCATCTGCACTCATGTTAGCATTTAAAACAGCAAGATATGTTTTATCGGAATCAACGTACTCATACCGAGAATAAGGCTTCTCCATGCTCAATCTCGTCCCGTTTGTCCCGTGATGATCCCCGAAGTGCTCCTTAGCTCCGTGCATGCTCCTTTAGCTCCAAAATGGTCCAAATACGCGTAAAAACCTGTAAGAACATGAAAAGCACGAAAGCAAGTAAAACGGATACGGAATCATACGTAAAACATCACATATGTATCAAAAACGTCTCCTAAATCGTGCAAGAAATACGTATGAAAACGAGATGATCACGTCAAAAACTGCTCTAACTTTTAATATGAAATTTTTCTTATTACTCACGTCATAAGGAAGAATTCCAATATTCCACAAATATCTTAATTCATGAATCAAAGGCTACAAAAAGACATCGAAACTTTTCTTCGAATGTTTTGGTCATCCAGCAACATCAGAAACATTACTTCTCTTTTCAAACACATATCGGGAGGCAAATTATAAGGAGACAAAATGCTATGATCATGGACAACGTTGAGGACGCAACTCGAACCGTGGCGAATAAAGAGGACGTGACTCATGCTGAGGAGGACGCGACCCTTGCTGAGGAGGAAGCGACCCATGCTGAGGAGGACGCGACCTATGTTGCCAAGGACGCGACTTGTGTTGCCGAAGACGCGACCCGTGCCGTAGAAGAAGCGACCCGAGCTGAACCGAAGGGACAGAAGGTGGACGTGACTTGAAAGAAGGATGTTGGTCCCGTGACCCATGCTATGGCTGTAGAGGAGGAAGCCTTGACCCTACCAGCAGGTCCCGTGACCCGAGCTAAAGCTAAGAAGCTCAAGGAGGCAATCGTTGGGATTCTCACGACCGTTCAAGTTCAAGATGAATATTCGAGTCCTCAAGAAAATTCCAACATCCACATTATACTTCAGACCGAAGCACAACTCACAACGATCAACAATTAGGGTAAGTGTTTCGTGTGTGCTCTTTTCCCACCGTTGGTTTTGTCCCACGTGGTTTTCCAAGGACGGGTTTTTAATGAGACCACGACTCACTTTCGTTTCCTAATTTTTGATCTGAGACTTCATACGTTAACCGTATCGAAGTAATATATGTTTATATTTAATTTGAATTTGAGATATTTTTATTTCATTTAAATCAAGCCTTGAATGGCTTCCTAGCATTTAATGTTCATTGAAGTCTTGCATGACTTCATTTTGCCTACTTATGGCCAGCCATGCATGTTGGAAGAACAAGTTTGAATTTTGAATTTTATCTTTGAATTTCTCTTTGAGAATTCTTCTTTGTTGGTGTATAATATCCAGCAAGTAATGGTGTGTAATATCCAATAGATCGTTCGTTCTTCGTAGGTGCGCCACATCCACGAAGCAAGCCGGTAAATCGAGAGCTTTTCCGCAACTCTCGTGTGACCATTCACCCCATATGCCTTGTGTAAGGAGTCTTCCGACTCGGCTGCAGTAAGGACTATCCTTCCTACCTTCGTTCTTGGTTGCTCGTACGCTATTTGTTTCGCTTGTGGGCTGCTCCGGTGTGCTAGTGTGCAGGTTGTCCGTGAGTTTTCTGTGTTTAAAATCATTATGGGATATAAAGGTATAAAAACCAGCCGAGTAAACGAGAGGTTGATTAAGGCTCTTGCAGCTCGATTGGAGCAAAGCCTTGGCAACAAAATGGAGGAGTTTCGTCATGAAACTCAGGCCCGACAAAGAGACAATCATACTTTCCAACAACGAGAAAGGAATCAGCATGAGGAGGACAACAACTATTACGAATGAGGCAGTTCAGCATCGTCTCAAAGTATTCAAAGGAGACGCCGAGGGGTGCGGGAAGGCCGAGACGATCCGAGGGATGATCTTGCTGGTCTTAGGCTCAAAATCCCTCTGTTTCATGGCAAGGCCGATCTAGACGCCTACCTAGAATGGCAGAAGAATATTGAACTCGTGTTTGGTTGTCAACACTACACCGAGGCAAAGAAGGTTAGGGTTGCTGCCACGGATTTCTACGATTATGCCTTGAGTTGGTGGGATCAGTTCGTGACTTCTACATAGCGTAATGGAGAGGAGCTAGTAGCGACGTGGCTGGAAATGAAAGCCATCATTCGCAAGCGGTTTGTCCCAAGCCATCATCACTGAGAGATACATAGAAGACTAAGGAAAATTACCCAAAGGAACCGAACCATGAAGGAGTATTATCAAGAGATGGAGTTGCTGATGTTGTGGGCTGATATCTCGGAGGATAGAGAGGCGCTAATGTCTCGTTTCTTCGGAGGCTTGAATCTGTAAATTCAAGACAGCTTGGAGATGCAACACTATGTGGAAGTCAAAGAGATTCTCCATAAGGTGATTTTAATCGAACAACAACTCCAGCGGAGAAGGAGCTCTCGTTCTAACTTTTGGGATGGGAAATGCAGTCATCAACGAGAGGAAAACCGAGCTATCGAAGGAGAGACAAATCTGTTCCAGCAACTCGAGATGCAATCAAAGTGGTTCCAGCGGCACCACGAGACAAAGGAAAGACCGAGTCCACTACCTTGAGGGCTCGGGAAGTGCTTCACGTGTCACGGAAGGGAATACTATGCAAGTGAATGCATGAACAAGAGAGTCATGATCATTCGTGACGATGGTGAGTTCGAATCCGAGGACGAAGCAGCTGAAAACTCGGACGGAACATATGAGAAAAAACTGGCCAAAGGAGAGATGTTGGTAGCACGACGATCCTTGAGCGTGTAGCCTAAGTTTGACGAACAAGAACAACGAGAAAACTTATTTCACACCCGCTATCTTGTTCACGGAAAGGTTGTAGCGTGATTATAGACGGAGGATGTTGCACGAACGTTGCAAGCGCTACCATGGTCTGAAAACTCGGATTGAAGGTCCAAAAGCACCTGAGGCCGTATAAACTCCAGTGGTTTAACGAAAAATGGCGAGATGAATGTGACCAGCCAAGTAACCGTGCCTATTGTAAATACGAGAACGAAATCTTGTGTGACGTTCTTCCAGTGGAGGTGAGCCATATCCTTCTCGGTATACCGTGGCAATCGGATCGCAAGGAAAACATGACGGTTTTACTAACAAACATTTTTTTAAGTTTAATGGCAGGAAAACCATTCTTATTCTTTTGATGCCAAAGGAAGTGCAGCAAGATCAAATGAACTTAAAACAGTAAGGAGAATGTGTACTTAAATCTTCAAATTTCTACGCGAGATTGGGTGAGATCAAGAAATCTCTTCACTCTAACCAATCCGTATTATTATTCGTGTTTAAGGAAGCTCTTTCCAGCTTGACTAAACTTGCACCGGTCAAAGGAATCTGAAATCGTTGATTGGTTTTTTACTCTCTTTTTTTTTTTGCATTCTAAGCATGAGCATTCTAAGTTATTTTAATTTTATAAATAAAATGGTAAAATTGGAAGTTTATAATTGACTTTAGGGATAAAAAACAGTACAGATGAGAGGACATACGAAACGTGAAAGGAGAGAATGGAAGCGTGGAGGCAAAGAGCAGAAAATGGATGAACTAGAAAATAGAGTTTGAACATGAACAAGAGCATATAAACAGAAATATAATATTTTTACATAAATTATAGAAAGATTATCATAAGAAATATATATGGATCTTAAAAAGTTTATATAGTTTATTAAATTTTAAATGAAAATTTTGTATTATACAAGATAAATAGTTGATAAAGTTATTTTTTACAAATATTAAATTTTAAAAACTATTAAAATCAAAACTATTAGAGATGACCGACCATTTTAGATTGATCTTGAAAAAAATGATTTGAGTTGTTTTATTTCAGTTATTAATTAAATATAGTGGATAATTTATAATTTATTTAAAATTTTTTAATAATTGAATAAATGAGATTAGTCAAATATATCTTTATATTTTTTATATATGTCAATAGTTTAGAATTATATATTAAATTATTTGACCATATGCTTTGTTTTATTTTTTATTTGATGGTCATCAATTATTATCATTTATTAATAATAACTAAATCAATTACAATTTATTTTTATTCTGATCATAATATTTATAGTTATAATTGAAACAAACCATTGTACAATGGAAACAAATCAAATTTTGTTCAATTATTGTTGATTGTTATTTATTAAATCCAAATAATTCGTATAAATATATATGATGTAAATTGAATCCAAATTCAAGAGGTCATATTTCTTGGATACTCTTTATATTCAATGAACTACTCTAATGATAAATTTCAATATTTATATAAATATTTGATATATATTTTTTAAAAGATTAAAAAGGAAAAAAGGTTTTGTTTATTTTTTATATTATTATAATCATACAGAGGAAATATATATGTAAAAAAAAGAACAATGAAATAAATACAAGAAATAAAGACAACACCTATTTCTTATAAACTAGACGTTAACAAGTAAAGAACTCTAGTTCCAATAATATTTGAACATTTATATCTCTAATACTCCCCCTCAAGTTGGAGTATATAAAGTTGAAATATCCAACTTGCCAAGAAGAGTGTGAAAACGCTCTCGACCAAAAGCTTTAGTAAAAATGTCAGCTAGTTGATATTCAGAGGCAATCTTAGTTGGCAAGATAAGGCTGAATTTATAGTGTTGGCGGATGAAGTGACAGTCGATCTCGATGTGTTTGATGTATTCGTGAAATACCGAATTGGCAACGATATGGATGGCGACTTTATTATCACATTGAAAAAGGACATAAATGTTGCATTGAACTTGCAGCTCTTTGAGAAGATGATCTAACCAAACTATCTCACAAGTAGTACTGGCCATGGCGCGATACTCGGCTTCAACTGAAGAGCGAGATACCAGATCCTGTTTCTTTGATCGCCATGATATAGGGGCACTTCCAAGGACAATGATGTAACCGGTAGTAGATCATCGAGTATTAGCGCAACCGGCCCAATCGGCATCACTATAAGCTTATAGAGTGAGTTTGTAGTCTGCTGGAAAAAAAAACCCATTGCTAGGACATCCTTTGAGATAACGAAGAACCTGAAAAGTAGCATCAAGGTGATGTTGTTTGGGATTATGCATGAAATGACTTAAGACATTTACCAAAACATATATCAGGTCGAGTAATCGTTAAGTATAGTAAAAATCCAATAAGTCGACGATACAGTCTTGGATCCGAGCATGGTTGACCATCAGCTTTGAGATTGATGTTAGCTCCCATTGGTGTAGAAGCAAGCTGACATTAGAGAAGTCCATATTCAGTTAAGATGTCAAGGACATACTTTCATTGATTAATCATGATTCCTGTAGGAGATCATGCCACTTCTATCCCTAAGAAGTATTTGAGCCTTTCGAGATCTTTGATTTTACACTGTTGATCAATGAGTGTTTTTACTTGAGCAATACCGTGACTATCATTTCTTGTAATAAGCACATCGTCAACATATATGAGTACTAGAAAGAAAGAAGAACCGATAGTAAGAGTGAAAAGTGAATGGTCACATTGAGACCATTGAAAACCAAAAGAGATAAGGGAACGAGTAAACTTGTGAAACCAATTTCGAGATGCTTGTTTCAAACCGTAGAGAGACTTTTGAAGTTTGCAAACACGTTGCTTGTGAAAAACCTTGTGGAATCTTCTTTTTCAAGATCTCCATGAAGAAAATCGTTGTTGACGTCCAATTGATGAATTTCCCATTTCCTAACAGCTGCTATAGCAATTAAGCATCGAACAATAACGAGTTTGGCTAAGGGCGCAAAAATCTCATGAAAATCTACACCTTCAACTTGCGTAAATCCTTTCGCAACCAAGCACGCTTTATATTGTTCTATAGTTCCATCAGGGTTGTATTTAACTTTAAATACCCATTTTGAGTCGATTGTGAGTCGATTGTGTGCTTTCCTGGAGGAAGATGAGTGAAATCCCAAGTATGATTCTCTTCTAAGGCATATATTTCCCGTTGCATTTCCTCTCTCTAATTTTTATGCTTAACAGCCTGATGAAATGAGGTAGGTTAATATGTCTTACAGATGGCTAAAAGGAAAGCATTGTGTGAACAAGAAAAATGAGAGTAGGATAAATGATGAGTAATCGAGTGTACCGCAATAAGAGCAGTTGATGTGGATGAATTATTTGTAGGAAGCGAAGGAGGTAAGGCAACCTCAAAATCGGCAAGTCTTCGGGGCAGCATCCGAGTGCGTTTCCCATGCTCCAAAGAAAGCATGTGTTCAAACTCCTTTTCATTAGAATTTATACCGGTAACAACCTCAGAATTCTCCTCATGGGTAGTCAAACCGGTGTTGCTGGTATCATAAACTGGAGATGGAACAGATTTTTTAGCACGTGGAGACAAGCACCAAGTGGACTCGGTAACTTGTTGAGTTACTTGTTTGTCAATGAGTTGACGCCAATAGTTCACATCCTTTCCACCATTTTGACTTTCATTTGTAATTACATAAGGAAAGATTTGTTCCTGAAAGCTTACATCACGAGATATATAGACTTGTTGGTTTGTTAGATCAAACATTTTATATCCCTTTTGTCCATGTGGATATCTAAGCAAAGTTCCTGGTGCAGCTCGCTCTCCAAATTTGTTCCTGTAAACACTTGGAACATGACGGTAACATAGACAACCAAAAACACGAAGATGATTATACGAAGGAATTTTATTAAACACAATTTCATACGAAGTCTTATTTTCTAACGTTGAAAGAAGCATCATATTTATCAAAAAAGCAGCAGGTAGGACGCATTCACCCCAAAATTTTATAGGTAAATTTGCTTGGAAGCGCAATGCTTGGGCAACTTCTAATAGATGACGGTGTTTTTTTTCTACTGTACCATTTTGTTCAGAAGTATAAGGACAAGAACTTTGAATAGAAACTCCATTTTCAGCAAAAAAGACAGTCAAGTCACGATGTGCAAATTCAAGGCCATTATTTGTACGTACCAATTTAATTTGTTTGTGAAAATGTGTCCATACCCATTTGAAGAATTGAATCAATAGATCTTTCGTTTCAGACTTTTGTTTCATCAGGTTCACCCACGTAGCGCGACTACAATCATCAACGATGATTAGAAAATAATATGCACCATTCAAAGATTGTATTTTATAAGGTTCCCATATATCACAATGGATTAAATCAAAATCTTCAGCAGCTTTATTCATGAAATTTTGAAATTGTAATCGAGTTTGCTTAGCTCTACAACAAGCATCACAAAATACATCGTCAGAAATAGTAGATATATTTGGCACAAAACGAAGACGGCTAATAGGCATATGCCCTAAACGTTGATGCCAAAGCTCAGCCTTATTATCACGAGGAGCAGTGAAACCTTTCTTTTCATCCATTTGTTCCCATTAATAGAGTCCATTATGAATTGTACCCATCCCAATCGGCTTCTTCGAGGCTAAGTCTTGCATGACACAATACTCAGGACCAAAGATAAGTTCACAATTCATGTCTCTAGTAATTTTTCTAAAAGATAAAAGATTGAAAATAAATTCAGGAACTCTAAAAACATGGTTTAACGTTATGGTTATGTTTAGATTTGCTTGTCCAATTCCAACAACATGTACCTTTTCTCCATTGGGAATTTTTATAGCATCACTACAAAAAATCACGCTATTTCCAACGGACGGGGCAACGGATCCGTCCGTTGGAAAAAAATAGCAACGGATTGCAACGGATATGTTAATGCTTTCAACGGGAGAGAATCCATTGCAATCCGTTGGACTTTGTAACGGATTTTAACGGAATATTGCCGTTACCAAATCCGTTAAAAATCCGTTGACAATTTGCAACGGATTGTAACGGATAATATCCGTTGGACATATCCGCTGCAAGACCGTTAGAAACCGGGGGACATATTCTGACGGTCATCCGTTACATATTGTAACGGAAATCCGTTAACATATGTAACAGATGGCCGTTGATATTGTTAATTTTGAGGTCCAACCGTCGAAATAAATTCGTGAGATCTTGTAACGGGCATCCGTTACAATGTGTAACGGATGGCCGTTGATATAGTTAATTTCGAGGTTCAACCGTCGAAATAAATTCGTGAGACCTTGCAACGGGCATCCGTTACATATGCCAACGGATGTCCGTTGAAAATTTAACTATATATATGGTTGAATCTAAAACAATATCAACAATATCAATATCAACGGATATGATATACTCACCAC
>CM071868.1:17460098-17474417 GCA_036759665.1 Gynandropsis gynandra | reverse complement strand
GATGCAACTCCGTCTCGAGGGGATGGTGGTGGTGATGGTGGGGATGATAACGACGCAACCGACCTAAATGATTTGTAATAGGAAATAGTTTTAATTTTAGGTGGTTTGTAATATAATTTTGATATTTTTATTAAAAACCTTTTAGTTTTAATTTTTTTTATTTTTTTTATTTTTTTTATTTTTTTTCAAATGTTGCAACGGGCATCCGTTGGAACTGGTAACGGTCATCCGTTGCTAATTTTTTCCCGCCAAATTGTTTCCCACCCTTTTGCAACGGACATCCGTTGCAACCGCTAACGGGCTTCCGTTGAAAAAATATTTTTCCCGCTAAATCTTCCCGCCAGTTTGCAACAGCCATCCGTTGCAAGCTCCCGCCACGTGGCAACGGATGTCCGTTGCACAGATTTCCTATTTTGCAACGGACCGCCGTTGCACACCAACGGCCGTCCGTCACAACGTTTTGCAACGGTGATCCGTTACTAATATTCTAACGGGGTATTCCGTTGACAGTCCGTTGCAATTTTGTAACGGATAATATCCGTTGGAACGCCGTCACGAATTGCAACGGATCCTCATTTGCAATGAACTTTTCGCAACGGACGGAAATCCGTTGGTGTCCGTTGGAAACGGCTGTTTCCAACGGAATTTTGGCGATTTCCAACGGATTTGTCCGTTGGAAATCGCCAGTTTTTTTGTAGTGCATGGAAACTAGTTTTGGATTCAAAATTGTCTAAAAGCTTCAGGTTACCAGTAACATGATCAATAGCTCCACTATCAATGATCCAACAACTATTGCCTTTGTACTTTTCAGCCCCTAAAATACTGATGCGTATCAAAGTTAAATAAAATAACCTAAACTACCCGCAAGTGCACGGCACGTGTGTAGTATTTTAGGTGTCGATCCCACAGAGACTATCAAACACTATCTAAACTCGAACTATGAATCAAACTTGCTAACGAAAGAATATGGATGAATAATGAATCGATATGATGCCTAAAATAATGCCTAAAACTTGCTAACGATAGAATAATGCCTAAAAACCATGATCTAAAATCGATATGAGTGCATCGACCTTGATAATCTTTCGATGGCTCAGGTCTAAGTGGTGGGTTGGCGATCATCTTTCTACGTCCTAATGGCATGGCACAATAAAATGCCGCCTACTCTGCTGCACTCTTGAACGAGATGCATGAGTATACCGTCATCGGTAGTCTCGGTCTAAATAGAGGCTGGATCCCTTCAAATCCGACGTCCTAGAAGCCTAGTGTGTATGCAAAGTAAAAGAAAAAAAGGAAAACAAAAAAGAAGACATAAAAAGAAAATAAAAAGAAACAAAAGAAAAAAAATTAAAAAAAAAAGAAAGAATAAAGAAAGAAAGAAGCTCGGAAAAGAAACAAATATCCTCGGTTGTTTTAGGTTTAGTATTATCTGAAGTCTTGTTTGGTGGAGAGAGTTACGGTGGCTTGTTTAGTTTTCCTTTGATTTACTTTCTCGTGGGTAGCCTTGGTGAACCTAGGATAAAGACTGAAAACTTAATTAGGCCGAATTTGCTCTCGACGTGCTACTTGATCGGTTAGGGTTGTTTTAGCGGTGTTTCTAGGAGAAGGGGGATTCCCGTGTTTTTATACCCCATGTATTCCACGTTTACGTTTGCTTAGGGACAAGCAAACATTCAAGTCTGGGGGATTTTGATCATCTCGTTTTCATACGTATTTCTTGCACGATTTTAGATAGTTTACGATATAGATGTGATGTTTTACGTATGATTCTGTATCCGTTTTACTCGTTTTCGTGTTTTCATGTTCTTACAGGTATTAATGCGTATTCGGTTCATTTTGGAGCTAAAAGACGTGCACGAGACAAAGTACCATTATCAAAGATCATCACGCAACAAACGGGACGAGAATCGGCAAGGAATAGCAACTACCCGCGCGTGTAACTCCCTAGCCCGAGCTGGCATTTAGTTCGGCGATTTTGTCCAGCAAATTAAGCACGAGTCGGGCAAGAACTACACACGCATGGGGCCTCAGCCTGAGCGGGCAACAACACAGCCCGCCCGTGGCACATACCAGCCCGACCGGGGCACCTTCTAGCTCGAGCGGATCACCCGTTTTTCATCGCGTTCTTGCGCGATCATCCACGCCGCACCCAAGCGGGTCACATTCCCAGCCCGCGCGGGTCGCGTCCGTCACCTGCAACTCCAAATAAGTTAATTTGTCTTAAAACAAATAGGAGTTTGTTGGACACTTATACAATAAGGAAAACAACTTCAGAGAAGAGGAATAAGTGATATTTGCTGGAGAAAGTAATGGAAACGTTGTCCAACTTAATCAAGAATGGAAACTCATGAAAAGACAACAATCGGTGGCTGTTGCAACAAAAGGAAGAACTGAACGGCCGAAAAGAAAACAGCGACAAAAATGAAAGAAAAGGAGAAGGAAAGAAGAAGAGAGAAGTGAGAGGTCGAGCTCATTCACTCAGTTTTCAGTTCTTGATCGAGGAGAGAGAGTAGAGAGAGAGGAAGAAGACTCTTGCGAGGAGACGTGCAAGGAGCATTGGAGATCAACCCAAGACTTCGGTTTCATTTGGTTTTCATGTTCTTTAGACTTTCTACTTCAATTATGTTTGTTTACATACGCATGAGCGAGTAGTTTGTTTTGTTCTAGAAGAAGGGATTAGCCCTTGGCTATCCCGGAACCCCTTTGATTTATCTTTGAATGCATCTTCCCATTTTCGTTTATCTATTCTTTATCTGAGTGCTTAATTTACTTGTGTTTGCGATGGCCACGTAGATGCATGTGTTAGGGATTAGGAGAAGGACCGAAAGGAGAATTCTAGTCCTAGAAGTTCAGGTTTAGAACAACCGAGGTTAGGCCACGAAAGTAGGGTAACAGCGGTTGAGGGTAAAACGGATGAATCACATATCTTATGGGTTTAGTTCAAGGTGTCAGCTACAAAAGTAGGGGATAACTTGACAAGATCACGTGTCTATACCCTGAAAGAGGGTAGATATCATATTAGGATCGTCTTCCTTAGATAACTTGACTGGGATTGCATGATAGATAGGTTGATTGTTGGTTTCGGTAGTCTTGTGGTGAAACCGGATTCCTGGAATGTTTGTCTCATTCTTAAAAACTAGTTTGTTTATTTGTTTTTAGTATTTCATTCTTAAAACCATATTTCGTTCGTTAGCAAGTTTGATTCATTCTGAAGTCTTGTTTGGTGGAGAGAGTTACGGTGGCTTGTTTAGTTTTCCTTTGATTTACTTTCTCGTGGGTAGCCTTGGTGAACCTAGGATAAAGACTGAAAACTTAATTAGGCCGAATTTGCTCTCGACGTGCTACTTGATCGGTTAGGGTTGTTTTAGCGGTGTTTCTAGGAGACAGGGGAATTCTCGGATTTTGTATACCCCACGTGTTCCACGTTTACGTTTGCTTAGGGACAAGCAAACATTCAAGTCTGGAGGATTTTGATCATCTCGTTTTCATACGTATTTCTTGCACGATTTTAGATAGTTTACGATATAGATGTGATGTTTTACGTATGATTCTGTATCCGTTTTACTCGTTTTCGTGTTTTCATGTTCTTACAGGTATTAATGCGTATTCGGTTCATTTTGGAGCTAAAAGACGTGCACGAGACAAAGTACCATTATCGAGGATCATCACGGAACAAACGGGACGAGAATCGGCAAGGAATAGCAACTACCCGCGCGTGTAACTCCCTAGCCCGAGCTGGCATTTAGTTCGGCGATTTTGTCCAGCAAATTAAGCACGAGTCGGGCAAGAACTACACACGCATGGGGCCTCAGCCTGAGCGGGCAACAACACAGCCCGCCCGTGGCACATACCAGCCCGACCGGGGCACCTTCTAGCTCGAGCGGATCACCCGTTTTTCATCGCGTTCTTGCGCGATCATCCACGCCGCACCCAAGCGGGTCACATTCCCAGCCCGCGCGGGTCGCGTCCGTCACCTGCAACTCCAAATAAGTTAATTTGTCTTAAAACAAATAGGAGTTTGTTGGACACTTATACAATAAGGAAAACAACTTCAGAGAAGAGGAATAAGTGATATTTGCTGGAGAAAGTAATGGAAACGTTGTCCAACTTAATCAAGAATGGAAACTCATGAAAAGACAACAATCGGTGGCTGTTGCAACAAAAGGAAGAACTGAACGGCCGAAAAGAAAACAGCGACAAAAATGAAAGAAAAGGAGAAGGAAAGAAGAAGAGAGAAATGAGAGGTCGAGCTCATTCACTCAGTTTTCAGTTCTTGATCGAGGAGAGAGAGTAGAGAGAGAGGAAGAAGACTCTTGCGAGGAGACGTGCAAGGAGCATTGGAGATCAACCCAAGACTTCGGTTTCATTTGGTTTTCATGTTCTTTAGACTTTCTACTTCAATTATGTTTGTTTACATAC
The DNA here is from genome assembly GCA_036759665.1 of Gynandropsis gynandra. Taxonomy (NCBI): domain Eukaryota; kingdom Viridiplantae; phylum Streptophyta; class Magnoliopsida; order Brassicales; family Cleomaceae; genus Gynandropsis; species Gynandropsis gynandra. Next base: position 17,469,998 of record CM071868.1, on the reverse strand, counting down.
GCATGAGCGAGTAGTTTGTTTTGTTCTAGAAGAAGGGATTAGCCCTTGGCTATCCCGGAACCCCTTTGATTTATCTTTGAATGCATCTTCCCATTTTCGTTTATCTATTCTTTATCTGAGTGCTTAATTTACTTGTGTTTGCGATGGCCACGTAGATGCATGTGTTAGGGATTAGGAGAAGGACCGAAAGGAGAATTCTAGTCCTAAAAGATCAGGTTTAGAACAACCGAGGTTAGGCCACGAAAGTAGGGTAACAGCGGTTGAGGGTAAAACGGATGAATCACATATCTTATGGGTTTAGTTCAAGGTGTCAGCTACAAAAGTAGGGGATAACTTGACAAGATCACGTGTCTATACCCTGAAAGAGGGTAGATATCATATTAGGATCGTCTTCCTTAGATAACTTGACTGGGATTGCATGATAGATAGGTTGATTGTTGGTTTCGGTAGTCTTGTGGTGAAACCGGATTCCTGGAATGTTTGTCTCATTCTTAAAAACTAGTTTGTTTATTTGTTTTTAGTATTTCATTCTTAAAACCATATTTCGTTCGTTAGCAAGTTTGATTCATAGTTTGAGTTTAGGTTGTGTTGCGTAGTCCCTGTGGGATCGACACCTGAAGTACTACACACGTGCCTCGGACTTGCGGCTAGTTTGGGTTATTTGTTTAACTTTGATAACGCATCAATACTAGGGATAGAACAACAATGATTCAAGGCCAGGTTAGTGGTGAAAGGGTATTCATAGATCGAAAGGGTTGATTATCATGAAATATTCTCCCTAGTAGTAAAACACGTTTCTATCAGGCTGATATTATCTTTGGTCACTTACCTAGATTTAGAGCTTGAACAACTTGATGTAAAGACAGCCTTTCTTCATGGAAATCTCGAGGAGATAATTCTGATGAAACAACCAGAAGATTTTGAAGAAAAGGACTCAGGTAATAAGGTTTGTTTACTAAAGAGATCATTATATGGTCTTAGACAATCTCCTAGGCAATGTAACCAAAGATTTGACATGTTTATGATAGATCAAGGGTTCAATAGAAGCAAGTATGATACGTGTGTTTACTTCAGGAAATTGCAAGATAGTTTATATATCTACCTATTGATCTATGTAGATGATATGTTAATAGCAGCAAGAAATGTGGCAGAGTTACAGAAACTTAAGGTGATGCTAGGCAAAGAATTTGAAATGAATGATTTACGAGCAGCAAAAAAGATCCTAGGAATGATTATTGAAAGAGATAGGTATGCTGGTAAACTGACAATTTCACAAGAAGAATATCTGCAGAAGGTGTTAGTGACATTCGGCAAGGACCAATCTAAACCAGTTTCTACACTGTTAGGAGCTCATTTCAAACTCAAGGCCATCACAGAAGAAGAAGTTGCGGGCAGTTCACATATGGAGGCAGTTCCATACTCAAATGTTATTGGGTCAATCATGTATGCAATGATTGGGACTAAACCTGATCTTGTATATCCAGTTGGAGTTATTTGAAGGTTTATGAACAACCCTCATGAGTGTCACTGGAATGCAGTAAAATGGGTGTTGAGATACATTAAGTGATCACAAAGGAAGAAGCTAGTGTTCAGAAGGGGTGCTAATTTCATGGTTAAAGGCTATTGTGATGCTGATTATGCAGCAGACATAGACAAACGCATATCAACAATTGGTTTTATGTTCATGGTTGGAGGTAATGTGGTAAGCTGGAAATCAAATCTCAGCATGTGATGGCACTATCAGCAACTGAGGCCGAATACATGGCTTTGTCAGAAGTGGTAAAGGAGGCTATTTGGCTTAACGGAATTGTGAATGAGCTCAGTATGCAACAGAAGGTTGCTGAAGTGTATAGTGACTCACAGAGTGCTATTCACTATCAAAGAATCACGTTCATCATGAAAGGATGAAACATATCGATGTTCGTCTTCATTTTATAAGAGATATTATATCTCAAGGAGATGTGAAGATTCTGAAAATTGGGACTCAAGACAATCCGGCGGATGTTTTCACTAAGACCCTTCCGATAAACAAGTTTAACTCAGCATTAAAGATGCTAATGATGCATATGACTGATGCGTATCAGAGTTAAATAAAATAACCTAAACTACCCGCAAGTGCACGGCACGTGTGTAGTATTTTAGGTGTCGATTCCACAAAGACTACGCAACACAATCTAAACTCGAACTATGAATCAAACTTGCTAACAAAAGGATATGTATGAAGAATGAAATACTGAAAGTAAATAAATGAGTTGGTTCTTAACAATAGGACAAACGTTCTAGGAATCCACTTTCACCACAAGACTACCGAAACCGACAATCGATCTATCTATCATGCAATCCCAGTTAAAGCTATCTAAGGCAGACGATCCAAATATGATATCTACCCTCTCTCAAGGCATTGACACGTGATCTAGACAAGTTGCCCCCTACTTTCGTGGCTGACACCTTGAACTAAACCCATAAGAACTGTGATTCATCCGTTTCACCCCTCAACCGTTGCTACCCTACTTTCGTGGCCTAACCTCGGTTGTTCTAAACCTGATCTTCTAGGACTAGAATTCTCCTTTCGGTCCTTCTCCTAACCCCTAACACATGCATCTACGTGGACTTTGTAAACACAAGTCAATTAAGCGCTCAGATAGAGAATAAATGAACTAAAACGGGAAGATGCATTCAAAGATAAATAGAAAGTGGTTCCGGGATAGCCAAGGGCTAATCCCTTCTCCTAGAACAAACAAACTACTCGCTCATGCGTCTGTAAACAAACATAAACGAAATAGAAAGTCTAAGGAACATGAAAGCCAAGCGAAACCGAAGTGTCGGGTTGTTCTCCAATGCTCCTCGCTTGCCTCCTCGCAAGAGTTTCTTCTCCAATCACGAACTGAATGAAAGGTGTCTTCTAATGTCGTGTTCTGCCTCCTTTTATGCCTCCTAAGTTGGTCTAAGTGTTTCCTTAATCTCCCCCACGAGTTCCATTTTGTTTTAAGTTAATTTTACTTAGCTGGTTACTCGGGTCGCTACCCGCTCGTTCGCTGAATGTGCCCGCTCGGGTGCGGCTAGGTCAGGTCGCGCGAGTCATGGGCTGCAATGGATGCCCGATCGGGCATGATGAGTGCCCGCTCGGGTGTAAGTCATTTGGTCGGGCATTCCCTTGCCCGAGTCGTGCATGAATTGTGCACCAAATTTTCCGTAGCTTTTGCCCGATCGTGCATGAGTTGTGCCCGACCGGGTGGAGGCTCTCCATGCTAACTCTCGTCCCTTTTGTCCCGTGATGATCCCCGAAGTTGCTCCTTAGCTCCGTGCATGTCCTTTTGGCTCCAAAATGATCCAAATACGCGTATAAACCTGTAAGAACAGGAAAACACGAAAACAAGTAAAACGGATACGGAATCATACGTAAAACAATACATATATATCAAAAACGTCTCTTAAATCGTGCAAGAAATACGTATGACAACGAGATGATCAAAATCCCCCAGACTTGAATGTTTGCTTGTCCCTAAGCAAACATAAACGTAGAACACATGGGGTGTGAAAAACCAAGAATTCCCCCTTCTCCTAGAAATACCGCTAAAGCGAACCTAACCGATCAATCTAGCATGTCGAGAGCAAATTTGGCCTAATCGAGTTTTCAGTCTTAATCCTAGGTTCACTACGGTTACCCATGAGAAAGTAAATCAAAAGAAACTAGACATGCTACCGTAACTCCCTCCACAAAACAAGACTTCAGACAATGCTAAACCTAGATCAACCGAGGATATTTGTTTCTTTCTTTCCGAGTTTCTTTCTTTCTTTTTCTTTTCTTTTTTTCTTTTTATTTTCTTTTTATGACTTCTCTTTTTTTTTCTTTTGTTTACCCTTTTTTTATTCTTCTCTTTTTTTTTTCTTTTTCTTCGCACACACACTAGGCTTCTAGGACGTCGGATTTGAAGGGATCTAGCCTCTACTTAGACCCAGATTACCGATGACGGTATACTCATGCATCTCGTGTAAGAGCGCAGCGGAGTAGGCGGCTTTTTGTGCCATGCCCTTAGGACGTAGAAAGATGATCGCCAACCCACCGCTTAGACCCGAGCCACCGAAAGAGTAACAAGGTCGATGCACTCATATCGATTTTTGATCATGCTTTTTAGGCATTATTTCTATCGACAGCGGAGTGTTAGTGTGCGCTCTTAATCTGCAAAATAAGCTCGATTTTATATGATCCAATAATCCTCAATAGAACAAAAGTGAAGCATCATTTACACGAAGTATGACCATCTGGGTAGAGAAAATAAACGATAAACTAGCCTAGCAACCTCGTCTAAACCTCCCCACAAGCGACACTAGGATTCCGAAAGAACTACGACCTATTGTTTTTCAGCCGACTAATAAGCTCTAACGCTTAGGAAAACCTAGCTCAATCATGCAAAATCTCACGGAAGCTTATTTAACGTCTTTAAGCTTTGACGTCTCCATTCCTCATGTGTGCGCGACGAGTGGATCGGAAAGGGAAATGGAGTTTCCACTTTCGATCGGTTGAGCGGCTTGGTAGAGCTTTAGCCACTGTCCATTGGCTTTGAATGTGTCACCCGCATCACTCCATAGTTCCACGTCTCCATGTGTGAAGACTTCTCGTACCTGAAAAGGATTAGACCAACGAGAACGTAGGTTGACCGAGAAAAACATAGGTCGAGAATTGAGAAGTGGAACCAAGTCACCTAGTTGGATCTCATGAGGTAGGATCTTTTCGTCGTGCCATCCTTTAGTCACTGATTCTTTGTTTGGCACATCATGCATGGGATTCACTTGCTCGCTGCCCGAGGTTGGATAAAGGGTTTCTGCGTTGAAAAGTTTAATGACATCTTTTTCCATTACCTCGTGCAAGTGCGGGTGCAGCCTCCTTTGAGTTTCGGTGGAAGATTCGTGGTTGTCTTCCGCATAAGTTCCGTGCATACATACTGAAGAGCTGACTCTTCTATGTTTCTTGACGTGTGTGGATTGTTTTCTCATCTCTTCTGCACTCATGTTAGCATTCAAAACAGCAAGATATATTCTATCACGTTCAACATACTCATACCAAGAAGAAGACGGCGGAGGGTCAGGCTCTAGTTCGGGCGTCTTCTCCGCTGTGAAACCAGCATGCATATCACGTGGTATCTCCTCACATGGGTCGTCTCCTAGTGCTGCAATAGCACTCATGAACTTCTTATACACCTCAGCTCCTTCGTCCGCAAATCTTGCATTGTTGCAAACTCGTGCTAAATATCGTATAAGCGGATCAGAAAACACTTACTTGATCATGCGTGTCTTTCTCTAACTCGTCCAGCGAATCAACTGCAAAGCAAGACTCCTTGAATGAGGATTCGTTCATGGGGCTGGACAGGTTGAATTCGATCGTCTCATCTCCGACACGTAAGGACAGCTTTCCTTGTTGTACGTCTATCAAAGCACCTGCAATAGCTAAGAACGGTCTACCAAGAATAATAGGTGTTCTAGCGTCTTCTGTTATCTCAAGTACAACAAAATCAGTGGGAATACAAAGTTTACCTACCATGGTGGGAACGTTTTCAACGATTCCCACCGGTTGTCTTATCGTACGATCCGCGAGGGTAGAGACATCTTCGTAGGTTTAAGGTTCCCGAAATCCATTCGCTTGAAAACTGAGTGTGGCATGATGCTCACGCTTACTCCTAAATCACACAAAGCATTTTCAATATCGAGATTACCTATTGTTCATGGAATGGAGAAGCTTCCGGGATCCTTCAACTTCGGTAGCAGCTTGTTCTGAAGGATAGCGCTGCACTCCTCGGTGAGTGCTACAGTCTCGTTTTCTTTGATGTGTTTCTCTTTGGACAGTACCTCTTTGATGAGTTTGGCATGATTAGGCATCTTTTGGAGGGCTTCCACGTATGGGATGTTGATGTCAAGCTTCTTGAGACACTCTAAAAATCTGCCCACTCTCTCTTAATTCTTACTTCTTACCAATCGTTGAGGATACGGTATTGGAGGTTTGTACGCCGGAGGAGCAACGTATGGCTTATCTAAATCTGGTTCGACTCTTTCCATAATCTCAACCTTACCTTTTCCTCTATCCATGGACGTACCAGCAGCATTCCCTCGCTCTTTCGAGGGCGAATTCTCACCACATCACCGCTGCACACAGAAATAGCATTCACATACTCTCTCGGGTTTAGCTCGGGTTTACCTGGGAGCTGTCCGGGATTCCGAGAGGATAAGGCAGCTTGATGTGCTACGGAATTCTCTAAACTCTTCAAATGGTTTCCCAAAGATTCCATCTGGGTTTTAGGTCACTTATTCCCGTCCCCACATCCGCCTTGAATTTGGTTTGAATCGATTGTTGCTGCTCCTGATTCTTCATAAATTCGAGCAATACCGCCTCAAGGTTTGATGAAACGGCTTGAGGAGGTTGAGGAGCTTGCGGAACTTGCTGAGCTTGCTGGAATTGCTGGTTGTTTTGCTGAAAAGTATGCTGCCTTTGCGGAAACTCCGAATACCGTACCGGTTGAATCGTTCGGTATGACAAGTTCGGATGATTCCTCCAATTCGGGTTGTAGGTGTTCCCGAATTGATTGTTGCTTTGCTGCTGGCATACCGTGCATTGATACGCTACATGCTCCGTATCTCCGCAATTCGCACAGTACATGGCATTCGCTGCATTACCCATAGCTCTGTTCTGATTAGGCTCATATAAACGACGAGTGCTATTAGGCTTACCTCTCGGAGTTGACCACATGGTGTGGTTCATGGCGAGGTTATCAATCAGCTCGAATGCCTCCTCGATGCTCAGATCCATGAATGATCCTCTGGCAGCGTTATCCAACGTCGTTCGATGCTCATCTGAAATTCCGTTATAGAAAGTTTGGATAACGTACCACTGCTCAAGACCATGGTGTGGACACAACTGTAGAAGATCCTTGAATCTACCCCATGCCTCAAACAAAGTCTCTCCATCTCTGCATCTGAATGTTGTGATTTCCCCCCTCATCTGAATGGTCTTGCTTGGAGGAAAGAAGCGTGATAGGAACAATGTGCAGAGATGATCCCAAGTTGTGATAGATCCAGCGGGGAGTGATTGCAACCAATTTTTCGCCCGTCCCCCAATAGAGAAGGGGAAGAGATGCAACAAGATCGCATCCTCTGAGACTCTTGATGTGTTATCAGAGTTAAATAAAATAACCTAAACTACCCGCAAGTGCACGGCACGTGTGTAGTATTTTAGGTGTCGATCCCACAGAGACTACGCAACACTATCTAAATTCGAACTAGGAATCAAACTTGCTAACGAACGAATATGGATAAAGAATGAAATACTGAAGTAAATAAAAGACTTGGGTTCTAACGATAAGACAAACGTCCTAGGAATCCAGTTTCACCATGAGACTACCGAAACCGACAATCAATCTATCTATCATGCAATCCCAGTTAAAGCTATCTAAGGCAGACGATCCTAAAATAATATCTACCCTCTCTCAAGGCATACACACGTGATTTAGACAATTTACCCCCTACTTTCGTGGCTGACACCCGGAACTAAACTCATAAGCTCTGTGATTCGCCCGTTTTACCCTCAACCGTTGCTACCCCTCAACCGTTGCTACCCTACTTTCGTGGCCTAACCTCGGTTGTTCTAAACCTGATCTTCCAAGACTAGAATTCTCCTTTCTGTCCTTCTCCTAATCTCTAACACATGCATCTACGCGGCCGTCGCAAACACAAGTAAAGTCAAGCACTCAGATAGAGAATAGATGAACTAAAACGGGAAGATGCATTCAAAGATAAATAGAAAGTGGTTCCGGGATAGCCAAGGGCTAATCCTTTCTCCTAAAACAAACAAACTACTCGCTCATGCGTCTGTAAACAAACATAAACAAAGTAGAAAGTCTAAGGAACATGAGGCTGCTGGTCGGGCATTTCCTTGCCCGAGTCGTGCGTGAATGCGCACCAAATTTGCCGTAGCTTTTGCCCGATCGTGCATGAGTTGTGCCCGACCGGGTGGAGGCTTTTCCATGCTGAATCTCGTCCCCTTTGTCCCGTGATTATCCCCGAAGTTGCTCCTTAGCTCCGTGCATGTTGCTTTAGCTCAAAATTGATCCAAATACGCGTAAAAACCTGTAAGAACATGAAAACACGTAAACAAGTAAAACGGATACGGAATCATACGTAAAGCAACACATATATATCGAAAACGTCTCTTAAATCATGCAAGAAATACGTATGAAAACGAGAAAATCAAAATCCCCCAGACTTGAATGTTTGCTTGTCCCTAAGCAAACGTAAACGTGGAACACATGGGGTGTAAAAACACGAGAATTACCCCTAGAAAAGCGAACCTTAACCGATCAACTAGCATGTCGAGAGCAAATTCGGCCTAATCGAGTTTTCAGTCTTAATCCTAGGTCCACCACGGTTACCCATGAGAAAGTAAATCAAAGGAAACTAGATATGCTACCGTAACTATTCCACCAAACAAGACTTCAGACAATGCTAAACCTAGATCAACCGAGGATACTTGTTTCTTTCTTTCCGAGCTTCTTTCTTTCTTTTTCTTTTTTTTCTTTTTCTTTTTATTTTCTTTTTATGACTTCTTTTTCCTTTGTTTCCATTTTTTTTATTCTTTTATTTTTTTTTTTTTGCATACACACTAGGCTTCTAGGATGTCGGACTACCGATGACGGTATACTCTTGCATCTCGTGTGAGAGTGCAGCGGAGTACGCGGCTTTTTGTGCCATGCCCTTAGGAGGTAGAAAGATGATCGCCAATCCACCACTTAGACCCGAGCCACTGAAGGAGTAACAAGGTCGATGCACTCATATCGATTTTTGATCATGCTTTTTAGGCATTATTTCTATCGACAACGGAGTGTTAGTGTGCGCTTTTAATATGCAAAATAAGCTCGATTTTATATGATCCAATAATCCTCAATAGAACATAAGTAAAGCGTTGTCTGCACGAAGTATGACCATCTGGGTAAAAAAGAATAAATGATAAACTAGCCTAGCAATCTCGTCTAAACCTCCCCACAAGAAACACTAGGATTCCCAAGAACTACAACCTATTGTTTTTCAGCCGACTAATAAGCTCTAACGCTTTAGGAAAACCTAGCTCAATCATGCAAAATCTCACGGAAAAGGTCAACTTCTTAAGCATCCTAAGTTCAAGGTTCATCTCAAAACGTGGCACCGGACAGGTGCCTTGGGACGACTCTGACTCATGAAAACAGAAACAAACTAAAAATCGCAAAAATAACCTAAAAATAACATTGAAGAGCTCACTCTTCTACGCTTCTTCACGCGTGTGGGTTGCCTTCTCATCTCATCTGCTCTCAAGTTAGCATTCAAAACAGCAGCATAAGTTTTATCGCTTTGAATGTATTCATACCAAAAAGAAGACGGTGGTGGGTCGGGCTCAAGTTCGGACGTCTTCTCCACTGTGAAACCAGCATGCATATCACGTGGTATCTCCTCACGTGGGGCGTCTCCTAGTGCTGTAATAGCACTCATGAATTTCATGTACATCTCAGCTCCTTCATCCGCAAATCCTGCATTGTCGCAAACTCGTGTCAAATACCGTAAAAGAGAATCGGAAGCACTTACTTGATCATGCGTGTCTTTCTCTAACTCGTCCAGCGGATTAACTGTAAAGCAAGACTCCTTGAATGAGGATTCGTTCATGGGGCTGGAAGGGTTGAATTCGATCGTCTCATCTCCGACACGTAAGGACAGCTTTCCTTGTTGTACGTCTATCAAAGCACCTGCAGTAGCTAAGAATGGTCTACCAAGAATAATAGGTGTTCTAGCGTCTTCCGTTATCTCAAGTACAACAAAATCAGTGGGAATGCAAAGCTTACCTACCATGGTGGGAACTTTTTCAACGATTCCCACCGGATGTCTTAC
>CM071868.1:17436944-17456291 GCA_036759665.1 Gynandropsis gynandra | reverse complement strand
TCTCGGGTCGCACCCTGCTCGGGCGCTCAGTGTGCCCGCTCGGGTGCGGCTAGGGTAAGTCGTGCAGGTCGTGGGCTGCAATGGATGCCCGATCGGGCATGATGAGTGCCCGCTCGGGTGTAAGTCATTTGGTCAGGCATTCCCTTGCCCGAGTCGTGCATTCCCTTGCCCGAGTCGTGCATGAATTGTGCACCAAGTCTGCCGTAGCTTTTGCCCGATCGTGCATGAGTTGTGCCCGACCGGGTGGAGGCTCTCCATGCTAACTCTCGTCCCTTTTGTCCCGTGATGATCCCCGAAGTTGCTCCTTAGCTCCGTGCATGTCCTTTTGGCTCCAAAATGATCCAAATACGCGTAAAAACCTGTAAGAACATTAAAACACAAAAACAAGAAAACAAGTAAAATGGATACGGAATCATACGTAAAACAATACATATATATCAAAAACGTCTCTTAAATCGTGCAAGAAATACGTATGAAAACGAGATGATCAATGACTAAATCTTAGTCTATGCAATTGGGAAAGAGAATAGAGATGGATTCTGTTCATTAATGTCAGCTAAGAACATGATTAAGGTGAAGATTTGATGATTGAATAATTGTGTTCTTGAGCTAAAGTGTTCGAGGAAGAAGAAATAGGGAGAGACACTTAATGAAAGGGAGGGTTTCTCAAGGGCATTTCAGTATATTCTTAGGCAGAATTGGTTAATTAGGTTGTGGGGTAATTTTGCAAATTACTAATCTTGAAGGGTCAAAATTGGAACGGGTAAAAAGTAAAGGTGAAGCCTTATACATAACGCTAGGTCTGAGGTTGAAGACGATACAGTAAGCACAACTCAATTTCATCATTCTTCGTTCAATTCTTTCTCTAGCTTTTGTAACCGAATAACGCGATACTAAGAAGAATCTATCTCTCTTTTTCCCAGAGATGTAGATTGAATCAAAAATTCAATCGAACTCGTAAACAACCGTGTATAATCTCTCACTCAACTCTCTTTATCACTCATCACCCAAACTCAACTCGAAATTGCTTCAAACTAGTTTTTGAGCTCAGAAAATTCATTCGAATTGCAACATTGAATTTGTTTACCGAGTCTAAAAAATGTTATTTCAGATAATAGAATAAGAGAATTTCCTTTCAGTAAGCGGGCAGTCCAGTTCCGTTCAAGCGCTCCTTCAAAGAACACAATTTCCTTACGTATCTATGAAAACAATCATAAAATTATATAATATATACGTTTATTTATTTCCGTATTTTGTTAACGTTGAATACCTCCGCTTTAGCCATGAAAAAACAAAAGCTCCACTTTCTTTCTCCCACTTTATGTGGCTTTCACATGCACAATAATATAAATGAGCAAGAACAAGATAAAGGTGGTCACAATTCAGATATCTGAATGATATCGTGTTCATTAAATATTAATTTTATTATTCGTACTTATATTCGAATCTAAAAATGGATAAAACAAACAATGAAACAAATTCAATGATGATGGATCTGGCCAAGGAAACATATGAAAAGATGTGATTTCACAATGTAAAGAGAGACTCACGACGCGTCTCACCATGATAATGGGGACTCACGATGGGATCGACTTGTGACAGAAATGGGTATTCGTGATGGGGACTCACGATGGGGTGGAGTTGAGGGTCTACAATGAGACGTTTTTGTGACGAACACAACAATTCTACATTGGAGATGTAGAGAGGGCTAAATCGGATTGGGCGAGAGAGATTATCGAAAAAAAACAAATTTTAGGCGAGAGATTTTAAAGATAATGATTAGTGGATGAAAAGTGTTAGTTTTAAGCTCATTTTTTTCATTATTTACAATTTGATCCATCATATTAAAATATTTGTATATTTAATAAAATATATAGTTAATTTTCTATAAATAAATAATTTAAATAATTTACCATAATAATATTTAAATTTATATGTAATGAATATTTAATTTCGATTATTTGAACATGTTTGATTTTTTTTTTTTTGTATTGATATTTTCGGATCTATTATGGAATAATATTTCAAATATATTTATATACACATTTATTATATGAAATATAAATAAATAGTGCTGAAACGTATTCCACCTTCGCTACCATCCCGCCATTTGTTTGCAGCATCGCTTTACAGTAATCACTATACACACGCTCCTGTTTCCTTCGCTCTCTATCTTTTGGTTCCTTTCTTTTTTAGATTCATCGGCATTTTATTGTATTCGAGTTTGTTCTGCGCATGTTAAAAAGATCTTATACATCTTCGTGCATTAAAAAAGGATGATTCAACGATTTTTTTAAAATAATTCCAGTTCTAATCTGTGTATTATCGAATAACATTTACTCTGAAAATTCTGTATCAACCATTCTTCTTCCAAAATTATTCGGGTTCGATGAGATTTTCTCGTACCCTTCATGGATTTTGCGTTATTTGATTAGTTTCCCGAAACATTACAATGTCAACAATGGAATCGGAGAAACCCGATCTCAGAGCCATCTTCGGTGCCTTTGTGAGACCGTCATGGGCATTTCTTCTCCTCCTCTTCACCGTCGTAGCGATTCTCTCCCTCCAAATCTCCTCCAATTCCATTTTCCCTCTTTGGGTCCTCTATGGATCCGAATACCCGACGACCCGACCCGTTGACACGACGCGGACCTGCACCGGGGTTTTCCGCGGCTATCCGCCGCCGAGAAGGATCGTTATGTCGATAACAGAGTTCGGCGGAGTTGGTGACGGCGAGACATCGAACACGGCGGCGTTCCACCGCGCTTTACGGCACATGCGTCGGTTCTCAAGCGAGGGTGGGTCCCAGTTGAATGTTCCCAAGGGCACATGGGTTACCGGAAGCTTCAACCTCACCAGTAATTTCACGCTATTTCTCGAACATGGAGCTGTGATTTTGGGATCCCGGGTAATTAAAATAGAGTTATTTTATTATAAATTAAATTATTTTGACTTTGAATATGTGAATAAGAATCGGTTTGCTTATGTTTAGGGCATAGGATTGGATTCTGATAGGAATTAGAATTGCTTATTCCATAGATTTGTTCAAAGATAGCTTCATTAGAGTGCAAGATTGGATGTTTTTTTTGGGGGTTGTGTAATGAAGAAGAGCTTTGGGGATAATTATGAGGAACCAAAAATGGGGTTTTGCTGGGTGGGTTCATAAAGTTTGGTCATATAGGCAAAAGGAAGTTTACATTTCTTCACTCTAATCACGGAAATACTTTTCTTCATGGAAAGGCAGATGGTAGCTTGTATGGACCCACCATGTCTCATTTATGGGAATACTTGGAAATTCTTTTCTGCTGCATAATCTGAGATGGTTTGTTCATGAATTCAATCAATGATGAATTTGGTAGTCATTGTTCAAACTCAACGACTGTGGATTTCGTGTGATCGGGTTTTTAATGAGTGCTTGCGAGTGGTAAAAACCCGTCGGAATGTGGTTTGGATTGATTTGTTATTGGTATTCGATGGGTGTCAGAGTTATTTGTGTGGGATACTCTGGATCAATTTCCTCATGGTGAATGAACTATATCATAGTCATCCACTGTGGATACATGTGCCTTGCTCTTTGTTTTCTGCGATTTAACCTGGGCACAAGAGTAGTACAACAGGTCAGACAAAAAACAACATGTCTTTTCTACAGGGACTGAACAAATGTCTGATCATTTTAATTAACATTAGTGTAGCAATACAGTTTCTTTTGTCTGTAGCAGCATGTTGATGTACGAATAGATCCTTTTTTTTATTGTTAGACTTTGTGAACAATTGTATTCAAATATTCCCCGGTTTACTGTCACGTGCAGTTGGACTTTAATGGGTTTGCCTTTGAGTTGGACTGGTTTGTTTGCTAGTGTTTAGCACAATGTCATGTGTTATGCAATTCAAAATCTTCTCCGCATGTCTGTCATGATCTGTTTGTAGTGCCCTAAGGTTCTTTTATTGTTATTGATTTCTTCTGTTCTTAATTCTGGATCTATGCTGCTTTTTAGATTCAAACGTTTTGATTTCAATGGTGTTTTCTAAGTCTCACAGTGCTTACTTTTCAGAGGTGAATATTTAAAAATTATGATAACTTTTGGTAGGACCCAAGTGAATGGCCGCTAGTGGAGCCTTTGCCTTCGTATGGAAGGGGACGAGAAAGACTCGGGGGTCGACACATTAGCCTCATTCATGGAGACGGTCTCACTGATGTTGTTATTACAGGTATGTGCTCAACTATTATACTGAATATAATATAATTATATGATTTGTGCACAATTTAGTCAAAGGTCAAATGGGGTCTAATTGGAAGTTTAGTCTGGTTTCTTGTCCTTGGAAATAACATGTGTAGATAGATGATGAGACAAAATTCACAGCAACTTCCTAGAGATAACAGTTAAGCTTCCTTAACAAGAATGGACTTCAAATATTAACGCCAACATGTTACTGACTTCAAATATTGGGACCTTACTGAGTCAAAAGGATGTCCATACTGGACCCGTATGATTGAAGTAAGAAGATTGATTTTGAATACGTAGAACAATAATCTTGCTCGACAGCACTAGAGGGGCACAAGGCCTGAATCTGAATATACAGATAGCTTTTGTGTTTCTGGTGGCTATGATAAAGGGTAGATGGGGATAGGTTAAGAGCCGAGAGAAGATATTGTCAAAGAAAACATATGTTTTCTTTATTTAAGTTAAATTCTCGAATCAGTATTCCTGATCAGCAATTTCAGGGCTGCACGTCTTGTAGTGTAGGCCGGGGTTGTGTTCCCGGTGATCAATAATGGTCTATGCACGTGCAAGTCAGAGAGTGAGAGGGAAGATTTAAAGATAGTACATTGCCTTATCTATGTTGACATGCCGTTGTACTCTTTTCCCGTTTCCCAATCGATCGACAACATACAACACTATGTTAGTCCTGGAATGCCATTTTGCTGAACTGGTATGCATTTAGTGATTCTACAAGATTGTAATAAACCTGGAGCAACTTTGCAGGAGAAAATGGGACAATAGACGGGCAAGGGAAGATGTGGTGGGAGTTATGGTGGAACAGAACATTGGTGCACACAAGAGGCCATCTGGTTGAACTCAAGAACTCGCATAATGTTCTCATCTCCAACCTCACTTTTCTCAATTCTCCATTTTGGACAATCCATCCAGTGTACTGCAGGTTCCTACCTTAGACCCTCTTTTTTCCTCTCGATTGATCATTTGATTTTTTTTATTCTTGACTAGTTTTCGATTTAAATGCAAGCTATGAATTATGACCTCCTCGCAACTATGCATTGTAAGATATTTACTGATCTCCGTTTTATCCTCCAGTAATGTTGTTATCAAGAATATGACAATCTTGGCGCCGATGAATGCCCCAAACACAGATGGCATAGACCCTGGTATGTTTTACTCTTTGGACCTTCATTTGTATCATTTCTTTTGACCCGTCCTGCTCCCCACACACACAAAGATAAATACTCAATTCTTATCTCTATGTATGCTGTAGACTCGTGCACCAATGTTTGCATAGAAGATTGTTACATCGAAAGTGGTGATGACCTTGTGGCTGTGAAGAGCGGGTGGGACCATTATGGCATGGCCATGGCTCGTCCGAGTTCTAATATCATTATCAGAAGGATTTCAGGAACTACCACTACATGTTCTGGAATTGGAATAGGCAGTGAGATGTCTGGTGGGATTTTCAATATAACAGTGGAAGATATTCGAGTTTGGGATTCTGCAGCTGGGATACGTATAAAGACTGATAAAGGTAGAGGTGGGTACATAGCAAATATCTCCGTCAGAAATGTACTAATGGAGAAAGTGAAGGTTCCAATTAGATTCAGCAGTGGCTCAAATGATCACCCTGACGAGAACTGGGATCCCAAAGCTATCCCAAAAGTAAAAGGAATCTATATTAGCAATATCGTCAGTCTGAATTCGAGAAAAGCCCCAATGTTGCTAGGTGTTGAGGGCACGTCATTTGAAGATATATGCTTGACGAACGTTACTCTTCTCGGCCTACCACCGTCTGCGACATGGAACTGCAGGCATGTTTCTGGGTACTCAAGTGGTGTCTTTCCGTTATCATGTCCTGAGTTGCAGGCTAATGGGTCAGCTTCTCGGTGTCCATAGATGATCCTGAAATATAAATGGTTGTGCTTCCAATGAGCAATTATAGTGAAATATTGTTCTGCTTTGGGACATTTGAAGTTGTGTCAGATGGTGTAGATGATAAGACAGACAAGACCACGAGTTCTGGAAGTTTTGGTAAAGAATCATGGTCTGTCTGAAACACATAACAGGGTCTGTTTTGGTTTTCCTTTTTCTTTTTTTTTTCATTTTTCTTCTTGCCTGTACTATGTTCTTAACCTCTGATTCTTTTATACACCTTCGTTGATACTTAAAATACACAGAATCAACGTTGTGAGGAAGTACCCGTCTCATGTTGCTATCTTATAACTGTCGAATTTTTATCGCATTTTTTATATTATTATTAGTATTAGTATTGTCGTTGTTGTTTTAGTGAACATTAGTCATGATACTCTTGGAATAGTCATATTATAGAACGAATAATGGGTATGAAAATTCCTAAACTATAAATGAAGACAAGACATGTGATGATTAGATTTTTTATTATTTTTCTTTGATTAATCTTGATCGTTATATTTTTTATTATTATATTCTTGATTATTAAATCTATAAATCTACTACGTTGGTAAATCGTTACATCACCAATATAATCGGTCAGCTGGTTTTGTTTGATAATCAAATAGATAAATACATGGTTCATGATGGCTCTAACGATTTACATGAGTTGTTCAAGGTAAGGTAACTCTATGGGGATGGACTGGTCTTATTTCGAGTTGATTTGGTAGAAAAATGTAAATGATGTATGCAAACCATCATAAGATCCGATAGGAGCAACATATAACGAGAGGGTAAGATTATGAAATTTGTACAAATTGAAAACCTTGAAGAATGTTCCAAAAGAGCCTTGTATGTCTCATTTCTTTTCTTTCTGAATACAGTGCAAAACAAGATTTTTTTCATAGTATAAAACGGAAAACAATAACAAACTAAGGAGAGAATGGCAAAACCGTTAGTAGAATGATATCTTGCTGGCAAAATGTTCCTGCCGGCAAACAGACCATTTGTGGATAAGGTGGTTGAGAAATTTGTCTTCCGTTAATGCATTCTCCTTGATCGGCCGCATCAACTCATGAGCCATCTAGGTTCATATGGTATTGATAAGTTTATGTTTTTTTAGACAATACTTAAAAATTCAAAGAGTTAAAATATGATTTAGTATTTGTGTTTGTATATGGATATGATTAATTTGATAAGTTTGTGTTTTTTAGACAAAATTTAAAAATTCAAAATTTTTAGGTTCAAAGTAATAATTTATGTTTTATAGGCAAAAAAAAGTTTGGTATTTTATACACTATATACTTAAAATTAGTGTTTTTAAGGCGAAAAAAATAATAAGTTTGGTTTTTTAGGTTGAAGATAACAATTCATGTTTTATAGGCTAAAATAAAATAGTTTGATACTTTTTATGCTATATTCCCAAAATTAAATAATAATAATCTTATATTATAACACTTATGATAAAAGTACACCACTATTGGTGGCGTATCACCTCTGGCATCACTTGTTAGGAATTGTACATCCGATCTTGGAAGGAACCTTGGATTATGTTGTTATTCGTTTGCTTATGAATATCATCCACATCAAACCTACACGTGTAAACAAAAACTTTAGATTATTTCAATACAAATATATATGAATAGTATGTTACCATAACGGATGATCGTTGAATAATGGAAAGCCAGTCAAATTTTTCTAAGTCTTGAATAAAGTTTCTAAAAATCAACGGATGTCAATTATAATTTCCAACGAATCTCCGTTGAAAATGGAATACTTGAGTTAAACAAATTAAGTTACAAAAGTTTGATACTAATTAAATAATTCACAACTCTTCTTTGGTTGATTCTTCAATTGGTGAGTCTTTCTTCGATGGTGCATTGAATTCGTCGTCATATTCATCTTCTGCATTTTTCGGTTCAATGTCTCCATAATCGTCGATGTATTCACTATCTATATCGGTTCTTACGAGAATCTCTTCACGATTGTCTGTATCAATCAACTGTATTGGCTAAGGGTGATCAGTTTGCAATGGATCTTCTTTTTCTTCTATGTTTATAGCACCACACGAGTTAATTTTAACTACAACCCACCACTCTTCTCTTTGACGCTTCAATGATGTTGGATAATGCACGTATCATACATAATTTTCTTGATTTGTTGTGAAGAATGAATCATACTTTGCAAATATCGTGTTAGGTTGATGTCAAATCCTCCCATCAATTTTTTCGTGTACCGTATCCTATGGTTGGGTCGAACAACTGACATTTCAAAACCATTATCTTTAATCCAACAAAACTAAGATATTCAACCTGTAGGATTTGGTGTAAAATACCATAGAAATTATTATATTCTATTTCATTATTAATGCAAATGCCGTAATTGAACGTTCTTCTATGTCTTCTGTGTTCGTAAGTGTGGAATGTGTATCCCGGAGTAAACATAATTGGCCAGCATAATATATTTTTGTAGGACCGTTAGCCAAATCTCTTAACCAAGTAGGATATCTCTCATCGTAACCCTTAACCTATAAAAATTAATGATTATTTATAAAATACATTATTTAAATATATATACGAAAATACGTGGTGTATGAACTTATATAATCTCTAAACCACGAGGTATTATGTTGAACTTTCCATTTGTCGAGTTCATTTGCGCTTAGATGAGGATATATACCTATTAATTCTTCGTTAAAGATCATGTAATAAAAATATATTAACATATATATATATATATATGTGTGTGTGTGTGTGTAATAAATTAACAGATCGATTTTCATCGTTTTGTACCTTTCAAAAGATATAACTCTAGACAATTTAATAATATATATGTGTGGACATGATTATACTCCAATGTTGTTAGCCAATATTCCTCAGATATCCCTCCCATACGTCCAATTGGTGTAAAGATCTCAAGAATTACACCAAATTGAGGATTATATTGATATAAATAGTTTTTGTGATATCTCTGCTTCGTCAGAATATGCGACTTTGCATACAATTTATGATTGCTTCCAACAAGTATTGTTTAGCAATAGATCCTTCAACCACTGCTTTGTTTTTTACCTTTTTCAATAGATGAAAGAAAAACCTTTCAAATGGATACATCCAACTGAATTGAATCGGAACACCGAGTATTGACTCGTCTATGTATTGGCAAATTTTCCATAACATCAAAGAAGAAAGGTGGAAAGACTATTTCCACATAACACTTAATGAACATTCCGTGGTAATAGCTCCACAAATGCAGTTGGAATGAGTCGCTACATGAAAATATGACAATCGTGACTTCAACCTGATGAGTCTTGTGTCCACAATATCTACACACCGAGTAATATTTGATTCATATCCATCTGGAAATTTAATATTTTTTTAACCACCTCAATAATGCTATTTTTGAAGGCTCAATCAATCTGAATATTGGGGTAGGTGCTTTTCCATCGCGTAACTCTAACTCAGATCTTTGACATATTGTCCTCAAATCTTTCTTTGATTGTTTTTTATCCTTCATTTTTTCCGTCACATTCAAAATAGTGTTGATGATGTTATCAATTTTTTTCAATATGTATAACATCCAAATTATGACGCAACGTGATTTCCAATAAGATAGTTCTAAAAAAACTACTAAATTTGTACCAGATATGTCATTCACCTTGGCCTTGTGGTTTTCAAAGCCCACGATCTCCTCCATATTCCGCCGATTCTTGTAAATCAGCCATCTCGTTTAGTTGTTTGTGTTGTATTTACGTACATGTTTGCTTGCATGGTGCCTCTTCTGTTTGTCCCACATTCTTTCGAAAATGTTTCTTATCTTTTCTGAATTTATTTCCACGTGAAAGAAATCTTCCATGTACTATACGAAATGAATCTATATCCTCCATATAATATTAACATGCCAATCTCTCGTTCGTGCTCTATCCAGATAACATTCTGTAGGCAGAGAAATCGCTAACTGTCCACAACAACACCGCTTTCAATGTAAAGTTCTATTTCATACTTACATCATATGCAAAAATTTCATTGTTCCAAAAATCTCTTAAATCATGAATTAAGGGCGGCAAGAACACATCGTAACCTTTCTTTGGATGTTCTTGTCTTGGAATCAGCAACATCAGAAACATACTTCTCTCTTTAGACACATCTTGGGAGACAAATTATGCGCAGACAAAATCATATGCTATAGAGAATATTGACTCTAGATTGTCCATATGGACTAAAAAAATCGGTGCACAAACTAAGATAAACATTTCTCGTTCATACGCAAACTTGGGAAAATATTTCGTTGAAATCCTTCAAGCCTTACCATCTAATTGATGTTGCATTTTCCCTTCGTCCGTTGAGTGTTTTGTCATCACATTGTCACAAAGGTTTTTTTATTCATATAATCTTCTCAACATGTTTGCTTCAAACATAAAACATCTTTTTTGTGTGGTACATACTTTCTTGAAGATGGTTTTTTTTTGGAAAAAAATATACTTGTGCCGCACAATTTACATTCCAAATTTCTTTATCTCCTCCTCAAAACAACATGCAACTATTTCTACAATCATCAATCTTCTCATGTGGTATTCCTAAATCCTTTATAACATTCTTTATTTCATAATATATCTCAGTAGCTTGATTATTTGCCTAAATATCCACACATGGTTTTGCAAAACGAATCGAGATAATTTTTAGCTACATCATAGTCTGTTTATATACTCATTGATAACATGTAATTAGTACTAATAATTTCATCATTCCTAGGTTTAGTTTTGTTACGATTCTTAGACTTTGCCGATATATTGAGCACAATTGAGGGCTTCTTCTATTATTTCGCGTGTTATGCAGAAAAGACGACATCACAAGCAAATATACGTAATTGCGAAAACTCTACCCGAAAATATGACCAACGTGACCGAAGTGTAAAAGGAGCACGTCCAAGCATCATTATCGTTGCACGACTAAGCAGATTGCAATGGAGAATACACAGCACGGTCGGGCATCACTCCTTACCTGACCGATCAACCATGTTGAAACAGCATAGCCAAGCATCCTCACAAGCACGATCGGGCTGCTGATGAATCCATGCAGCACGGTCGGGCAACAACCAAATCACGACCGGGCACAAGAAGGACAAGTGCATGACCGAGTATCCTTACAAGCACGGTCGGGCAGAAGAAGAGCACACAAGCACGACCGGGATGAAGAGGTAATCCACACGCACGAGTGAGCACAAAATGAAGCATGATCGTACGTAATTTCCAGAAAGATCCCCGTAGGTGTTGCACAGCCCAAGCTTGTTCCATGCCCGTTCGATCACCTCAAGGAAAAATGTTGCACGGTCGGGCTGATTGGTGTGCACGATCGGGCTTGCATGGCAACTACCAAGCGAATGACACATACATCTGTTTGAACGAGTATGAAGTGTAAAAATAACTAGTAGATAGAGAAGAAAATAAAAAAGAAGATGGACTAGAACAGAAGGAGGAAAGAGAGCACAGTTGAAGAAGCAGATTTCGGTCATCCGAGGTATTCGTCTGAGGCCACGCTTGGAGCTATTTTAATGGATAGTTTTGTTTTTAATGCTTGATTTCAATTTTTTTCATATAGATTGGTTTGATGGGTTGTGCAAAATGCATTCATACTTGCTAATCACCTGTTTGAATGAGATTAGAGATTTATCTAGGCATCGAGAGAGTCAGATTTGAGTCTCAAAATTAACCCTAGAATGAATTAGATTAATGAGAATCTAGTCGATCGGTTAATCTATTTAGGAACGGTAATAATCGAGGTAGAGCTCTCATTGTTCTTCATACATTCAGGTTATAGATTTACTGCATCGAGGGGTGAGTACGTTTATCTCCTAGATAGTGGATTTAGACATCGAGAGAGTCACTTCCGTTAATAGACGTTGAGTTCCCATTGTTTCTGATAGTAGAGGTTGAGTTCCCTATCGTTCTTCATGCATCTAGATGTTCCGTGCTGCATCGGAATATGAGTATCGTTAATTTCCTAGGTAAAGGATTTAGGCATCGAGAGATTCATTCCGATAGTTGAGGTAGAATTTCCCATTTGTTCTTCATGCATCTAGATGTTCCATGTTGCATCGAGAGATGAGTAACGTTGATTCTCTAGGTAGTGGATTTAGATTTAAGTTCCCCATCGATTGATATAACCTGATTTCATGTCTTCGTAGAAACATCCATTACATGTCACCCGTGGTACTCTATCTTGTTGATTCTAGTTTCGTCATTCTTTTATATCTTTACTTCAGTTTGATAATCACATATTGATCGATCTTCTTCTCGTGAATTCTTAGTTCTACCATTTTCACTAAGCCCTCGGAGTTCGACCCTGGTACTACACGTACTGTATACTTGCGGTAGAGTGGTCTAGGAAATTAAAACCTTTGATTTGCCACCATCGCTCATCAATCTTGATGATAAAGATAAACGAGATTGACGTTCACAACAACCATCATATATAAGTTGTTTCGTCGTATGCAATAGGTTAAAAAATCGGCGTAGCTTATTGTTTGGCATCTCTTCATGCGTTTGTTCAATAAATCCAGGAAAAACATTTGACACCATTTCCACATATGCATTGGTCGTCTGTTACTAGAAATATTGGATTTTCAGACAACAAAATCTGTCCCTAATTCATCTAGAAAATGGTTTCCAAACGTTTTCCGGACGAATTTTGTTCATATATAAATGAACATCGCCAATTAATATACATCCGAAATTTACTCGACATCCGTCAAGATAATTCCATCCGGAAATTTTTCCAAAACTTAAAAAAATCCCGTACAGACATTTTTATTAGTCCAGAATTTTTTAAAGAAATTTTTTTAAAAAAAATAATAATAAAAACTCCTCTTTCAGTGTCCACCTCCTACATTGTCGTCGTCGCACCCCCTCCTTTGCCTCCGCCCTCATCTCGTCCTTTTTTGTCATCGTCATCACCTCCTTCTCTCTCTTCCTTCTTTCATCTTCCTCATCTTCTTTCTCTTCTATATTCTTCTTTTTTCTTTCTTACTCAATTTATTATCTAAAATTTCATAATTTTGAACCGATTTAATAAAACTCCGTCCCTAATTCCAGACGGATTAAACAAATCTGTCTATAATTCCAGACGGGCTAGTGACAAATTTTATAGTTTTTTATATTTTTTAAATAAAAAATATTTTGTTCTTAAAAAAATTCCGGACGGCCATGAAAATTTGTCCCTAGTTTCTGGATAGATTTTTTCGGTCATCCGAAATTTTTATTTAAAAAAATACTAAAAAGTACAAAAAAAACTATATAATTCCTCCATAATCCATCCACACACTACAAGAAAATTACGATTTAGGGACTGAAGAATCTGTCCTTAATCATGTTTACGGATTAGGGACGACCGGTGGTAGTCCACAAACGCGCGTCGCCAAATGTTATCCGTTCGCAATCCGTCCGCAATTAAGGACAGAACATTCAGTCCGCAAACGATCCGCATTTAAGGACGGAAATTGCAGTCCGCAAAACGGTCCTTAAAAAGGACCAAAAGAGGACTCGGGGCCGGTCGACCGTCCCCAAATTTTAGGGACGGACAATGGGGTGTCCCCAAATTTTAGGAACGAACAATGGGATCCCGCAATTTTAGGGACGGATGGTTGGACATCCCCAAATTTTAGAGACGGACAATGGGGTGTCCCCAAATTTTAGGGATGGACAATGGGACATCCCCAAATTTTAGGGACGAACAATAGGGCGTCCCCAAACTTTTTTAAAAATAAAAAAAAAATTGAAATAAAATTTGATTAGATTAAATTATAAAAATTAGTACATAACAATAATTAAAAAACAGACATATAACTAACATTTTTAATACTAATCCGTTGGAGGTATTTTCGAATCGTCGTGATCGGGATCATTGTTCTGAAATGCATCCCAATCGATGTTAGGCATTTGTCATTTCATCAAGCGCAAGAACTATTCCATTCGCCTTTCTGATCGTTCAGCTCGCTTGTTTGATCGTTCAGCCTCCTTTAGTGCTTGTTCAACGCGCCTTTCGGATTCTTATTGCGCCTCGAATACTTTTGATAACGTATGTCAGAACTCGTACTCTGATACTTTTTCTTTACCCTTGGAGGAAGTTGAATGCTTTGAGGTCATTCCTCCAAGTCCAAAAATACGACCTTTGTATGGCGTAACTTGGTGTAAAAAAATATCGAGAATTAATGACATTTATAAATAGTAAAATTATATCATATTGAAATATCATTAATTTACCTCGAGATACAACTCGTTGTACTCTTCCTGACTAAGGGTAGTTTGTGTTCCGTCTTCTCTCGGGGGAATTTGCGATACTTGTTCCGTTGCCATGTTTTTAAATTCATCAAAAAGACGTTTCGCCTTGGGATCTACCACGAACCATCTGACTTCTTAACGTGCGTACGTTCCAACAATTCTAGGTACGATGGTTCGGATCCATTCTCTTTCGCCTGAAACAAATAAAAAGGATATAAGTTTAATGAAATGTTAATTTTATATAAATGTATTAAAAGTAGAATAAAGCTTACCAAATCTTCGTATACTTCCGCAAAAGAACGAGATCCTGCCGTATGTACGCTCATCCCGTATCCTTCTCTATCAGAACGCCACAATTTACTTGCTCGCTCGCTTTTTTGCTTAAAATTTTGGATCTTCCCAATATGCGCACATCTGATCCCAAACATCTTCTGCTATCCAAAGGGATTTTCCTCTCTTCTCTCGTTTTGTTTGACAGGTACTTATGATAGACTTGAGACAAACTCCCGCATGTTTGTCAAACTCGGACTTTACTAGTTTGGTAAGTTCGGGATTCCAATAAAATTTTTACTGAAATAATAAAAAGCTTATTATATTTAAACTATAATTTCAATTACTTGATAAAATTAAAAATTGTTTAAAACATACAACAAATGATTTCCACAATCGTTCCTTAATTTCTAGATCAGTATGTTTCCAATTGTAACACGGCCGATCATAATCAGTTTTTATCATCTTTGATATGTGACGATTAAGTTGACCGAATCCAAACCTACAAATCAAAATGAAAGATAAATTAACATTTAATTAACTATTTATAATTGACATTTGAATTTGAGTATACGCACCATAGTGCGTCGTCTCAACGAATAGGATCTAAACGAGGAAGCTTGCGTCGTTCTTCATCCATTGATAAAATTTCTTCTACAGTTGGTTCATCGTGCATCTTAGGTTAGTGATGCATTACTGGATCGGCTGGTGGTTGGATTTGCGGATAATAAGGAGTATATTGCGCCGATTGTGTCGATCTAGTGTTACGGAAGAAATTTGGATTCATATATTCTTCAAATCCTAAAATGGAATGTCGGGAATGAGATGAAAGGTTACCACTTT
Organism: Gynandropsis gynandra; assembly: GCA_036759665.1. Classification (NCBI taxonomy): domain Eukaryota; kingdom Viridiplantae; phylum Streptophyta; class Magnoliopsida; order Brassicales; family Cleomaceae; genus Gynandropsis; species Gynandropsis gynandra. Next base: position 17,440,775 of record CM071868.1, on the reverse strand, counting down.
CCTCAGATTGAGAGCGGTTTCTCGTTTTACCGCCTCTTCCAACGCGTCACGACCATACTGAAATGTAAAATTAAAATATTACGTAAGTTCGAACGAAATTCCATTAGAATGAAATTCCAATTCCTAATCAAAATTTTGACAACATAACTAAGCAATATCCAACAAACCTTTTCGCCAATTTCAATTCCTAATAAAATTTTTGGACTAGATTACTAATCAACTTTCAATTCCAACTAAATTTTTCACAAATTTGTCGCCTAATTCCTACTAAAATTTTTGACTAAATTCCTAATCAAATTTTTGACAACATAACTAAGCAATTTTCAATTCCTAAGCCAATTTTTCCGCCTAAACTATTGAGAACGACTTGAATCGAACCTTTTATTCCGTGGAGGGAGAGCATTTCGGGCGGCTGCGGGCGTGGGAGACGACATGGGCGGCGGACGATGCGGGCGAAGGACGACGCGGGCGTGGGAGACGACGCGGGCGACGGACGACGCAGGCGTGGGAGACAACGTGGGCGGCGGACGACGCGGGCGAAGACGACGACGCGGGCGAAGAAAATACCTAATTAGGCATTCTGTCAGAATTTAATGAAACTTGGGGACGATTACCTAAAGCCCATCCCCAATTGGGGACAATTACCTAAAGCCCATCCCCAATTGGGGACAATTACCTAAAGCCCATCCCCAATTGGGGACGGCCGTGGCTTAGCCGTCCTCAATTGAGGATGGCTACATCACAACCGTCCTCAATTGGGGACGGGCTTTAGGTAGTTGTCCCCAATTGCGGATGAGCTCATCCATTCGCAATTCTGAGACATACTATCGGGACTGGACAAACGGGACGATGTACCGGAACGAGACGATGTGTCGGGACGGGACGATTTGCCGAGACAGGACGATGTGCTAGGATGATGAGCCGAGATGGGACGAGACAGGACGAGATGGATCAGGATGGGATGTCCGTAAACGTCTAACATGATCCGTAACCGTCTAACATGAATATCAGTAAACATTTAACAAATCATTAAGAAATAGAAACAATGTTTTGAATATTAGTAAACGTCTTACATGAATATCCGAAAGCTCTTAACACCGAATAAACAATGCATTAAGAAATAGAAACAGTTGAACATCCGTAAACGTTTTAACATGATTCATCATCTTCAGAGTGATACAATTGTTCCGTCGACTCTTGTGTTTCTGTATCTGATTCAAATTCGTCTTCTTCTTTTTCTTCTATATCTTCATAAAGATCGTCTTCATTTTTTTAGATTTCTTCCATTTCACCGTGCGTAAGTGCTTCAACACGTACATCGTCAATAGCAACAATCTCGGTCATTTGTTGTTGCATTGGCAATTGTTGTTGTTCTGTGTTGTCGATAAATTTACCCATCGAAAGTATCTTCATTGCGACACGCCAACCCAAAGATCTTCTAATATGCGGATAGGAAATGTAACAAACTTGATCGGCTTGTGATGCAAGAATAAAAGGCTCGTATTTTGCATATCTTCGTTTCTACATCTTGAGAAGACTCAAACCCTTCACGATGTATAATGCGAATGCCTCTACTAAAGTTTTCCACAACATTACTAGGTCGTGGTGCAAAATTTTCTCCATTTTCTCCATGACATAACCACATGAAATAATTTGGAGTAAAACCTCTTAAATAAAGATGCTTCCTAACAGTTCTCTCATTAACAAAGTTTTCATTCTTGCATTTGACGCATGGACAAACCAACGTCCCGTTTCTTTGTAAACTTGTTGATTTGTCGCTATTGTCATAAACTGTGTGACGCCTTCTATAAACTCCTTCGATACACCTTGAGTTTCTGGATCAATTCTTTTGTGCATCCATTATCTAGAAATGAAATGTTCGATCTTGATGAAGATGTCATTATAATCGCAAACACTAAGAAGATATGTGGTGAAAGATATGAGAGTTACTTATAAAAATAGATCAATGGTTGATGGGTTAAATAGATTATTTCTAGACGAATTAGGGACGGATTACAGACTAAGAAAATAGTTGCCGAAGAGTTGTCTCGAATCCATCCCTAAATTGGTTTTTTAAAGTCCCTGATTAGGGATGGTCGCCGCGTCGTCCACAGAATTACAGACGGGCCTGACGGCGTTCGCAAATTTGCGGACAGAAGGTGTCGCCGTCCCAATTTGCGGGCGCCCATGCTCTACCGTCCCTAATCTGGGACGCCCTACTCATTTGTTTCTAATCCATCCGTATTTGCGGACCATTTAGAGACGGTTCATCCGTATGCAAAATTTCGGACGGATTAGGGACAGATAATGAAATCCATCCCGAATCCGTGTATAATCCGTCCCCAAATTTAGGGACGGAACTCGCAGTCCCCAAATTCTGTTTACAATATTGAATTTTCTAGTAGTGACATATGGATTGGTCGTTGTTTCACAGTGAACCTCTTCATTTCTTTTTATTGATTTTGCTTCTTGCAAACTATTTCTAACACCACAATCTTCATTTTGAAAAAAAAAACGAATTTCATAGTTCTATATGAAACCTACCTTGTAAATGAGTTTGTAAACAATTTATTAACTTCAATACTTCATGTTTTTGCATCTTTTGCAGGGATATCACATTGTCCCACTTTCTTGATACAAAGATTACATCGACGCAAAGCTTATGAACTGTTCAAATCCGTGTAAATTTTTTTGCATAACTTCCTCGGTGACAACATCTTTTCTTCTATGCATCCATTATCTTGATCTGTAAATATCTCTATTTGAAGAAGACGAAAATGTTTAAGAGTATATTTTTTTGTTCATGGCTTGAAGCAAAAGGAATTGGAGTTTGGTGTATAAATATTGAAAATTCCAACAGATGCCCATTGGAATTGCAAACGAATACCTATTAAAATGTATCAGACAATTTTTTCCAACAAATGCATTGAAATTTTAAATTAACTAATGGACATCTGTTAGAATTTGCAATGGATATCCATTGGAACGTGAAACGGTCATCCGTTGAAATGATTCGGCGTTTTCCAATAGGCTTTCAACAAGATTCACCAATTTATATCAACAAATATTTTTCGTTAATAATCCATTGAAATTTCAACGGATGTTAACGGGTTACTGTCTGTCGATACCTCTGCGGTATCCGTTGGAATTTTTTATCAATAGACAGATCTGTGGGTTTGTCCGGTGATATTCACATTTTTTTATAGTGTACTCAACGAACACTACCATGGCATCGATATCTGACTTGTTAAAAATGATGGTGAACAACTAGAAGATCCCATGACATATTGTATCGTAGGTGGTAGTCCACAATATCTTTTACTCAGAAGACATGACATCAATTTTTTCGTGAATTGTCTCTCACAATCCAGGCATGCGCTTACCTCCTCTCACTAGCAACCGACTAAGCGCGTTCTACACTACCAATTTGAGATACGAACAATTGGGATATTTTATTCATTAACTAATCCCACTATTGCATGCCTTTATTGATGTAGACTGAGGAAGTAACATAGATGATTTCTCATTCACATGGGTTTACTTTGTGTATCTTGGTGAATACCCAATCTCATTATTATAAAAAAAAAAAACAATATGGCGTAACATCCACAGGATCTGAATATCAGTATACTGATCTACAAGAGTTCAATAGGTTATTATTCTACTCAAGATACTTGGATAACACTATCTAAGAAACCGACTATCTATTATGGTAATGTTGGAATAACATATCTATATGCAAATCATATTTTTTAGTCTGGCATGAATCATTTCGGCCTTGACTGTCATTTTGTTCAAAACCAACTTCAAACGAACTTTGTACACATTTTG
>CM071868.1:17420510-17436900 GCA_036759665.1 Gynandropsis gynandra | reverse complement strand
TCCGATCAAACTTATTCATGAAACCTTTTACACGGAGTACGTTTCAATCTTCATGTGTCAAGATTGGACTCATGTGCGATATAAGAGCCAATATAATTAAAGTACCATGTACATTGTTGTAGTTCTGTATGGTTAAGTAATTTAGGTCAATACCCTTGTATATATACACCCTTAATAATAATAAAAGGTGAAATGGTTTTATTATACATTATATAAGATTCTTATAGTTCTAGACCACATGATCTTCTAGAGATGTCACGCCTATTAATATATACGAGGTGATCCGATTGATGCAACATGTGGAGTAACTGTTTTCTAATTTAATACGAATAATGTGGAACAATTGTTTTCTTATTTAACACAGATTTTTAAAGGTTCTAATTTATGTGTTAATATTATTTAAAGGCACTGATAGTATGGCGATGAGCCCCTGAAATAGAGAATGTTGTTGACCGCAGACAAAATGTGTTGTTGTTAGGGATTTACATAATTTTTTGTTTGGGTTTAAAATTAGTGTTTAAGTTAAAATTTGGAATTAAATTTTCATTTGTTTGTTTAATATTTTCAAAGTCAGAAGTTTAGTTTATTTTTTTCATAAAAATTAGAGTTTAAATAAAAGTTTTTGTAAAAAAACTTATCAAAATATACATTTTACATGTAAATTATATTTATTAATCATTTTATTAATTTCACATAAAAATCATAATGATTATAATTATAATAATAATTATTATTTATAAGTTACACTTAAAATAATTTAATATATTTAAAAAACTAATCATATATACTATTCATTACACAATTTAATAAAATTTATCAATTTTAATATTTTTTAAGGATATCTTAGTAAGTTATATATTTTGGATTTGAAATTCGAGTCAAAACTCTGAAAATTTGAGTATCCAAAAAATTGCAACTCAAAGTTGGAATCGAGATTTTGAGTTTAGAATTCAAAATAAAGTTCACCAAAAGAACATAAAATCTAACTTTGAGTCAGAGTTGAAGAACAATACCTAAACCAAAAGATGCTACAGAATCTTTTCGATTACTTGTTCGAGAACTACGATCTTTGGCTCTGAAACTGGATCATTTCCTTGTATGTGAGAACAATTTTTCTTATATGATCGATCGGTATAAACATCAACAACTCTGAATTGGATCATTTTCTCCTCGACAAATAAGTGTTTGGGCCACTAAAACATTTTCTTATGGAGAGGTAGTTGGAGAGGTGACAAAAGCCTATACTTTTCATTACAAAACCAATAAACTCTGACTCAAACTTCTAAAAAAAACATGTAAATAAGTATAGATTCGGTCTTTAATAAACAATAACCAAATGAATTTAAAATCGATTTAGTTTGATTGTAAATGGTTCAGTTCAGTCATATAAATAACAATTTTAATCGAAGAAAAAATTGAACCCTAATTTATTCGATTATTATTTAATTATTTTTATTATCAATCATTTTATCGTATAAAATTATAAATAAATGATAATATTCAAAATTTATTACAAAATAAAATTTAATATATTATTTACATATGATATTTAATATCTACTTATTAACATATAACAGATAGTATTAATTTGATAAATTAATAACCGAATCAAACCGATCCAAACAATTTTAAAACTTTCATAACTAATCTATCATTTTACTATTAAAAAATTGAACCGAATTAAATTACCATCCATTACTAGATTGAAATTGATTCAATGGGACATAATAACCGAATGCCCACCCCTTGCCGAATCTCCCATGAATAGCAGAATTCGAGAAAAGCTCATGAGACACAGGGACATCCATGTGACCGAAATCAGACATAACTAATAATCCATGAGTCAAGCCAGAGAGAGATAAGTAAGCCCAAGAGAATTGAGCCCAAGATACAAAACCACCCCCAACGCTGATGATGAAACAATGAACCGAGCAGACGACGCAGCCGACAATAGAAGAACTCAACGCCGCATGCAATAAAAAATCAGATGCCAGAAATAACAAGTAGCAATCGATGGCCAACAACAGAGTCGAAAACCATAGATCAACACCCAGAAGGACAACAAGCAATTATCGACAACAAGCAGCGAACGGAGACCAGCAATTAATCGCAGTAATGGATATGTTTCGAAAACTAAAACCATACTCCAAAGAAGAGACCAGAAAATCATCGCATCCAATAAAAGAAAACAACACCACAATCGTTGACAAAAAAGGATCAGAAAAACGGGCGAAAAACAGAGAAACACTGTCGATACGAACTACAAACAAAGGAGTGAATTCGTCGATAATACCTCGACAATCAAATAAAGTCGACGACCGTGGAACAAAGAGGCCAAGAATAACGCTAAGAACACCACACCACACCGCAACACAACACCGAACTCCGATTATGAACAGTGTAATAAGATAAGAAGAAGATAAAAAAAGATGTACTGAAAACTAAAAAATTCAGACTTGTGCATGTTAATACCACAAAATTCTAATTTATGGGGTAATCTTATTTACATGGGTTAATAGTACAACAAATATACATAACCCTAAAAATTAGAGGTGATGGACTTCACCAAGTCTTTAAAGAGGATCTTGAAGATGTTTAAGCGGGAAACTCGGATGATAAGGAGGCAAATGATCCAATGCTTTTGACAAAGTTTTAAGGGTCAAGAATATTCTTATTTCGTGTATGTCACGTTCCATTTCTTTTAAAGGTTGCACATGAAACTAATGCAACAAATGTGTGGAAAGTTTGAGATAGAATGTTCTAGTCAAATTCTCTACCAAACAGAATATATCTAAAAAAATGTCAATACAGTTCTAGGATGGAAGATAGTAAAAGACCCCAAGCCAATACATAGAACTTTCTAAATTAGTATTAATATTGAATAGCTTGTGAAAGGAGTGGTCAGCTCCGACAAGACATTATCAGTGGAGACAAAGCAGCCGGAGACGAGGAACTTAAAGAAAGCATACATATTTAAACAAGCACCAAGAGTTTGTTATAGTAAAATTGACTTTTTTCATCAATGAAGGATGTAGAAGAAGTGATTGTGATGCTGCAATGCAGATCACAGAAAATGAAATTGTGGTGATTTGTCTTTACATTGATGACATTATCATCACAAAAAGTGATGGGAAATTAATTGAAGTTTTTAAGAGAAGGCTAATCAATACATTCGAGATGACTGATTTAGGAAGATTAAAATATTTTCTGGGATTTGAATTATGTTACATTCAAGATGGAATTTTCTTAGGCCTAGCTAAGTATGCTCAATAGCTATTGAACAAGTTTGGAATGGTTGATTCCAAGAGGATGAGAACACCTCCGACACCTCATGGAAAGAATGTAAAAGATGAGAATTTTTAACATATTCAACCAAGTACAGAAGCATGGTTGGTGGACTTCTGCACTTGGCTGCCACTAGACCTGACTTGGCATTTGCAGCTTCTTATCTATCAAGAAGCAATGCCAAGCCAACATAAAGGAGTTTGCAAGACGTAAAAATGATGTTCAAATATGTGAGTGGAAATGTGGACTATTGATTGTTATTCAAGAAGGTTATTCACGGAGAACCATATACTTTTCTGCATTTTTTATCAAACACCAGCAACTTTCAATCAATTAAAAAGAATCATCTTCATTTCATTTTTTGTTTGCACAAAACATTACTATGATGAGTCTTTAAAACATCAGCTCGGAATATATCAATGTTGTAGATGAGGATCAAGCAGCGATCTTGATGAATTATTTGCTAAATTAGTATATGATCAATAAACATACTATAAAATATGGTAAGGAATATCTAAATCTAAAGGAAGATCAAACATCAACAATAACAAGAGAACAAGAAATTAAAGATAGACAGGTGTAAGGAATGAACAAATAGAGAGATTAGAAACAGAAAGGTGGAAAAAGGAATAGATCCAAATCTAAGATAGAAGAGGTATATCAGGATCATTCTGGAAGCAAAGATCAATAGACATCATCCAACACTATCATAGAAGCCAAAGTTCTATCAATTTCAACCAAAGATCTGATGGAAATATGAAACATGGACTTAGGGTGTACCTTTCACATGATTTCATACAAGGAACGGTCTTTTGAGTTGCTAGGAGACAACAAATTTTTCCAAATGAAAGGGATTGGACAATCAAAATCAAAACCCATGATGGTTCAAAAATTATCTTATCTGAAGTTAGATGTATACCAAAGCTTAAAAGAAACCTCACATCTCTTGGGGTTTTATTTTTGACAAGCAAGATACTGGTATAAATCTCGATAAGTAAACTAAAGGTTTTGAGATGCAATATCGTTAAGTTAAAGGAATATCTGATGAATGACATAAATATAGGAATGGAAAGAATATATTTGGAGATGTACATGCCCCAAAGGCCAAACATATGAAACCAAACTATGGCTTCAATCTTAAAGCATATGAGCATAAAAGTTCTTTAGATGTAAGGTAAAATGGGTATATACATGGAAGGTAAAAATGGGAGCTTCGGATTTTGTGAGGATTAATTTTTGGAGAAGTACACAATCTTAATTTAAACACAAAAAAATTCAAAACAAAAGAAGTTCACGAATGTTTTCATGTTTATCTTTGGGATCACCTCAAGGAAAACCTTCAATGTCTACAAATCAATATTTTTTTATTTAGTTGATGATTATCGGAAAAAGGTTTAAATATTTTTATCTTAAAAAAATGGTGAAACATTTAACAAATTCTCAAAATGGAAAGTAATTATAAAAAATCAAGTTGACCAAAAAGTGAAATATTTAACAGTAGACAATGACTTAGAGTTGTACAAACTTTGCTAAGATAATAGAACTTTTAAGCATAGGACGTATGCTTACACTTCATAATAAATAATGATTTAGAGTTGAATCTCTCAATCTGAAATATTTTCACTTTCGATATACAAATAAATATTCAAATATAAACTCGAACACTCGAGACACAAACTGTCCCATGTTCGTTTTTATGATTGTTTTATAGGTTAGCATTATGGTTGCACATAATCATTTGTAACACACATAAATATTTGAACAATTGGTACATAACATTGTATCAAAATTATTTTTTATTCTTTTTCCTTTTTATTAGAAAATAACGAACTCAATAGATCAAATCAATTATGGCATCTCCGAAAATCTCTCCTTATGACTTGATTCCAAACAAAAACTTATGTTTTATACTTTCTCAACAATTAATCATGGAGATAACTATTACGGGTGAAAGATCAACGTTCTTCATGCATGTTCCGTGCAAAGAACATTGGTAAACTGTTCTCCGAATTGTCTATTATCTCAAAGGCAATCCTGAGATAATACACAATTACAGATTTCAATTGCAATTCAAATTGGGCATTGTTCGATGACTTGTCACTCTCAAACAGGTGATTTATTCGGTTAGAAATTTCTCTGATATCCTAGAAAACGAAAAAACAACCATTTGTCTCATGTTCTTCTCTAGAACCCAAATATCGAAATGACAATAACAACATGTGAACTTGTGTGGCACAAAACTGCTTGTTGATCTTGCAATTTATCACTCTCACCCTATGTCGTTATAATGTGACAGTCAAATCACTTTTTATATTGATGTGAATCTCATATTTTTAAAAATGCTCCAAACATATTGAATTGGACTGTCATTTTGTTCAAAATGTTATTCATAATTATTTTATTTGTACAATACATATTTCTACTAGACATCAACTTGCGAAAATCTTCAAAGAGTCCTTAAAGAAAAGGGAGTTTGATGTATTATTTGGCAAATGAGGCGTTCAAGATCTACACCCTCTAAGTTGAGGATGGTGTTACCGAAAGTAGATATTCTCCACATCTCTTAATTGATTTGCCGCACAAATTTGGGATCTCTTGTATCTAGAATATGTTCCGTTTTCTTGAAAATGTTTTCTTTTTTTTTAATTGGTTGTCTCTTAGAATGGCATTATGACTGTATATAATCACGATTGCTTAAGCTCGTAACACACAGAAAATTCTTCGACAATTTGCGTACTCAGACAAATCCTATATTTATTCCCAATTTGACAAACATGACTTTTGTTTGTGTCAATTTCATATAAAAAATCACTTTTAAAAATTTGCTTACAATATAATTTAAAAATTTTGAAATTATTCCTAACTGTTTAACAAATCAAATAGAAAATTTTCCAAACCAATTATTAGTTTACTTGAATTTATATTTAGTAAATATAAATGTACTAAAACTAAATATATTTTGTTTGATTATTTACGCAAGATATTTGCGTTCCCGCGGTTTTAACTAGTTATTTACTAATTCATTATTTTAGTTTGAAACTAAAATTAAAAAGAAAAACTCGTGTTTTTTTAAGTAGGAAAATATTTGTTGGATATAGATTTATCATTTATTAAAACAGTTTCTAACACTCAGTGAACGACCAATACAATGATATAATTTAATTATAATTTAGTTTCATCACCAGCCTTTATCAGAATTTATCATATATTACTAGAATGTAGAAAATATATTCTAATCCTAATTGTAAAAATTCAGATTCTTGAAGTTTATTTTTAACCTTATGCAGTTATAAATTTCTCACAATAAATACTGTTTAGTTATCGAATGAATGCCAGTTATTACATATTAAAGCACTTGGTGATAGAATTGAAAAGTATTTTAGTTACCAATATAAAAGATATATATATATATATATATATTATCTTATAGTTTATCTAAGTATCATTTTTTCGTAAGATTAATTTCTGCCATTGAAATGAGATGAGAGGTAAAGGTAGACCATATGTTTTGGCAAAGTTCAGAAGTGGTTAATGACTATAAAATGATAAGAAATATAAATTTATTTAAAAAGTCATGTATGACATACATTATGAGCTTATTGTTTTTAATGATATGACCTTTTTTTCAATTTTAATACATATATAGTATAGATGGTTGGTTAGTTCTTAGAATTATATAATATATATGAAAGCAACATTTTATATATTTATTTTTATATGCATATCCATACAGGAGTAGGAATAATCAATCTTCTCATTTTTTTTCCGAACATGCAAAAAATTTGTTGTGACACTACGCATTAAAAAATCATTAGATATATGATTTCTGGTGTAAGCTCTCCATTTAGATAGATAGATTCTTACAATGAATCGTATAATTTGAGAAGAGAACGTATACAAAGCTTATGCAAAGAAATGATAGCACATGCTAAAATATTATGTAGACACAAATAAATCATTTTAACGTATACATTTTACAAATGGATACACACGCACAAATGTAATAAACCTAGCCTGTTAGTATGTCTAGAAGATGCGTATTCATACTTTCAATACATTCATACACTCATGAATGTGTATATATATCCATATGAAAATCCTGCTTGAAGAGATTTGATTTTAAGGTAAGAAAATTTATATGTGTGTGTATAGACTTAGATTGACTGAAAATGGAGTTCTAATTCAACATCTAGAACAGAAGATTGACAAAAGGGTGAAAATGAAACATAACCCTAACGATAAAAACCCTTGATGTAATTGAGTGATGATATATTGTAACCTAAGAAACTAATCCAACACCAAGAAAATCAAAGAAAGCGACATTATTCTTCCCCTCTTCATCATGATCATCACCATCTCCATCGTCTACAATGGGTCCATGAGCTTTTCCTTCACGATTTGTATTATGAAAGATATCTTCTTGATTTCCATGGCCGCAATTGGAGACCGAAGAGGATCCAAGCTGATAGCTCCTTGGTGCGACAGTGACAAGATTAGTATTATAACGCGTCCTCGCCCCAGAAACATCGAAGATCGATGAATCGTAGGTGATTGTAGAAGCGGTATGAGTCCAAGAATTAGGCCACAGACCGTGTTCCTTGTCTTGGGATCTTCGTACTCCAAAGTTCGAGTTGTTAAGCCTAGGGAGATAGCTATGACTAGAAGTGTTTGTGATGCTTTGCCAATTCCGTTTGAAACTCACTGATGATGCATAGGAAGAGAAACGTTCACGCTTGCGTCTCGCCATAATCACGTGGAAATGGTTCTTGACAGCGTTATCTGTCCTCCCGGGGAACAACCTCGCGATTGAGGCCCATCGGTTCCCTTGAATTCTATGCGCCTTGAGTAATCTCTCCTCCTCTTCCTCCGTGAAGGGTTTCTTGTTGATGTTCGGATCGAGTTGGTTATACCACCTCAATCTACAACTCTTCCCTGTATATTAACCCACCACCAGAACAAATCAATCCAAGAAACCATGACTGCATCGAACTATACAGACAACCTTGACAAGGGTATACTCAAATATGAAAAAAGATATCTGGATCTATATGCTACCAGTACCAGATCGTCCCTCGAGATGTTGTGCGATGAAATTCCAGTTCTTGGGGCCGAATTGCTCTACGAGTCGCCTGAGTTTGTCGTCCTCAGCGGGTCTCCAGTGGCCTCTTTGGCAAGTTTTGGCACTCTCAAAACTGTTGTTGCTTGATCTTGAGATTTCCATGGAAGCTATGTTTATATAAATAAAGGATTCAAGAGAGAGATCAAAACAACCAACCGAGTTGTTTTCGGGTTGCACTCGGAGAAAATAGGAATCGGAGAGGAACAAGACAGGTAATGAACATAGTTGGTCTAAGAAGACATGATAGAAGTATGAAAATGAGAATAAAGAAAGGAAAAAAATAAGAATAAAAAAGAGTGGGTTGTTCTCCTCTCTCTCTTAGGGTTATGGATGGGAAGTCACTTTTCTTCTGTTTACAAGACAAAGCCCTCACTGTTTTATATATGACTTGTCAACATATACATATCAGGTGCCTCTACATATACCTACATACATACATGTGTATAACTTTTCCAAATATGTTCAAAAAATGTGGCTAAATATAATTGTGAAATACTGGGTTTGTTTATTTGAAAAATAAATACTAAATATTTGATGAATATATTTAAAATGTTTGTAAAAATTATTTCAAATTTGCAAGTATCTCAAAGCAATGTGCTACCAAGATATATGTTTGAACTTAGGAAAGATTATTTTGAATTCTAGAGTTCACAATTTATTTCGTTTTTCCATCAAGAGCTAATGTTTCATCCACATACCCATTCACATTTCATTAGGAAAATGGAATTAATTTGGTTACGAATTGATATATAACGTTACCTTGGACATAGTTAGTCCTGATTAAGCTAAAATGGCCTTGAAGAAACAATTCACGTTCCTGGAAATGTTTATGAAATTTAAACATTACATATTCAAGCCAATGCCAACTTTGTACACAATAACCAAACTTGTATTAATGGGTCATGTTGAATGGACTTTGGCAAAATCTAGAAATCATATTGTTGTATGCAGTTTATTAGAGTGATGGAATAGGAAACAAATTTTATTTTGTTGAAAGCTTTGTTGGAGTAATTGATGTTTTTATTAAGATAAGGTTAAAAGTTTCAATCAAGTATTTTGAAATTTATAATTGGTAATTTTTTTTTAATCCTATAATCATCACCTTTGGTTGCTTCTATATTTGGTATATATGTCAACCCATTTGTGGGTTAACAACTAAGCATTATGAAATATTTCTGTTACAAAATGGTTATTATAAGGTATCTCCATTTATTTAAATATAGGTCCACTTATTTAATGTTCACCTTGTAAGAAGTAACAATAGGTCCAGCTCAGTAAATTTACCAAGTTGGGTTCCTACCGTTTATTTTCTCAGGGACAAATCAACGCGATTACTAAAATTGTTTATCATATTTTAAATTACATTTTATTTACGATAATAGAAAATAAAATATTGATTTTAAATAATTTGAAATTTTAAAGCCTTATTTTTCTTCCGAGTATCCATGTGAAAAAAAAGCACACAGAATTCAGACGGACTTTTTTTTACGACGACGACCACTTTTATTTTCTAATTTCCTCTTTCAACATTTGAACTTTAATCGAAACGAAATATTTAATCGTTTTCGAGATGTATTAATCGATATCGTTCTCCGTATGTGACTATGTATGTCTGAATACTTAATTTATCACTCTGGAACAGTTATTATTTTTGGCATACAATTGAATAAAACTAAAAAATATGTATAACAATATACATATTGTGTAAATTAAATGAATTTATAAAAAATATAGAGAAATTTAATATATAGTATAAATGCGTAAACATGAACTCTTCCAGGAGAGAAAGCTTTAATTATTGTATTTATATTAGATGATACCCGCGCGTTGCACGATTTTATGATAATTAAATTGGATTTTTTAAATGTTGTATATAATATCATTAATTCAAATATTATCGTTACATTTAAGATATAAATCGGTCAGTATAAACACAATGTTATTATTTTTAGTGTAAAAGTTTAAAAAATATATTTATATAATGTAATATAAACTAACACTGCAATTTGTTCATAATATCTTTGATATTTGAAAACGTAATTGTCGAATAAACTGATTGTATGTTTTGGATAATTTATATGTTTGAATAAGTTAATGATTTGCTTTGTAAAACTTATTAAATGATTACAATCTATTCGCTTAAAGAATTTGTTTATTTATTTCAAGAAGCAAAATAACAATATATGTATAACATGAATAATATATAAAAGATCAAATAAGAGAATAATAAATAGGAACTCAAAATCTCAGTTCCTTTCTATTTCTTCATTTTTTAATCCATAAAAGCTTTTATCTTCACCTTCTTCCTCATAAGATTTGTTTGAATCCGGTTTTATGAGTTCATGCAACAACCATTATCACATCTCGTGTTAAGGTCTTTGTGATGGGATAGAAGTAAAAGACGTGACTACTTGAGACAAAGAAACAAACCTCAGGGTCGATGAAGATAGCTTCTCTCTTTCTCTTGTTTTCAACATTTTTTTATGGCTTCTTATCAAGTTTTTGCAACCATTTTTTTCTAACTTGTTGTTATTCCAATTGTAATTGAGAAAAATAGAAGATATTAGTCAAACCATGATTGAAAGGAACAATGTTCGTAGATGAAAATTTAATCTAAAGGGTTACAATGTAAGAAGTGACAACAAGATGATATAAGATATCATGTGAAAGAACATTTCGAAAAACCCGTATCATAATGTAGATCTATTAGGGTTATGACATGTTTTCTTGTTGTGAATCAATTTTGATTTTATTTGCGTATGATAATCTATTTGATTTTAAAATAATTGATCAATGTAATTTGATGTAATTAATTGACTGTTATTATAGTGCATTTAGAATATTTTTTAAAGTTTAATTAATCTATGTCAAATGTTAGATATGTGCTTCAGTTTCCACTACTTATAAGTAGTCAAATATTTCTACGAGATATTTATAGTTAAACTTAATTTAAACAATATAAATGTAAAAAGAATAAAATATTTCAATGAAGCTAGATATTGCTAGGCTTGATATGAGTTGAATATTTGAACTCAAACCACATGCAACCCCAAACCAATATAAGCTATAATATTTTTAAAAAACTCAAATTTGAGTATAAAACACACTACGCGTTCGAATTCGGATAGCTTAAAATTTTCGGATACCCAACCTACACTTACCCCTATTATCGTGTCTTGGATTAGAAACACCATAGGTCTGATTTGAGATTACGGTCCAATATTTATAATATAGAGATCGATAAAGAATTATGGTTAAACATTGTTGTACAATGATTCATCACAAATGACCCACATATACATTTTCGTTGAAATGGGCTATACAATTTAAGACCAAATGGTATTTCATAATATAAATCATAATTTAATAATTTAAAGATTGTAATATAATCTTTCTAATTATAATATATAACATTATGTTAGTTATAGATATAATTAGAAGTGATGTAAAAATCGTTTCATAATCACATCTAATAGAGTAATTTTCTATTAATCACGTCGCAAAGTTAAATGCCTTTGCTGATACCATCACTAAAGATTTCAAGAACATCTAAATCCATACAAGAAAAACCTAGAAACCAAAAGCTCTTTTGCATGTCATCCCTTGTACTCAGGGACAAATGGTTCTCATCTGAAAGCCTCGTTTATTGTATCATTTACCTATGTGATCAAAACCCTACCAGACTTTTCTTCTAGCTGGATTTTTAAGTTTCTGAAGAAATTTTCATTGTCCCATGTTACTTCATAATCTGCCTTTAGCCGAGAGACTTGCTGCACGAATCTAGCATACCAGTAAACGGTTCCAGAAACATCGAGTCGCAAAATAGAGAAAAAGTATAGGACAGACAACTTTCATTTTTCAGACCTGAAAGTGCGATGACTCCATCGAGCATTGTTCTCTCTTTGACATATATTGCTTCGTGCAACCACCTTAACTGGTATTGGCTACAACACTTAACATTCAATTAAATTAAACTGCCTAAAGAAACAAATTTCATAACATTAACAATGCAATATCAAATCAGATCACAGACGAAATCAAACAACAAAATAATCAAACCCATGGAAACATCACCCTAAAAAGCAATCCAAGAGATTTGATTAGGCGGTAAGCTCCGAAGCACTAATGCAGCGATTAAGTTAGAAAATAGACAATCAAAATCACATTAATCAATGTCACTAATACATACGACAACCTTTTACCGTTCTCGGATTTCCAAATTCCGCCAAAAAACAGAGAAAAGACTAATTATCTAAAAATAAACAACATTGATGTCCTATGTAAAGAAATAGATATTATGGTTATGAAAGAAAGGGTTAAATCGATTTTTACTTGTTGGAAGGTGCTGAGGGATGCGAGTATTGAACTTCCTTCTCGAACACTTCATTTTCTCTCTAGTGGTGGTGAACATGTAATATCTATCTATAAGCATCATAATGAGAGAATCAATTGGATCATAACCAGAAAGATTAAGATGAAGGATAACATTATCAAACACAATTTAAACACATCATTTATAGATCATGAACTACCTTGTATCCTTGACCTTTCAAACACAAGACACTCGTTCAGTTACATTACAACCGGTGGCATTGTCTGTCTTCGGTTTGAGGAAAGGTTCACACATGCCAGAGCAATTTCTACATCTTTTCAGACATTGTTTGTATCATAATCCCTGTTTAGTTTTGGATCAGTGATGTGTCCGATGTCTCCTTTCACAAGCATGAATCCAACCCACTATGTTGTGTGAGGGTTCTCACGGCTTTTGACTATTATTACCTGGTTCGTGATTATCTCAAGCAATGCTACTCCAAAGCTATACACATCGCTCTTTTCGCTTCACTAATTGGTTTTGTAATACATGAAAGAGAACGAAGATTATATATTTATTGCATTTCATTCACATATCTTATTGATAGTTTAAATTACTGAACTGATTTGTTTTGGTATGATTTTGTGGGTTCACTCACTTGGGGTCAAGGTAATCAGGTGTTTTTGCAACAACTGTAGAGGCATGAGTTTAACCCTTCATGGGAAAAGATCTGGAGAGCCCGAAATCTGCTAGTTTTTCTTGGAATTGCTCGTTAAGTATAATATTTGAGCTTTTCACATCTCTATGAACCATTGGAGGCTTACAAAGGCAGATTAATCTAAATCCAAATACAAGAAACATCAGACAAATATAACAAAAAACCTGGCAACTTTTGACAACAAAATATTTTTGAATTCTGGGACATCTTTGCATATGAATCAAGACTAAATATATGGAACTACAAATGAAAAACCTATGAAAGGTTTGAGTGGATACAATACTGAAGTTGGTGGAGCTGCTCCGAAGGGGTCTACGTGGGTCCCTGCAAAACCACCAGAGAAGGCGAGGGAATGATGGCGGCAGCCACCAAAGGTGGGTGTTGATGATCCCCCATTTCTCGAAGAAATTCATAAGTGATTACATCTTAGATCATTGGCGAAGTTCTCGGCCCTCCTACGCCGCTAATATAGAACTATTGAATTAAGAAGAACATACACAGATATTTAGAATAAGCAACGACATAACTGAAAAATAAAAAGCCAATGACTCAACGTATCTGTACATTACCTATTAGCTGGCAAGTTATTTTTATGCATAAACTTTGAAGATCTTTCAATGAAAAGCTCTAGCAGGAATCTACATCCTCTTTCTTAACCATCTCCCACCACTCATCATTTTAAATGATGTATCTGTTCAAAAAATTGATAAAGGAAGATTATTCAAATAAGCAACATAGTGAATGCATATGTTGCAGAGGAACAACCGATAGTTTGTTTCAGAATTATTACAACTTTTAAGGAACCAAAATGTGCAGAGGAACTCCATAGGAATGGTTCTGTCTGCAGTGCTCATCATGTTTCCTTTTGCTTTCTAAACAATGGTAGACTCTTATTACTAAAAAAAAATCTCAACATAGAATGTAGCAGCCGTATGAAGCAAACTGCTTCTTCTGCAGCAACCTGCTTCTTCTGCAGCAACCTTCGTATTGACTTTTTATTCAGTAATCTAACTGAGAGAAATTGCACATTCCCTGTGGCCTGAGGATCCTATCGACTTCAGCCATAACGGGTACCAAATCGCACATGTGATGCGAAAAAAGGTGAAAAACATCGAATGAGATCACAAATCAGATCAAGACGACTTTTTTCTATATTAGAAATACAAATAAGACGTGTAATTGATGTGTATACCTCGTCTTTAGGATTGAAAAAAGATGATCAGTGTGTGGAAGGTCATAACTTATGGGGTAAGTATAACCGCCTGACGCCATTCGTCCCTTGTGATCCCAACTTAGGTCTGTCCTTCCGCTAGTGTTCATTGATGACAATCAGGTTTCTTCATCATCTTAGGTCTGTAATGCATTCCTTTTGATTCAACCCAAGCTTGCAATTTCACCATCGTGTTGACCATAGTCTTGGAACTTTCAACCTTTGGAGTTACAGAAACATGGTTTGAGATGTGCCTTGACATTGCAGCCAAGCTAACAGTGCGAGCAGATTCCTGGTATTCTCCAAGAATCTACAACAACCAAGAACAATCATATAAAGTGCCAAAACGCTTTAAAAGCAAACAAACCAGTTAGAAAAGACCAACCTTGTTGGGAAAGGACAACCTTGTTCTGTATCAAACTCCATTCTAGCAATAATAACATGTAATGAATGTAGACATTGATGAAGTTAGTATCAACCAATACCTGAAGGCTACAGGAGGGTTGCATTATAAGTGAAGAAAACCAACGGTGTTAAGAGTGTGTATAAAAAGTCAAAACTAAAAAAGCATACATGGTTTTAGGAAGGTTCTCCTTCGTAAGATCTTTCTTGTTCAGATTTAAAACCTCCTCCTTGTAACTGCATAAACAAAGGATATGTTAAGAACAAATACGCAACCTCAAAGCCTATTGATTTCACTTTCAAGGGAAAAGAATCGATATTTCTTAATAATGAGAATTTGAGATCACCGAGAGCAGATCTGAAACAAATGCAGGCCCCCTCTACAACCAACAAAAATACAGAAATAAATAGCAATAAGTACTTATGAGCGTGGCTCGCCACCCGAATAGGCATCCGTGTCTTCACAGAGTTTCTAGAGAACCCTTCACAAACCCTTTACTTTCTAAAGTCCAAGCAAGAATAGTTGTGGTCTTCCTCGGTCTATGAAATTCAATATTTTTTACAAACACGATAGGGAAGAATCAGGCCATTGATCTATAGACAAAGTAACAAATTTCCTCTCATAAACTCAAGACTCATAAACTAATTTATAATACCGACAAAGCAATCAAATTGAAACGGATGCCAATCAGATTCATTCCAATGAGTTGTTGATAATTCCATCAATATCGTACACATCACTAACCACTAAGATCACACAATTGAAGAAGATATCACAAACCTCGCTAAAGTTTTCTTCCCCTTCCAATCCAAAGAAATGACTGAACCATTTATAGAAACATAGAGAGAGAGACCAAGAACCAATTAAGGATCTTTAAGATCTCCATTCCAACCCATTCTATCCAGAACATGAAGAAAATCCTTTAACGTTTTCGTGGTAGTCATTGCAAAAACAATCATAGTTCGTTACATGCGTCACAATTGGTAGCAGAACAATTTTATAGTTAAATGTCTGAGTATTTGTTCACTTAATTAAACATAAGAAGATATCACGAACCTTCTCAACCTTTCATTTTCCTTTCTATGTAAGAAATGAGTGATAACCATTTCTAGAAACACGGATACTGATAACACTGAAAGTGTATCAATATTAGGATAGGTTTTAGAGTCATTTTCGCTCATATTCTTTGTATACATGCACTTATCCGATATGATTTCGAGCTTCACACACCCGTTTTGTTGGTTTTCAGGTTTTTAGGCGACAAGGCCTAAATGAGCTGAATATGAAGAATTTCTGATCAAAACCACATGAATAGAAGATATATCTACTCAGAGCTCCAGAAC
>CM071868.1:17378764-17419766 GCA_036759665.1 Gynandropsis gynandra | reverse complement strand
ATATGTTAATCACTGTTGGAAGGTAGGGTTGCATGTATCCATGGTTAGGAGGTTTAGGCTCGGAAGAATCACTTCTCACCGTAGAGCATGAATTTCCCGTTGTCAAGAATAGGTTATAGAACTATGATCCTTAGTCGTTCATCTATGCAATTCCCGGTATCCCGTACACCCGTAGTATTCACCATATCTAGTCTTATCTCTAACCTAGTTTCGTTGTCACCATTTGGATAGTTTTAGGAAATTTAGGACCATATCCCATTCTATCTTCTTTCGTCTTAGTTTAGTTTCGTTCTTAGTTTAGCCACTTTAGTCCCTAGGATAGTTTTAGGAAATTTAGGACCATATCCCATATCCCAATTGCTACCGACAAAAGCCTCACTCACGGCTAGGCAGAGAAAACCCATTTCTCTATTGTTCACCCCTCCCTGCGCATGCTTGAAAAAATGGATTGTACCAAAAACATGTGGATGCACCTCAGTGTGGGATGGCGGATTCTGGAAGCCTTGGCATTGTTGCTCGTGTACTTCCTTTTAGCTATGAATTCTTGCATGTTAGTCGAATGAAGGGTAGAGAGATTGCAGTACCTACTCACCAGGACTCCAAGAATGGTGGCAAACTTCTCCATCGATAATCTGTAGATGCACACCTGAAGTTTGAACTCCATATATGCCTCGATGACATGCTCGTTATCTGGGAGATATCACTGGTACGTGGTTAGGAGTTTGTTCGTGAGGTTCTTGTAGGTGTGGAGCTTGATGTTCCAAAGTCCTTGCTCACCTAGTGTGGAAAAGATGTGAACTATGTGGGGTTGGATCCTTAGATAATCCATGTCCCCGAGAAATCAGGAAGGTTTTACCCATGCCTTGAAGTTTTTAAACTTTGTCTTCAGTCCCGAGGGAATACGTGGGGTTGAGAAATCTGCTGATGGTATGTGACGATGGAAATAGGGTGGGTGATGGTGGTGAAAGTGTCGGGACCTACGGGCCATGGCTCGTTGGAGGACGTAGAGGCCGAGGATGTCTTGCGCTTCTTGGAAGCCCTAAAAGATTGGCCAGAAGATTGGTTCGCACGAGGCATCTACAAAACTTAGAAAAATATTCGATTAGCAAAGTTTTGCAATACCTCCCGATCGGGCATAGCAAACTGCCTGAACGGCCACAATTCGCAGAGAAAAGAGCACGGGTCGGGTGAAATATAAGATAATGCACGATCGGTCAATTCAGACAGACAAATTAAGCATTCAACGCGTTCGTGTTTCTGGGTTTTCTATGAATGCTTGACCAAGAGCTAAACCTAGCTCGGTCTGGCTCTATTATTTCCGAACACTAGATTGCTAATTTCTAACATCAAATCGTTTTGTTCTAGCCTAATTCACATCAAATCAGCACGGGAACCATGTAATAGGCATAGAATCGAAACAAATACCTTGTTTTCGCTGCGAGATCAGCGAAAAATCAGAGAGAAATAAGAGTGAGGGTGAGTCGGTATTTCGAGATGGAGAGGGATGGTGGTTTCATGGTAAGGTGTTTACGCGGTGGGTTGATGTTTTGGTGTGTTTCCAGTGATGAATCGGGAGGAGCGGTGTGATATTGTGGCTGATGAAGCAATTTGGAAATGTAGAGCGGTCGGGTGTTGGTATGTTTAGGTGGTGTAGTCGAAATCAAGATTTTTACCTCTTATCACGTTATGTCGAGTCGGTCATCACAAACAGCCCGTTCGGGCTTATGTTTGAGAAATCCTCAAGCTGAGAGAGCGATCACACGGTCGCTCGTAGAGGAATACGCACGGTCGGGCATGATATTACTCAGAGAAAACAATCACTCGTCCTAGAAAAACAAAACAAAAAAAAAACTTACGAAAATAAAATAATAAAAGAAAATAAAAGGATACTAAAAAGGATATAAAATCCGGGTTTCCTCCTAAAAAGCGCTTGTTTATGGTCCTGAACCTGACTAAGATGTTTTACTTGTGTGAAGGATCCAAAAGTGGAAGTATGCCTCTTTCATTCATCATGTTTTTCAAAGTTGTAGATCTTTCCTTTATTGTCGTCCAACTCGATCGCTCCATGGGAAGAAACTGAAACAATGCTGAATGGTCCAAACCAACGCGATTCCAACTTCCCAGGAAAGAGTTTCAACTGAGAGTTGAAAAGCAGAACGAGATCACCTTCCTTGAAGGATTGCTGGAGGATGTGATGGGCGTGCCATTTCTTTGTGCGTTCCTTGTAGATTTTGGCGTTCTCGTAGGCATCAAGATGCAATTCCTCCAAATGGTGAAGTTGTAGTACCCGTTTCTGTGCTACAGTCTTGTAATCAAAGTTGAGCGCTTTGATGGCTCAGTATGCCTTATGTTCCAGCTCAACGAGTAGATGATAGGCCTTGCTATAGACCTATTTAAACGGAGTCATGCATATTGGGGTCTTGAAGGCTGTCCTATAAGCCTAAATTGTATCATGGAGTTGAGAGACCAATCATTATGGGATTTGGAAACAGTCTTCTCGAGACTGGTTTTGATCTCTCTATAAGAGGTCTCTACTTTTCCGTTGGTCTGAGGGTGATAAGGTGTGGTAATCTTATGTCTCACCTTGTATTTCTTTAGCAGTATCTCGATCATCCAGTTAATGAAATGTTTTTCCCTCGTCTCTGATGACAACTCTGGGGACTTCGAAACGAGGAAAGATGGTGTTTTTGAAGAGTTTCACAACCACGTTTGAATCATTCGTGTGGCTTTTGTGCTTCCACCCATTTGGTCACATAATCCACAACTACAAAAAAATGTAGAAATTTCCCGCATGAAGATAGGATGGACCCATGAAGTCACCCCAAACATCGAATGGTTCAACTTCTAGAATGTACTGCTGAGGCATTTCATTGTATGTAGAGATGTTCCCCATTCTCTGACATATGTCATAAGAAGAGACGTATTGGTGGACGTCTTTGAAGAGCGTGAGCCAATAAAATCCTGCTTGAAGGATCTTAGTAGTGGTTTTGGAAGCTATGAAGTGCCCAGCATTTTCGGAGGAATGGCAATGGAAAATCACTTGTTGGATGTCTTCTTTCGGAATGCAGCGCCTGAATAACCCGTTTGTGCCTTTCTTGCAAAGAAAGGTTCATCCCAATAATAAGCGTTCACGTCGTGCAAGAACTTTTTCTTTGCATTGTAGCTCAGCCCATGTGGAAGTACATGGCAGACGAGATAGTTAACAAAATCTGTGTACCACGGCTCTGAGATGGCAGTGACGGCTAAAACGTGGTCATCCGGAAGAGAGTCTTCAATGGGTATACTCTCGGGGATTTCCAGGCATGAGAGGTGATTGGTAACTTTATTTTCAGCCCCTTTCGATCTCTGATCTCCAAATCAAACTCTTGTAGGAGTAGTATCCAACGGATGATCTTGGGTTTAGCATACTTTTTGGTAAGAAGGTATCTTACCGCAACATTATCAGTGAAAACAATAACCTTGGATCCAACAAAGTAGGACCAAAACTTTTCAAAGGCAAAGATGACTGCAAGCAATTATTTCTTTGTTGTGGTGTAGTTGGCTTGAGCATCATCTAGATTTCTGCTCGCATAATATATTGCATGCAGTAGCTTGTTTTTCCGTTGTTCCAAAATTGCTTCCAAAGTGTAGTTTTTAGCATCGTACATGAGCTCGAATGGGAGCTCCTAATCTAGTGGTTGTATAATGTGAGGTGAGACTAAAGCCTTCTTCAGAGTTTCAAAGGCGTTCAAGCATTACTCGGTGAACTCAAACTTCGCATCTTTGCTGAGCAATTCAGTGAGAGATTTAGCAATCTTAGAGAAGTCCATGATGAACCGTCTATAGAAACCCGCATGTCCCACAAAACTGTGTATTCCTTTGACATTTATGGGAGGGGTAGCTTCTCTATCACTTATATTTTAGCTTTGTCTACTACGCCGTTGTGGATGATATCAAAGAGGAGAAAATGTGAAAAAAAGACTCACACAATAGAGAGAGTACGATACAACATGGCAGTTGGTAGAGTGCATGCATGCAAAAAGAAAAAGAATTAAGAATATGAAGCTTGGGTTGCCTCTCGAGGAGAGCTTGTTTAAGGTCTCGAGCTTGACCAAGAAGCTCCACTCGTCATCATCGAGGCGGGTGTCCTCGTCATCGTCGGTTGTAGATTTGAGCTGCACAAGAAAAGATAAAAAAACAAGAATTGGGTGAGCTCCGAAAGATAAAAAAAATTGACTCAAAAAGAAAAGAAAAGAAGAATATGAAAAAGAACTAAAGGTTCTGGAAACTACCGTGTCTTAATTGAGAAGTATCCTAACTCTAATGTCGTAATCAATTCTCCGGCAACGGCGCCAAAAACTTGATATGGTTAATCTCAAATAATAAAATACCTAGAACGTTTCTTCAAGAATACGGATCATGTAGTACTAGGGTCGAAGACTTGAGAACCGATGCAACAATAGAGTTATTAAACTAATGAATAGGACGAATATAAATCAAGTGTTTGGAAAAAAAAGTAAAGACTGAACTAACTAACGACATAAGTGCAATAAGATAATGGACGTTTCTATGAATCATGAAATCAGATTATCTCAATCAATGGAGAACTCAAAATCTATTATTGGAAGTGACTATCTCGATGCCTAAATACACTACCTAGAAAGATCAGTGGGGAACTCAACCTTAATAGGGAATTAAACCTCAACCTCAATTATCATGGTTCCTAAATAGAATAACTGACCGGCTTAGATTCTCATTAATCTAATTCATTCTAGGGTTATTTCCAAAACTTAAATCTGACTATCCAACCTAGACAAGCCTCTAAACTCATCCAAACAAGTGATCAACAATGATCAACGCATTAAGAACAACCCATCAAACCAATTAAGAGAACAAATTTGACATCAAGCATTAAGATCCAAACAAATCTAGTACAATAAAATGCTATTGATGATCATGGTTATAGATATTATCATAAACTCAGGGAATTCAAGCTCTTTCCTAGGAAATGACTAGTTGACTAATCCCCATATCTAGCATGTGTACTACCAATCTCCTGATTGCGCAATAAAACATACTAAACACATAAAGACTGCTATCCTAATTCTTGAGTTCAATCGACCGACAGGTCAAGGTTCTAAATTGATTAAGACCCCAAATCATGACTAGTTGATCATCTCCTTTTCATACACGATTCTCGCATGATTTTAGATATGTTAATGATGATAGTTGTGATGTTTACGTGTGATTTTGTATTCGTTTTACCTGTTCCTGTGTTTTCATGTTCTTATAGGTTTTAATTTGTATTTGGTTCGTTTTGGAGCAAAAGAACATACACGGGACAAAGTACAAGCATTGGAGATCATAAGGGAACAAACGGAACGAGAAAAAGGAAAGGAATACAATACAACATGAGGAGACAAGGCGCGGGGTGGTTTCCTTAGCCGCTCGGGCTGAACGTCCAACAACATTTTCCCAAGTCGTGCTAACCCTTAGCACGCACGGATTGTTGTTCAAGAGGAGCCTGCACGGGGTGTCTTCCTTAGCCCGCGCCGGATGGTGTTCCAAAAGTTGTTGCCCGAGTCATGCTAGCCCTTAGAATGCGCGGGTCATGGAGGAAATCAGGAGCCCACGTGGGTTGCCTCTCTAGCCCGCGTGGGGCATGCCTATAACAACTTCCCTAAAATGTCTCCAAGGGGAATTTGCATAAAAAGGGACCCCAAATTGAGTTTAGAAGCAAGCAAACACAGAGGAAAACCCTAGGAGGGTACACAACATTCATTCATCCATTCAAGAGCCCTCTTTCATAGGAGACACAACAAGGAGTCAGGAATTGATTCGAGATCATCTATCGTTTGATATTTCTATGCTCCTTACTTTACTATTTCTTTTATGATGTTTAGTCTCATGATTGAGTAGTAGATTTGTTCTAGGAGAAGGGATTAGCCCATGGCTATCCCGGAATCTTCGTTAATTTATTTATGAATGCATCTCCCCATTTCGTTTATCTATTCGTTGTCTGAGCGCTTATTGTCTTGTGTTTACAAAGGCCACGTATCTGCATGTGTTAGGGATTAGGAGACGGACTGAAAGGTGAATTCTACTCCTAGAAGATTAGGCTTAGAACAACCGAGACTAGGTCACGAAAGTAGGATAGTAACAGTTGAGGGTTGAATCGGGCGAATCATGATTTGTAATGGGGTTTAGTTGGAGTGTCAACCACGAAAATATAGGATGACTCAATCTAGCCACGTTCCTATGCCTTGAGAGAGGGTAGGCTCTACATTTGGACCGTCTGCCTTAGATATCTTGATAGGGAATGCACGATTAGATAGATCAGAGATAGGTTTCGGAGGCTATACGGTGAAACCAGATTCTAGAATGTTGTCTCTTTGTTTAGAACGCACCATTCCACTACATATTCATATTTGTATATCTTAATCCTTATTTCATCGCAGCAAGTATTTATTGGAGTTTGATTCTTAGACCGTGTTATATTAGTCCTCGTGGGATCGACACCTTAATTACTACACACGTACTGTGCACTTGCGGGTAGTTTAGGTTAACTTGTTTAACTTGACACGCATCAAGTTTTTGGCGCCGTTGTTGGGAACTAAATTTCAAAACGTTTAGGATTGGGATTTAGAATCATACTTTTTTTGTTTTCTTTTTGTTTTTCTTTTGTTTTTCATTTCTTTCTACTAATTCTTTTTACTTGTCCCTTGTAGGTGCATGACCCGATCTCAAGGTAATTCGAATTTGCATTGACTTGAACCCAAGATTGAGAGAACGATTAATAAGCGAAAGAAGGTAAAGGGAGAAGAAAGAGTAGACACGACTATTCCACGAGCAATGGATAACCATAATGATGTATTGGTTGGTCAAGGGCAGTCGAAATTACCCGTTGGTAATATGGTGCAATTACAACAACATCAGGCTCCTCCACCACGTTTTCTTTGCGATTACATGGTGCCGAATATGAGCAACATCCAAATAGAAATAAGGACGCCCGCTGTTGCGAGGGAAAAATTCGAGATCAAGCCCACGATGATCAACATGTTATACCAAAAACAGTTTATGGGCGGAAATCACGAAGACCCTCATCAACATCTACAAGACTTCCTAGAACTTTCCAGCACATTCAAAATTCATGGAGTCTCAGAAGATGCGATCTTACTGCATCCCTTCCCCTTCTCCATTGGGGGGACGAGCAAAGGCGTGGCTACAATCTCTTCCCGCTGGTTCGATCACTACATGGGACCAACTTTACACGACATTCCTATCACGATTCTTCTCTCCGAGCAAAATGATCCAAATGCGAGGAGAAATCACAATGTTTAGAAGCCGGGAGGGATAAATATTTTTTGAAGCATGGGGAAGATTTAGGGACCTTTTGCAAATGTGTACTCGTCACGGTCTAGAGCAGTGGTACATGATCCAAACTTTCTACAATGGGATCACGTATGAGCATAGAACGATGTTAGATAATGCTGCTCGAGGATCATTCATGGACTTAAGCGTTGAAGAGGCATACGAGCTAATCGACCATCTTTCCATGAACCACACCATGTGGTCTACATTACGAAGTATGCCCGAAATATCTCACCCTAAGTTCACGATCGAACACACGATGGGGGTGAAGTGCCCGACTGTGCAGCACACACATCCCGCCCGGGCTCCTGAAAATGGCAACCAACCCGACCGTACAGTCATACCAGCCCCACCGAGCTTGTGAAAAAAGCAAAAGATCCGAACGTGCACGGCTCGGGCGTGTATGAAGTCCGAACGGGCTTGGATTAGATGAAGTGCCCGAACCAGCCCACTCTTGTGCCCGGTCGGGCATGTTGAACCTGCATGCACCGAAGAAGAAAATAAAAGATTCGGTCATGGAAAACAAATAGAAACTCACGACAGAAGAATGGAAAACACTCTACCAAAGAGGAAAGAGGAGAAAAAAAGAAAGGAGAAAAGGAAAGAGAATAGAGTGGAGCAAAGCAAAGCTTCATTGGGATAATAGACCGACATAGACGTAACAGAGAGAGAGAGAGTAGAGAGAGCAGAATGCACACGAAGACAAGGACGGGGCAACGAAGCTGAATCGAGAAGGAGCTGTTGAAGACGTCGGTAATACAATAGGGAGGAATCCGTTCTTTATCCATGTTGACTATGGTTATCTTTCTTGTTTTATTTTCTAAGTTCATGTCCATTTAGATCCATAGCCAAAGGTTAGAGAGCTTTGTCGATACGTAATGAAGTCTTGTTCTTAATGCTTGGTGGTTCTTAATGCTTTCGTTCTTGTATGCCACTTGAATGAATGATTTTGGAATTTAATTGTTTTCAGAATGATTGGTTGTTTTTAATGCTTTCGTTCTTATATACCACTTGAATGAATGTTGTAGAAGTCTAATGAATATAAGCGAGGGGATTAGATTTTGGAACTTAGCCATGATTTAGGATTTAATCAATTTAGAATCTACACCAGCTCGGTTGATAGAATCTAGGGATTAGGATAGCAGGTGAGATTACGCAATTGGAAGATTGGTAGTATGCACGTTAGGTAGTGGACAAGTCTATGCTAGTTAGGTCCTATATTAGAGCTTGAATTCCCTGAACCCGTTATAATATCTAAGACCAATTATCATGTTAGAACTTCATTGCATCATCGTGCATCTCTCGAAACCTGTGGTGTTTAGTTAATTGAATTTAAACCGTTAATTAGTTAGTTTAGTTTTATTAGCACTCATTGATTTTTTACTGTCCTATTCATCAGTTTACTAGCTTTAGAGTAGCATCAATTCCTTGTGTTCAACCTTGGTGCTATACGATCCGTATTCTTGCGGAAGCGTTAGTCTAGGTATTTTATTACTTGAGATTAACCACATCAAATTTTTGGCGCCTAACTGGTTTCATGGTGTGTATAACCGGACTTATGGATAGCTCAACCAAACCCTTTGGACAACACGATCTAGCCCCCAACATAGGGAACAACACAACCGAGTTTAGGGAGGATATGACCGATCGTGCAAAGAATCCAACTGATCCGCGTGCTACACCCTATCAAGCATACTATGCACGTGAGACGCAACGTATACAATGTCGTCGAGGACGTCCACCTAATGAGTAGTATGTTTTGGTCAGGCTCGTGACCTTAAACAAGCGCTTCTTATGAGGCAACCCGAGTCCCATATCCTTTTTAGTTATTTCGTTTTAATTTTTTTTTTAGAATTCGAGTCTTATTCCTTTCACAAGCATGCACCTTACCAACAACCCCGACATATCGTACTGTCTCCTTCGGATTGTGTGACTTTTGTTATAGGTTGTCCACTTCGACATCATCCACAACATAAGGAAAGACACGTACGTCCAACTGTATCAACTCGGGTCAGCCGGAACGCATCAGGTGCACATGTTCCTATCTATTTTATTTTCCCCCCAAATTTTTGCATGCTAGTTCTTCTCTTAGGTTTTGAACTCCAGGACGGTATTCCGTTCAAGTCTTGGGGGGTACTCGTTGAGTGTCATGACTGTGATTAGGATTTAGATGTTGAGTTCTTCATTTTATTTTAGCTTTTACTTAGATTAAACGGAGAAATATCTAGTACAAAAAATTTCGAACGTTAGTCACCTCTATGCAACTTTGTTGAATCGGAAACAAGAGTTTAGGTTTGCTGAAACATACCTTTAGATATCGATTAGTTCGTGGTCATGCATGAATCCATAGCCTATAGTTGTATTCCGCCCCTAGGTTTCAATCCCATGTACTTATATCTTCGAGCATACCGTTCATTCTTTATTTTGTTTTGATCGTTATATTTCCACACACTTATACTCCATTGTCAATAGAATTAGTTCTTTAACTATTTCAGCCTTACATTGACATGAGTGCATTGATATTGATGGTTCGGGTCTAAGTGGTGGGTCGAGACTGTTTTTTTTACTTCCTAAGGGTTAGAGTCGATGCGTATTCACAATATTTTAATCAAAAGATAAAAAAATCTGCAATGACACAATCTCTTCACTCCACTAAGTTTACAAGACCTTATGAGGGTGTCAAACGTCAACCTGGGTCTAAGTAGAAAGCTGCCCTGTTCAACTTCGACCTCCTAGAAACCGAGTGCGAATTTTCAACAAAAAAATGTGTGGAAACCGAAAAAAAGAAAAAGAGAGCGAAAAAGAACAATAATTGTTTAAAGAATGGTATCGAACTATTTGTGAATTAGAATAGGTATGGAGATTGCTTGGATGTTTTCTAGGGGTTAGTGAAATGAACTTAGGATATGTGTAGGATTTCATGGTTAGTGGCTTTCGGTAGATGGAGGTCTAAATTTGGTGCGTTTAGATCTATGTTCATGTGACACGTTGTTGTGTAGGGTGGCTAACTTTTCGAATTATTTGTGCTAGTATCCGATTGTTGTCTAACTCCTCTCATGCTTAGTTCTAGTCTTTGCTTGAGGACGAGCAAAGGTTCAAGTCTGGAGGAGTTTGATAACGTCTATTTTTTATAGTATTTTAGTTCATTTTCGTAGTTAGTTTATCGAGTATTAAGCATCATTTAGTCCTCTTTCATCGTTTTCTCGTGTATTTGCAGGAAATGAAGACATCAAGCACAAACACGAAAAAATACGAGCAAATGCCTTACATTACCAACCTGCACGACAGAGCACAAAGCATTTCACGACCAGGCATAGAAGACAACAAGCAAGCCTTACCGATCTCACCCTAAGTTCATGACCAAACACACAATAGGGGTGAAGTGCCCGATGGTGCATCACACACAGCCCGCTTGGGCTTCTGAAAATGGCAACTAGCTCGACCGTGCTGCCATACCAGCCCGACCGGGCTTGTGAAGAGAACAAAAGACCCGAACGTGCAGCATGACCTGAGCGTGTATGGAGCCCGACCGGGCTTGGATTAGATGAAGTGCCCCACCAGTTATGCCCGTCGGGCATGTTGAACCTGCACGCCTTGAAGAAGAAAAGGAAAGATTTGGGCATGGCAAACAAATGGAAACTCACGGCAGAAGAATGGAAAACACTTAGCCAAAGAGGAAATAGGAGAAAAGGAAAGAAACGAGAAGAGGAAAGGGAAGAGAGGGGGAGCAAAGCAAAGCTTCATTGGGATAGAAGACAGACACAGACGTAACAAAGAGAGAGAGTAGAGAGAGAGCATAACGCATACAAAGAAAAGGACGAGGCAACGAAGCCGAATCGTAGAGGAGCTGTTGAAGACGTTGGTAATAGAATAGGGAGGAATCCGTTCTTTATCAATGTTGAATATGGTTATATTTCGTGTTTCGTTTTCTAAGTTCATGTCCGAGTAGGTCCATAGCCATATGTTAGAGAGCTTTGCCGATACGTAATGAAGTAATGTTCTTAATGCTTGGTAGTTCTTAATGCTTTCGTTCTTGTACGCCACTTGAATGAATGGTTTTGTTATTTGACCGTTTTCAGAATGATCGGTTGTTTTTAATGCTTTTGTTTTTGTACACCACTTGAATGAATGATTGTAGAACTCTAATGAATCTATGCCAGGGGATTACACTTTGGAACTTAGCCATGATTTAGGTTTTAATCAATTTAGAATCTACGCCAGGTCACTTGATTAAATCTAGAGATTAGGATAGCGGTCTTAATGCGTCTAGTGGGTGAGATTACGCAATTGGAAGATTGGTAGTACGCACGCTAGGTAGTGGACAAGTCTACGCCAGTCAGCTCCTATATTAGAGCTTGAATTCCCTGAACTCGTGATAATATCTAAGACTAATGATCATATTAGAACTTTATTGCATCTCTCGAAACCTATGGTGCATAGTTGATTGAAATTAAACTGTTAATTAGTTAGTTTAGTTTTATTTGCATTCCAAACACTAATTGATTTTTTATGATTTATTCATCAGTTTACTAGCTTTAGAGTTGCATCAATTCCTTGTGTTCGATCATGGTACTATACGATTCGTATTCTTGCATAAGCATTAGTCTAGGTATTTTATTACTTGAGATTAACCACATCATCATCCGTGCGTTCCCTTTTTGTCCAGTCGTTGTGTTTCCATTTTGTCTCCAACACGTGCATTTCCATTTCGTCTCCAACATTTTTGTTTCCATTTTGTCTCCAGCAGCTGCGTTTCCATTTTGTGTCCAGCAGTTGCGTTTCCATTTTATGTCCAGCAGTTGCATTTCCATTTTGTGTCCAACAGGTGTGTTTCCTTTTCTTGTAAGCAACAACTGTTTCCATTTTGTTAAGTGGCCAGCGGATTCCATTTTTTGGAAGCAGCCGTGTGTTACCATTTTGTGTTCTATCCGTGCATTTCCATTTTGTGGTTTTAGGAATCTTGGATGCTGACCGTGCACAGCTGAACCGAGGGTGGTTTTGCCAATGTTTCCTAATATTTGCTCGTGTTTGTATTCTGATATCTTCATTTCCTGCAAAACACAAGAAAACGATAGAAGATTAAATTGTGCTAAATAACTCGATAAATTCCAAAATCATGATAAAATTAAATATAGAAAGAGATGGAAAACTAGGAAAAATTAGACGTTATCATCAAGCAACATTATTGCTTCATCTTGTATCCCGGGATACACTTTAATGTTCGAACACAACATCTTGAGTTGAGTAAGATGTTGGTTTGGGTCCTTTGTAGCTCGTCCCTTAAAAGGCAATTGCCTCAACATCTGAATGAAAAGCCGACTGCAGTTCAAATCTCTTTCTATCCACCTTGGGCCTTTGGATGCAAGACAGAAGTTGTGTGTGTATAGGTGCGATGTACGCCCCATACGTTTCCGGTGCTTTCTCCACAGCCATCTCTTCTTCGCTAGATGAATCTTCTTCAAGCATTTCTTCCTAAACTATTGTTTCCTTCTCTAGAATCTCAGATGCACTAGGTCTTGCTTCACGCCATTTTAACAACGTCCGAGCATTCTTCTCAATTTCGGAGTCAAAGAGTAGTTGTTTGTCCTTTGAACTCCTAAACATAAACTGAGGAATTTGCATCTAAGAACACAATAGCAATCAAAGGTTAAGATCAGATGAGATGTAATTGACTCAAATAAAAGAAAAATTGCAGAAAATTGAAACAAGAAAAATACTCGGAAATGAATGGATCTCGCCTCAACAGAAATCCCAATTCTAATGTCGTAACTAATTTCCCCAGCAACGGCGCCCAAAACCTGATGAGAGCCTAGGTGTGTAGTTAAATCAAGTTTTAATCCCTAGACCACTCTACCTTAAGTATGTGGATCGTGTATTGTCAGAATCGAACTCCAGGAACTAATGTGAATATAAAAAATAAGACTCAAGAGAAGAAGATCGATCAAGATATGGTTTTCAAGCTAGAAAATAAAAGCAAAATATAAAGAGAACAGAAAACAAAACCAATGGAGGGAATGGAAGATTATCAAGGTAGAAAACTAAGACACCAAAGAATAATGATATTAAATTCGATAAGATAAAACACCACGGATTTCGAAAATATCGAGACATATGGGTGTTTCTATAAATCATGAAATCGGATTATATCACTCAAAACGAAACTCAAGCTCAAATATCGGAAAATGACTCTCTCGATGCCTAAATCCACTACCTAGGAAATCAACGTACTCATCTCTCGATGAAAAAAATCAATAACCTAGATGCATGAAGAACACTATCATGGTTCCTGATCGACTGGTTAGATTCTCATTAATCTAATTCATTCTTGGGTTAAATTCAAGAACTTAATCTAACTTCTTAGCCAAGACAAGCCTCTAAACTCATTCAATCAAGGGATTAACAAGGATGAAAGCATTAAGAACAACCCATTAAACCATTTGAGGAAACAAAGCAAATCAATTACAAAGGCATCCCTAATCCATGACAGAGTGGTTTACTCACTAATCATAGATACAAACACAAAATCATAGGTGAATGTCATACACATCATAGAGAAGAGCAAAAAAATGAAGTTTCAATATTCTCTATACTCAATACTAGCCCTGAATCGAATTTTTGACCTCCCAAATCGCCTCCCCCAAGCTTATTATCTCTGAAAATGGCGTCCCCCTTTCTTCCTCTCCTCTTTTTTCCTTTTATTTCGCGTGAAAACGTGTTTTAGGTTTCTTATACATGCGACCAAGCACAGCAAATCGCCCGGTCGAGCACCTGTCTTCAAAACGGGCGATCACCCAAGCAATGGAGTTGCTCAGGCCGTGCGTTCTCTTCGAGTGTCTTCTGATTAATGAGCTCGATCAGGCTGTCTAAGGCACCCGGTCGGACACTACACATCAGTTGCCCGAGCTCTCTTCTTCCATTCACCTGGTCGTGCTTCTGGATGTGCCCGGTCGGGCATAGTACACCGTCTGATCGGGCACTTCTGAACCCTGGGTAGTTTTGCGGTATTTGCTTGTCTTTGCGTCCTGATATCTTCGTTTCCTACAAGAAACGAGAAAACAATAGAAGAAACCTCAATTTTTTCTTAATATATCGGTAAAATCCAAACCATAATAAAATTAATCCTAGAAAGAAATAAAAATCCTAAGACAAATTATATGTTATCAGTTCCTAACTTGTCCAGAAATTGCTTACATTACTCACGTAATACATTTCTTTCTATCCTTAACAAAAATTATCATATACTCTATTCCTTTGTATAATGACATCATCGTAAAGAAAAATCCATTAGTTTGCAAATAAACAGGTAGATTGGTTTTTCCACGTGTCAAATTCAATAATAAACATTTTTTGTGCGAGATAACCGTGTGCAATCATATTTATTTAAGAAGTTTCATTCCTATTTGTTTTATATGTTTATTTAACAAAAAAATATTTTGCATTAAATATTAGTAATATTCTTGAAAATTTTAACACGGTATGTTGCACCTAATTAGGTTATCGGGACTAATTAGGTTATTAGGAAGAGTCAAAATATTGAAATAATGCAAAATGTTTTCGGTTAAACAAATGAAAAAATAAATTTGTTTGAAATGTTAGAAAGTGTTAGACATTATCTTTGTTCCGGATAGACTATATCATATTAAAATTGTGTTTTCTTCTTTTCTTCTTGTGGTGTAACTTTTTTTTATCTTTCATTTATTATTATACTCAGAAAATAAAGATTTAATTTAATTTAGGATTATCGGTGTTATATTGTTGTGCATAACAATAAAATACATACATAACATGTAAGAAAAAAATTACTAGATGAGATATTTTAATTCTTATTTATATGAATATTTATGTGTTTACAAATGATGCATAGTTTCCTTATTTATAGTTCTACAAACAATATGAGAACAATTATAATGCTCGCATTTCAATAATTATAGAAAAGGTGGGATGTAACTACATCTGAATAAATTTAATGACTCGCACTTAGAAACCTAGAAGAGATATATTAGCTGTGTAATATTGATCATTAAATTGTTAATTATGAAACATATACATTACAGATTTTTAGTGATTATATATTAAATACTTTCCATTTTTTAATATGAGAATATATCCTTCACATGCCCTCTTTATTTTCTATCAAATGATACATATTATATAACATAATTTTCGTAACGTACATTTCATCAACAAGTACAAAGATAATTTCGAGAGATGATATAGTTGATATGATATCATGTTATTATAATTTATAAAAATCAAGTTCTTCCGAAAACGATGATATATGAATTTAGGAGATTATAATTAATTATGATATTAACATGGAAAAGGTTCATACATTATAATATAATTTATGAATATACTCGTTGACATAAATGTAAAAAAGTATTGTGCAGAAATGAATATATTGAGTGAAAATAAAGAAGATTTGTTCACTTTATTAACTCAATCTTGTAAAATTTTAAAAACCACTATGTAATTAATAATGGTTATATAAATAGAAATAAAATATAAATTAGTAGCATTATTAAGAGAGATGATATGTGCTGCATTCTATTTATATTTATAGTTTTATCTCATTTAATTTTTTTTATCGTTTTCTAACGGAAATCTCTCTTTTTTTCCATAATATAAAAAATAAGTATTTTTTTATCAGGGGTTTGTCTATCGGTTTTTACCTAATAAATTTTAATCGATACATATTTCAAATAGAGAAACTTTAAAAATATTCCGACTAAAACATTTCAAAAATACCTTTCCCTGAAACAAAAAAATACACTTCAAATCTACCTTAAAGTATTAATAACCCCATATTACCCTTGTCTTTTAATGAGTCGGCAATTTTTCTCTCTCCTCCAGAGCACCTCGATTTCTCTCTTTTCTATGCGCGAAAATTGCTATGCTCCCACACCACAACAAATTTGGCGAGAGTAGCTTGAAATCAGCATCAGATTCGCTGCCAAATAGGTTGAAATCGTTTGTTGCAACAAAGAAGCTTGCAATGAAATACGTTTCGCAGAAAAACCAGGTATGTACAGTGAGTTTTTCATGTTTCTATTGTGTTTTTTTTTCTTTTGTGAGTTATGAAAACGAGTCTTTTTATTATTGATGTAGTCGCACGGTTGCGCTGGGTCAACATAAGACTCGTTTATTGAAAACAAGTCTAAACGAGTCATACTTATTGAAATGTCAAATGATCGCAATGAGTGATTGGGTCAATGAGTCGCACGGTCACACTGGTCACATAGCCTCATCGAGGGGTCAAAGGAATCATAGGTCAAAGGGTCGCAGGGGTACAAGGGCCGCAGAGGTAAAGGGGTCAAAGGGTCGCAAGGGTCGCAGAGGCACAAGGGTTGCAGAGGTTCAAGGGTCGCAACGGGGTACAAGGGTTGCAGAGGGGTCAAAGGGTCGCAGAGGGGTCAAAGGGTCGTAGAGAGGTTAAAGAGTCGCAAGGGTACAAGGGTCGCACGGTCGTACTGGGTCACATAGTCTCATCGAGTCGCACGGTCGCAGTGGGTCACAGAATTTACCATCTTTTTATGTTTTTGTTACAGGTATAATGGATTCTGTGGATGAGAAAATTACACTGATTTATTTTTTATATGACGGTAAATGGGAAAAAACCCAAATGGAGAATCTGAATGGGTTGGTAGAGTTCAGGAAAATCAGAGAGTATTTTTCTATTGTCCTCCGGTTAGTCTGACATACCAGCAGCTGATTGATGAGTTATGCGCATAGATGATGGTGAGAAATAATAAAACGAAGTTGAAGTTAAGCTATTTGCCAAATATTTGTGAAAATAGGAAGCCGACATATATAATG
Source organism: Gynandropsis gynandra (assembly GCA_036759665.1). Classification (NCBI taxonomy): domain Eukaryota; kingdom Viridiplantae; phylum Streptophyta; class Magnoliopsida; order Brassicales; family Cleomaceae; genus Gynandropsis; species Gynandropsis gynandra. The sequence continues at coordinate 17,402,600 of CM071868.1, read as the reverse complement.
AATGACAAACATCTTATTTGTTATCTGTTTGATCGCATAAGAGGAATTCGACATGTGCTGTATGTGGAGATAGAATCGAAAAGTGTGAAGTGTGAAATCGAAATTGAGAGGGAAATTAAGCCTCTAATTCCTGCTTTTGGAAGCATTGCTAAAGAATGTGAGGATGGAGGTGTTGTAGCTTATGATGACTATGTTATTGTAGGTCCAAATAACAAAAGTACAGTTGGGAGTAATCCGACGGAAACAATAAATAATTCAGATTTGGATAATTCTGATAATGAACATACAAGAGAAGATGGTGGGTGTGCCATGAATGTGGTAGTTGATGAAGTTGTTTGTGGCAGTAATAAAGTTGCTTCTGATGTGCCAATAGATTATAAGTTTGGTGATGGTGAGGATAACTTGGAAAGGGTAGTTCACGAGAAGACAGACACTGAAAATAATATCTTCGAGTTTGAAAATGGATGCATCTTCAAATGGGATGTTTGATAGCAAGAAGGATGTACATGCATTTTTAAGGAAGGGTTCAATTGAATCTTCCTTCAGATATACAACATTGAAATCTGATTCGAAGTTGTGGGAAGTACGATACAAGTTTGCCAGAAGTGGTTGTAAATGGAAATTACGTGTGGCAGCAATCCCGAATTCCAAACGGTTTAGTGTGAGAACACACCATCCAATTCATAAATGTTCACTTTTATCTAAATGGACCGAAGCTACAAAGGGTACAACGCAATTGGTTAAAGATTATTTGAATGAGGAATATGCTGGGAATTATGAAACACCTCCAGCAAAAGAATTGATTGCTCGTGCAAAAGCAAAGTACGGTACCAATATATCGTATTTGATGGCATTAAGAGGCAAATGCGGTGCTCAAAAGGAGATTAGTGGTGATACCTGTGAACATTATAGGAGGCTTCTAGGGTGGTTGCACATGTTCACAGAAAGAAATCCCGTATATGTTGCAAATCTTCAGCTCGACAGTGATGGAAAAAACTTCAAACAGACATGTGTAAAGTGGTTGTTGTGGATGCAACATTTCTGACAGGAGTGTACAAGGGAGCATTGATTGTGGTGACCGCGCAAGATGGTGAACATCACCAATATCCTATTGCATGGAGAATAGTTGACATAGAGAATGATGAATAAGGACGTGGTTTATGCCAAGGTTGAAAGAGGTTATACCAAACAGACATGATGTTGTTATGATATCTGAATCACCATAAAAGCTTGATCAAAGCAGTCAAACAAGTGTATAAAAAGGTTGATCATGAATTTTGTGTGCGTCATATATCGTAAAATATAAAGAGCTACATCAATAAAGGGCATGGTAGAAAGACTTTGAAGGGTGATACTGTGACGGAAACGTTCTTCAAATGTGCAGCAGCATACAAAGAAAACGAATTTGAAGTGCTATTGAATGATTTGAAGGCCAAGTAAAAAATGACTTTTGTGACTTTTGTGATCGTTGTGACCTCTACGACCCTTGCACCTCTACCACCATTGTACGCCTCTACTACCCTTGTACCTCTGCGACCCGTATACCCTTGTGTGACCCTTGTACCTCTGCGACCGTTGTACCCCTTTGGGACCCCCTTACTCCTATATTAAAAGGTTCATCAAATTCTTTAAGTCTCACCTTAACAACCATTTGAGATATGAGAATGAATCGGGAGAATCCCATCTCTCTCCTCTCTTCGTCTATTTCTCTAACCCTAAATTCTTTGAAAAATCTTTGTTACCTTTGTGACCTTTCTGACCTTCGTCACGAAGGTCCCATGGTGGACGCATGGCATCGTATTGTCTATCTGTTACTCAAGGTCTTGGTAATCGTCGGACTCGGTCTCTATGCAGATACACACAAGTACTTACAACGAGGATGGATGACATTGTGCGGTATCTGGATTACATATGGTCTTGGTAATCGGCGGACTTAGACATCGTGTTGTATCCGCGGTACCTAAGGTCACACACGACTCTCTTTACTTTGTGACCTTTGAGACCTTATGTAACCTTTTTATTTCCTTTTTTTTTCTTGAATGGTTTTTCAAATTTTTTTTGTAATCATTCTGACCTTATGTAACCTTATATAAGTTTTTTTGTAACCTTGCTGACCTTTGTAACCTTGTCGTTTGCTGTCAGACTCCTGTCTTTCGACCCAAATGACTTGTCGTTTATTGTCAGACTTATGTCTTCCGACCCATGTGACCCTTCCGATCCATCTGACCCATGTAACCTTTTCGAGACATGTCTATAAGTTAACGTCTACGTCTCTTCTCTTAGTATGCGTACGTAACCCAATTTCTATGGAAAATCTTTTTGACCTTTGTGACGTGCGTGACGCAGGTGACCTGGTCGACACAAGGCATCGTGATGTCTATGTGTTACTCAAGGTCTTGGTAATCGACGGACTCAGTCTCTATGCAGTCACTGACGAGTTGTGGGGGTGACCTAGGTGATGGTGTTGGGTCACTCTTGAAACGTGACTGGAAAACGAAGTACATGGCTGGAGATAACTCTGCACTGCAATACCAAACAAGAAAAAAGCATAAGACTGGAAACACTACTACCCATGCGACCAAGCGACCCATGCGACCCTCAATTGGAATTAATTAGTTTAATGTTGTAAATGTATTGTTTTGATTGGTTTTCGGCACTTTATAACCTGTAAATTCGTCGAGTTTGCATCTATTGATCAATATTTGAGACCATGTGACCCATACGACCCTCAATTGGCATTAATTAGTTTGACGTTGTAAATGTATTGTTTTGATTTGTTTTTAACATTTTATCATTATAAACCCGTAAATTCGTCGAGTCCCATCTATTGATCAATATATGCGACCATGCGACCCATGCCAATATCAATATCCCATTATCAATATATTTGAGTTGTTTATGTCTAATTTAGAATCAATATAGACAATTATATAAATAATATTGACATTTGAGCAAAATAATAAATTCATTTTTTGAAATTTTCTCAAACTCATCCGACGAGTTCTTAAAACACTAGTATTACTTTTGAAACACATGCATTAGTTATACACAACTCAACTAGGGATACATGGGTCATAATTTGTTTTAACCATTGATTGACGTTGTAAATGTATTGTTTTGATTGACTTCTATCATTTTAACATTATAAACCAGTAAATTCGTCGAGTTTGCATCTATTGATCAATATATGCGGCCAAGCGACCCATGCGACCCATGATTGGAATTAATTAATTTGACGTTTTAAATGTATTTTTTTGATTGGTTTTCGACACTTTATCATTATAAATCAATAAATTCGCCGAGTTTGCATCTATTGATCAATATATGAGACCATGCGACCCATGCGACCCTCAATTGGGATTAATTAGTTTGACGTTAAAGATTTATTGTTTTGATTGGTTTTCGACACTTTATCATTATAAACCTGTAAATTTGTCGAGTTCACATCTATTGATCAATATATGAGACCATGCGACCCATGCAACCCTCAATTGGAGTTAATTAGTTTGAAGTTTTAAATGTATTATTTAAATTTGTTTTTTACATTTTATCATTATAAACCCGTAAATTCGTCGAGTTTGCATATATGCGACCCTCAATTTATGCAACCCATTCTATTGATCCATATATGTGACCAATGTGACCCTCAATTTATGCGACCCATTTTATTTATCTATATACCCGACCCATGCCACCCTCAATTTTGATTGATTTTGACATTTTATCATTTTCACCCAATTTCTCGCCGAAATTTTCACCAAAAATTGGAAAAAATATAACTGTGTAATCATGTCTTTTCGACTCCATCTGACGACGATTCGATGTCAGGGTCATATATCTTCGAATTCCATCCGTTTCCTTTTTTCAAATAAGGACACAATCTCTCTCTTTAACTCTCTTCATCTTCAATCAATTTTTCCTAAAATGTCACATTTCCCTCATTTCTCCACAGAGATTTTTCCGCACTATTTGAAGAACTACATTGTAATCTTCTTCATATGTCTCTCTGTCGGTATGTTACTTGTAAAGAATGTATAGATTTGACTATGATTTTCATTTTTTGTTATAGGACATCACGAAGATCTTCTTTGATGAGTATATTTACGAAAAAACGAGGGATAACAACACAACAACGCTTAAAACGAATGCGTCTAACAGAACATGGGAAGTCAAGTTGGATGGCTCCAGATGCACTGATGGGTGGAAAGATTTCTCCAACGACCCAAACTTAAGTATTGGGGATTGCTTACTTTTATGTCATGAAGGTGGCATGGTCCTTTCCTTCACCAAGGCCAATCCTGCGCTCATGATTTTCATGGTACCAGTCACTCGTTTAAATCTGGCCGTAGATGCAGTGTTAAGTGACCTCAAACCGATTCACCATATTTAATTTGGCTATTTATTCGATTTTTACTCCTTTCTACTGGTGTAACTTGGGTTATATCGCAGACACTTCCGATAGCATTTGCAAGGTCGAGAGGTCTTTACCATTGACGATGTAAGATTCGTCTGATGATTTTTCCCTCGAAGTCGAAATGTGTGAGAATGGACCAATATCTCTGCTTCAGCTTTTCCCTCAAACAGGGCCTAACAATGACAGTGTTTGATTTCAGTTGTATTTTGATTGCTCTAAACCTCCTTTGAACAAGAACATTCATTTGAACTATAACTTCATGTTTGTATTTGAATATTTTTTGTTTACAATTATTCAATAGTAAGTATTATTTTTAGTATCACTGTTTTTGTGGAATTACTATTATTGTAACAAGGGTCGCAGAGGGACAAGAGTCGTAAAGGTCCAATGGTTGTAGAGGGAAAAGGGTCGCACGGGTGCAAGGGTCGCAAAGGTCCAAGGGTCGCAGAGGTCCAAGGGTCGCAATTGGACAAGGACCGCAGAGATTTGAGTCAAGTATTGGTAAATAATTGTATTTGTAAATAATAAATTATTCATATTTGTTATAAATAATTTGTAAATAATAAATTATTTTTATTCATATTATTTGTCACTAATTTGAAAATAATAAATTATTTTTATTATTTTTAAAATTTGTTTCGTATCACAACAAGCAAACTCCGGTCGCAGAGGTATAACGGTCGTGACCCTTGTCCCTTTGTGACCCTTGTACCCCTCTGCGACCCTTGTACCCCTCTGCGACCCTTATACATCTGTGACCTCTGTACCCCTGCGACCATTGTACCCTTGCGACCCTTGTACCCCTCTGTGGATCTTGTACCCTTGCAGACATGTCTTTTCGAATTCGATCTGTCGTCGATTCGATTTCAGGGTCATGTCTTTTCGAATTCCACCCGTTTCCTTTTTCAAATAACGACACACTCTCTCTCTCTAACTCTCATCATTTTCCACCCATCCGTTTTCGAATAACAACACACTCTCTCTCTATCTCTCATCATCTTGCATCCATTTTGCCGAAAAATGCCACATTTCCCTCATTTCGTCCAAATCAATCTTCCGAGCTTTCTGGAGAACTACCTTGTAATCTCCTTTTTCTCTCTCTTTCAGTATGTTAATGTAGAGAATGTAATGATTTTTTATTTTTCTTCGATTTTGGTTATAGGATATTCTGAAGAAATTCTTCGATGAGTATATTTACGGAAAAACGAGGGACAACAACACGACAATGCTTAAATCAGATGTGTCTAACAAAACATGGGAAGTCAAGTTGGATGACTCAATATTCACTGATGGATGGAAAAGATTCTCCAAGGACCATGATTTTCGTATTCGGGATTTCGTAGTTTTGCGTTACGAAGGTGACATGATTTTTTACGTCACTAGTTTCGGAGATGATATGTGTAATCTACAATATGCATGATTTACATCATCATCATCCGTAGAAGCATGGATATCTTCTTTTACTCCGAGGATTTTCATGGTACCAGTCACGCGTTTAAATTTGGCCGTAGATGCAGTGGTAAGTGAACTCAAACCGATTTATTCAATTCATCAAATCTGGTCGTATATGCATTAGTTTGGTGTCGTTTTAAATTTATTCGGTTATCGCAGACACTTCCGATAAGGTTTACGAGATCGAAAGGTATTTGTGATAGACAAAGTAAGATAGATCTGATAATCAATTACGGATAGAATTGGGAGGCAGATCTAAGGCCTGTGAAATGCGGTGGCGCTAGCATCAGTAGGGGTTGGACAAAGTTTTGTCACGATCATGGAATTAACGTGTGTTGTTCCCTCAAAGTCGAACTGCACTCCGTTCATGATGTACCTTGTCTACGGGTTTCCCCACTATCACGGCTTACAAACAACATAGTTTGAATTCTATTGTATTTTGGTTGCTTTGAACACTCATTTGAACAACAACATTCCTTTGAACTTGAAATTCATGTTTGTATTTGGTTGTTTTTTAACTATTATTCAATAGAACGTATTCTTGTTAGTATCATTGTTTTTGTAGATTTACTATTATTGAAACAAGAGTCGCAGAGGGTCCAAGGGTCACAGAGGGGCGAAGGTCGCAGGGGACAAAGGGTCGTAGAGGTATAAGGGTCGAAAGGAGACAAGGGTCGCAGAGGTCCAAGTGGTCCCAAAGGTCCAAGTGGTCGCAGAAGTCCAAGGTCGCACGGGTCCAAGGGTCGGAGGGTTCCAAGAGTCACTGAGGGACAAGGGTCGTAGAGGTCCAAGGGACGGAGGGTGACAAGGGTCGCATGGTGCAAGGATTGTAAGTAACTTTATAAAAACTTTTTTGCTCTTTGATTATGGAAGATGTCATTTGGTACATTGTTCTTTTTTAAGAGTTTATTCATATTATTTGTAAATAATTTTTTATTTTTTGGGAATGGATAATTTAAATTTTTACATTGTTATTTTTTTAAAAATTATTCATATTATTTGTAAAAGTTTTTTTAATAATAAAATGTAAAGGGTCGTAGGGGTCAAATGGTCGCAGCGGGACAAGGGTCATAGAGGGACAAGGGATGAGAGGTAAAAGGGTCACAGAGGTACAAGGGTCGCAAGGTCGCCTTGTACCTCTGCCACCCATTTACCCGTTCGACCCTTGACTCTACGGCCATTTTACCCGTTCTACCCTTTTACCCCTGCGACCATTTTATCTGTTCGACCCTTTTACCCTTGTGACCTTTTTATCCCTGCCACTCTTCTACTCGTTCGACCTGTGCGACCCACTTTATCCGTTCATCCCTTTTACCACTGCGACCCTTATAAAGAAATTTTAAACTATTTTAAAAAATAAAAATGTACCAAATATTTAAAAAATAACAATGTACCAAAATATCAAGTTAGTCTCGAGGTGGAGGGATACATTTTCCATTACTAAATATATCAGCCGCCATCCTCTCACGCATGGAAGGAACTTGGTCATCACATATGTAGTATAAAACTTGACGTCTTATAAATATCGAGGCTTCTACGTATTTGAAGGAGTAAACACACAGTTATTCCCACTTTTGTTCTGTGGTAGACCTTCATAATAATCATACTTCCATTCATCTTCTCCATAAGCCAAAGAATCGAACCCTTCTAGAAAGAGCATCTTGAGGACAACTTTTCTTAACATCTCAATCACCGGATCGATATGCGTTTTCTTGAGTCTGCTCTGGCAGTCGTATACCATGATGCATCGAGTCGCAAAATCCGCTTTGATGGCTACCCAATGACATCCTATATATCGACTTTTGAGCGATGGAATGTTTCGAATCGCTCCAAAGCCGTCGTAATAATTCATTGGTTTCGTACTTCTGAATGGAAACTTGCCATGCAAACAATCACTAAGATATTCTGGCATAGTGACCATATCCTCGTACATCCACAGTGTGAGCGTCTGCATGAAAGAACCAGAACAAACATAAAGTTTCTTATATACCCCAGGGAATGTATTTATGCGGTGATACAACATCAACAACGCCTCATCCAATTGCTGCGAAAATAATAAATAAATTAATACACATCAATACATATGACATAAAATCACCTCTGTGACTTCGGGTTTTAAAAAACTTACATCATCTTCAAGCCATACGTTGGGCTTTAATATGTTCTTCCAAAACTCTGGCCTCAAGGGAATATTTAGATAAGATTTCCACCAACTCTCATGTCCAGGGTTCGTCAAGAAGATATATAGAGCAGTCAACTTTTCACCTCTAGCGTCAATAAACGAAGGCTCTCGGGTTATCACGCCATTTACTAATCCTTCGGGCTTCCACCAAAAATGTTGTTTCTCTGCAGGTTCGTGAACCACCTTTTTATTAGGTTCTTGAACCACCTTCTTATCGGGTTCTTGCTTTTTTCGCTCATCAACATCTTTTCCTCGCCCTCTCCTTTGCGATGTTCTTGCTCTTTTCGCCGGTGAAAGTTCAACATATCCCTTCCGTGGTCTTAAAACTCATCTAAGTAACGGCGGAGATTCAGCAACTGCACAAAAATTTACTTCATTAAAAATATGGCAACCTATGCGACCTAGGCAACCTTTTGTGACCCATTCGACCCATACGACCAATGCCACCTTTGTGACTCAAAGTTATTACGTACTTGGTGGTACTTCGGCATCAATGACACTAAGTTTTGGAGTTCCCCTTCTTCGACAGGATCCGCTGGAGTATCCTCGGAAGGAACCTCCTTATCCTTAGGGTGGACCTCTTCGATAGGATCCACTAAAGTATCCTTGGAAGGAACCTGCTTAGTGGCGACCTCTTCGACAGGATCCGCTGGAGTATCCTTGGAAGGAACCTCCTTATCCTTAGAGTGGACCTCTTCGACAAGATCTGTTGTAGTATCCTCGGAAGGAACCTCTTTAGCGGAGACCTCTTCGACAGGATCCTCAGGAGTAACCCTGCAACTTATACGACCGTGTTACTTATAAGTCTCTTGTGACCCATGCGACTCTTGCGACTCATTCGACTCAAATGAACTTTTTCACTAAATTTTACTTACTTGGGAGAACTTCATCTACTGCAACGACTGTAGTAACCTCTTTGGAAATGATATTTTCAACTAATCTCAAAATTTTTGCCATATCCTCTTCTGAGCCATCTCCGGAGTTATTTTCAACCTCTGACTCAACCGGCTCTTCGCTTGGCCCTTATCTTGACACTGGATATGGATGTCGAAGGAATTCAAAATTATCATCTCTAACAGTGCCAAAAGATTAGTTTGCGGTGTTCGCATCTTTCTCGGAATATTTTGATTTTGCCTTTTCAGCACCTTTGGGATTTACCGCCTTTGATTTTGGATTAGGCAAATGAAACCCGACATCCTTTGGAAGGCCTCTTACGGCGTTGATGATTCTTTTCTCCGACTTCTTTATTTCCTCTGTTAATTTATGCTTAAGTGTCAGAGGGACTGCAGCTTCTTCTCCATCAACTGCAACTTCATCATTACCTTCTCATTCGGCTTCATCTTCACCTTCTCTTTCAGCTTTAGCTTCAGCAACACCTACCCTTCCTTCGTCTACGTTATGTTCAACATCTATTATTTTTCACTCACGCTCTTCTTCCTCTTAGTCCCTTTTCCTTTCCCCTTCTTTTGATCACTAAGAGATGCTTTTCGTGTCAGTAGGTCTTGCTTACTGATATCCTCCCAACAAATACCCTTCGGATTTCTACGAAGATATTCCATCCATATCTAAACATCGGGATGGTGGCATCCCTCGTAATCCTCCAGATTAAAAAGTAAAGCTTCCTCTTCGTGTTCAGCAGAAGAATACTTCGAATATCCTGAAAAACAAAAAATAACCATTATTACCCTCTGTGTAATTGTTACCCTTGTGACCCTTGTGTAAATTTTACCTTAGAATCACCGATCAGCCTTATCACATCTACATGCTTCAGGTTAATACAGTATTTAACCATCTTCTTTCACATTCTTGGGCATGATGGGTCCGCATCCATAAAATCAACATACTATCCTTTTTCGCCCAAACTAAGGATGGTTTCGAATGGAAGTAACTGAAACATTAAATCAAAATGATAGGAATGCAAAAAGTACGAAAACATTCAAGTTATTCGAATAATATATATAACTTACCATTATTGGGATCATGAAACCACTACAATACCATTTTGGTTTCGGTGATTCCCCGCTAACGAGCTTACGGCCCCATGGAAAGCCTTCACAAAAATCCAAGTCATCAACCATGTCAATCAGATCATGGCTGATAATGTTTTCTGCTGAAGTCTTGTGAGCCATACCTTGCGCCAATAACATCAAAGTTGCCAACCTAGTCTAGTCGTCGAGATTCTTCGCCTTCACAAGCTTTTCACTAACTTGTGCGGGGGTCACCTATCCACGACCCAAATTCTTCAGCCTAAATGTATCACTCCTTTTGGACTCCCATCCTTTGGGATATGGTCTGCATTTCAATCCGGAAATTAGTACGTGCTTCACTATAGAGTACTAGATGGGAACATCGTTTAAGACGAACCACAACTCTTTCTTGTTTCGTACAATCACAGAGTGATTTAGAAGGATAGACATTTAAACCTTCGTCAATATGGAGTCACATTGGAAATGGAATAAATTGCTAAATTGTGACTCCTTCTCGAAGTAATGCAACTCGTATTCATTTCAGATTCCTCTTAACTTCCTTATTGTCTCGTGAGGATAACACTTGGTGGTGATCTTTGGCATTCAGTCATGTGCTTGAATTCATACACAAACTTCGCTTTTGGCACTACCTGCAAAATGACCAATTAAGAATACATTAGACTTCTACCGACTCAAGCGACTCATGCGACTCAAGCGACACTAGAGACCCATGCGACTCAAACGACCATCTGCAACACTCAACCGAATCACTGATACACAAGCGACCTATGCGACTTAATTGATCTATGCAACCCATGCGACTCAAACGACCCTTTGACCCTTTGTGACACTCAACCGACTCACTGAGACTCAAGCGACCAATGCGACTCAATTGACCCATACGACCCATGCGACTCAAACGCCCCTTGGACTCTCTACGATACTCAACCGACTCATTGACACTCACACCCATTTCAAATCAATAAACCATTTTGCGACTCACAGCCTGCAAAACCGTAGAAATCGATCTACTTACACTTATTGACACCATTGAAGATTGACTCGTGCTCTCTTCTTCACCGTTGTTGCTGCTGCTGATTCTAGCCATTTCATTCTTTCCAACTTAAAATCGATCCCTCTCAAGTTCGAAATCACTTCTTCTTTATTACTCTAAACTTTGAAACAGGTTTTCACGTCGACAAACTATTCGCCTTTCTTGTTTTTGACACGGTTTGATAGTTTTTCACGTCGAAAATTTACAGAACGTATGTTTTCTCACGTTCGAAAATTAAAGAAAAATTTGTCTTTCCGTCATTTTTTATCCTAATTAATAATTATTTTTACATAGGTATTTTTGAAGTGTTTTAACCCTAAGAGGATATTCCTAATATTCTCTCATTTCAAATATTACAACAACAACAACAATATATTATTATTATTATTATTATTATTATTATTATTATTATTATTATTATTATTATTATTTCGTACTCTCCCCAAGGGTAACTTCAAAAATACCCTCGTAGGGCTAAAACACTTCAAAAATACCCTTCCAGAAAAAAAATTTTGACTTCAAAAATACCCTTATAAATGTTGATATTCCCAAAATACTCCTGCGACTCAGCGACCCAGTTTGACCCTACAACCCAGTCCGACCTTGCGACCCAGTTGGACCCTGCGACCCAGTCCGACCTTGCGATCCAGTGACCCAGTCTAGCGACCCAGTCCGACCCTGCGACCCAATTGAACCCTGCGACCCTGCGATCGAGCGACCCAGTCCGACCCTGCGACCCAGTCCGACCCAGCTCGACCCTGTGACCCTGTTCGACCCTGTGACCCAGTACGACCGCCGGAAACTACTAGAAATCACCGGAAACTGCCAGAAATCGCCGGAAAATACCATAAATCGTCAGAAAACGGTCGAAATCGCTGAAACTCACCTACAAATCGCTAGAAATCGCCAAAAATCACCGGAAAATCGCTAAAACACTGGAAATTGCTGGAAATCACTGAAAATGGCTGAAACATTGTTGGAAATCGCTCGAAAATTGCTGCAAAACGCTCAAAATGGAAGGAAATATCTCTCTACTTTGTCTCCCTCCTCTCAATTTTTGTTTTCCCTCCTCTCATATTTGCCTTTCCCTCCTTTGTATGTGTTTTTCATTAAGGGCACATATGTTTTTTCTCCAATTTTTTTTCATCATATTTAGGAGGGTAGTTTTGAAGTGTTTTAGCCCTAAAAGGGCATTTCTGATATTCTGCCCTCTCCCCATAATGTCATATTGATTTTTATATATAATTATTTCTATCATCTCTATTTTTTTTACTTTTTCAATATTCGGCATAACCATTCAAATGTTTATTACTTATCCTTTTATATTGTTTGTAAAACCTAAAATAGGCACCAAAATATATTATTTGTAAACGTATAAACTGTCTTATAAACTTCTTATATCTCTTACTGTTTCTTGCATAATATATGTTTAATCTATAATTTTATATTTATTTTATTACAAATATAATAATGAAATTATGTATTTACATGTATATTTGAGGGTTATATCAAGGAATGAAAAAAGAAATAGTAAAATCAAAGCAAAGTTGATTAATGAACATAAGATGCATGCAAATCTGTCAACGTTGATATTGCACATTGTTCCTAATAAGGTGGCATGTCTTCCATTCTTAAAAGACAAATAAACAAACAATCCGATTAATTTTATTACGAACCTTAAAGTTAGCAAAATTAGTAAAATAAATTAGTTGTGGCCATATAAAATTAAAATGACATACGAGCGCTCACACGAGTGCGCACACACAACACACAAATACACGCATATACATATATATATATATATATATATATATACTAATTCGGTATTATACATTAAGTGCTCCTTAAACCGGACGAAACTACTTTGACGGTTTTACCCCTAACAGTGAGTTATAAATGTCTCACATTTTTAGTTATTTCGGAAACCATATAATGTATGGGTGTCAACGGAATTGATATTACTCGGAAATTTTATGCGGGTCTAAAATATTGAATCTACAGCCTGATCTACCAATTGATGAAGTTGCAACTAAGTAGAGATTAATAAAATATTGAAAATACAAATATACATTAATAAAAATGTATATTTATATTTTCAATATTTTATAATAATTAGAGTTTATGTCTCGTTTAAGTATGAAGACAGGAGAGACTTTCTCTTAGATCTATCCAATGTTTCTCTTCATAGCATTTAAAGCCTAAAAATATTCTTGTTGTGTTTCTATTACTTTTTATTGGAATTCGTTTTGGATTGCTACTCGTTTCTCCTATAGAGAGGCATGATTTTTCTAGTGATTCATGCACATTTTCATGGTCGTTGATTCATAGAAATCTAACTATTACGATGAAAGAACTCTATTTCTTAAAGATTGATTCCCATCTAGATTTTCATTAATTATTCTTAAATAGTTTGTCTCCTATGAATTTTCACACGTGTCTTTGAAAACTTAGGCTATGCCATAGTCTCAAATACAATGGTGACAAATTCACACATGTGGTTGTCGGTTCATTTTTTGTTTGTTAGCCAATAGAAAAGAAGGTTTGAGACTTTATAATCTCGATCCTAGTGATTTTTTTTATTTCTCATAATGTTTTTTTCTTAAATCAAAACCTTGCCAGATTTGTACGACTATTTTCTCTCCTACGAAGGTTAATCTGCACAACCTTCTTCCAAAGCACAAATGATACATATTTAGGAACACCTATCGTTATCTCCGATGGTGCTTCGCGTCTCAAAATCCTCTTGGTGTGGTTTTCATAAGAAACATCTCTTGGCTAGTCTTTATGACTATGTTGCCAAAATAATAATGTTCTCTCTTGTGTTTTATTAGAAGCATACCAACATATAAATATACATGAGAGAAATCCTAATATGAAATACATAATGACATAATTAACCTTAACATAATTAATCCTAATACGTCCCCTCAAGTTGGAGTATGAAGGTCCCGAATGCCCAACTTGGATCGCAAATAGAGGAAGGAATTCTGTCCCAAAGCCTTCGTGAAGATGTCGACAACTTGCTATGACGAACGGACATGAGATGTCTGAATGGTCACGTCCAGAACGGCATCATGAATGAAATGACAGTCTATCTCAATGTGTTTCGTACGCTCATGAAACACAGAATTGGCAGCGATGTGCAGAGCAGCCTGATTGTCACAGAAAAGATGCATAGGATCCGAAGAAAGAATGCCAAAATCCCGAAGCAAAGCTTTAAGCCATTTCAACTCACTCGTAACATGGGCCATAGATCAATATTCTGCCTCAGCCGGAGAACGCGAAACAGTAGCTTGTTTCTTGATTTTCCACGCAACAGGAGAATCGCCAAGAAAAACAATATAGCCGCCAACCGAACGTCGAGTAATCCGACAAGAAGCCCAATCAGAGTCAGAAGAACCGGATAGAAGAAGATCACAATCGGAGCGAAGCCAAATACCTTGCCTAAGAGAACCCTTCAAGTATCGAACCACTCGCAAGGCAGCAAGCCAATGAGCCTCACGTGGTTGATGCATGAACTGAGAAAGAGTATGGACCGTATAACTGATATCAGGTTGAGTGTTATCTGGTAGATAAGACGACCTACTAGGCGGCGGTACTCTTTAGGATCCGAATGAAGAGCACCGGTAGCATCAGACAATCGATGGTTCTGCTCAAGAGGGAAAGTAACGGGACAACACGCAAGAAGGTCGCACTCGGAGACAATGTTTGTGGCATACTTACGCTGTGATAAGTAAATCCCATCGGTGGTTCGAGCAACCTCAATCCCTAAAAAATATTTGAGGACCCCAAGGTCTTTCATATGAAAGCAGTGACGAAGATATGATGAAAACCTCCAACATATCAATGTCATCCCCCCAATCAAAAGGTCATCAACATAAACGAGAACTTGAAGATGTCGCGTACCTCAAAACCAACGAAAACAAGGAGGAATTGGGTCGGGATTGGAGAAACCCGTATGCTAGAAGTGCTTTAGCATGCTTGTCAAACGAACAACGAGGAGCTTGTCGCAAACCATAGAGAGACTTTTTCAATTTACAAACTGGATTCGGATCGTCACGCGGTAGACCAGGAGTAACTTCATTTAAATGTCATCATGTAGATCTCCATGCAAAAAGGCGTTGTGAACATCCATTGGAGAAAGAGCGAGGCTCGGTCCCATATCAAGAGTTGTAAGAAAAGCTCAATGCCGTGGAGTAAAGTTAGCACTAGTAACGTAATTCGCTATAGGATACGAGACAGTACCTGAGGACAATGAAGGGAGCGGAGAAGAGATGTGAATGGGGTTTTCAAGAGAACGAGTGGAGTACGTAACATAATCCCGAAGCCTAAACGACAAAAACATGGTACGTTGACCACGAACAAGTATAACATCCGCAGGCGATGAGGGACCACTATTGGCAGAGCATGCGGGCACAGAAGAGGAAGCAACCAAAGCTTCAGAGTGAGATGAGTCCTCGGGTGGAGGATCACTATGAGGTAAATCGGCAGAGGCAAGATCAGCACACCCCCTGCCCGAAAGACCCGACACAGGAGGAAGACAAGGCAAATCTGGCAGGTCATCAAATAACAAAGGATGAGGAGCCGGATGTGACTGAGATGGAGTCGGTGAGAGGAGCCGGTGGAGATGTCCGGAAACGGAAATACGTTCTCAAAAAATACCACGTCACGAGAGATGAAGGACTCACGAGTTTCAACGTCAAACACCATCCATCCCTTTTTTTCCAAATGGAAATCCAATAATCAAGATGCATTTGTGTCCACGAGGGGCAAATTTATCCGTACCTTTCTTTCCTTTGTGAGCGTAACACAGACATCTAAAAGTGGAAGACGATCGTAACACGACGGGGACCCATATAAAACCTCATACAAAGTCTTGCTTTGGAGTAACGTAGATGGAGTTCTGTTGATCAAGTGTGACGCGACCAAAATAGATTCCCCCCAAAATGTCGTAGGCAGATGAGCTTGAAACATAATGGCTCGGGCAACGTTAAAAATATGACGGTGTTTACGTTCTACACGACCATTCTGCTGAGGAGTGTAAGCACAAGAGGTTTGGTGGAGTATACCTTGCACTTGAAAGTAACGATGAAGACCAATGAATTTGCCCCCGTTGTCGGTCCTAACAACTTTAACACAACGATCGAATTGACATTTCACCATTTCGCAAAAAGTAGGAATAATATCTTTGACTTCTGCCTTAGAACTCATCAAGTAAATCCAGACACCTCGTGAATGATCATCCACTATAGTAAGAAAGTAGACTGCACCAGATATATCATACACATTACATGTTTCCCAAATATTGGAATGAATTAAATCAAAGCAAAATGTAGCATTAGACTCACTAGAAGAAAACATAGCACGTGTCTGTTTGGCCCGAAAAAAAAATATCGCAAGGAGCCTTATTCTCTTTGTGTTTTGAAACTCCAAAATCCTTAGGCAACAAATCTAAAACTTTATCAGACGGGTGTCCTAGCCGATGATGCCACAAATCTCAAGAAACCAACAGAGTTGCATGAAAAACTCTCGGTCCATTTGTTCCCCGAAGCTTGTAAATTCCATCGCATTCTTCACCTGCTCCAATCAGGATCCTCACGATACAGTACTGAATCACACAAAAGCGATTACTGAACGTTATAGTGCAATCATTACTTTGCAGCAAACGCAATACGGAGATTAAGTTGCACGTAAGCGAAGGCACATAGGGCACATGATGAATAAAAAATGAGCTTCCCAATAATAAGTCAACTGTATGAGTAGCCATAGTAAAATCACCATTAGGCAAACCAATGCGACACGGAGTGATAGGTGAAACATTGACCAAGGAATGTAAATTTCCTATCTAATGATGAGACGCGCATGAGTCCAAAATATATTCAGTGTAATATGTCTTACCGGATTGGGTGTCGTCGGGCCCCTGTGGTTTCAGCTTGAGCAACGTCAGCAAGGTAGACCATTTTTCATCATTGAAACCTGGCATAGCACTCCGATCGAGGTCATGGTCGGACCTAGAATTGGTAGCTCGCTCGGTGACACGAGCAGCATTCGCCTAGCCGTGAGAAGGACGTCCACCACGGGTATGATGATCTAGCTGGCGAGATCGAGCGTTCCTCCTAGAGCGTTCCGGATAGCCTATGATAAGATAGCAAGTAGAGACATCATGAACGAGTTTGTGACAATGAGAACAAACCACGGTCTTGTCTCGCACCAAAGTCGAAGATACGAGCACGAGAACGGGCAAAGAAGATGTCGCAGAGAAACCCATGATCGTTCCACGGTCATCTCGTCCTCGAGCAATTAGACGGTGACGTTCTTCATGCACAAATTTGTAATGAACTTGATTGCGACTCGGAAGGGGATCAGATCCAATGACTTGCGGTCTGACGGTGCCAAAAACTGCATCATCAAGTCCCATAAAGAATTGATTGATCTTCTCCTCTTCACGATCACGAACGAGCTCGGCGTTAAGAATCGCCGCGTGCGACGTACCATAGCCACAACTACGAATAGGTTGATATGTGTCCAACTCCTCCCACAATTTCTTCAACCTACCAAAGAAAACTTGAATGCTTTGATTTTGCTGTGAACAACGGGTAAGCTCCGCACGCATCTGATTATCCCGAGCGGCATTCCCGGCAGAAAACTTTTGGCAAAGATGCTTCCAAAGCGTCCTCACGTCGTCGGCAATCGAGATGTTGGTTCACAATTGAGGAGCAATGGTGTTGAACAACCATTCGATCAACATAGAATTGACAAGATCCCATTCTTCACGGTTAGGGGAATCCGAAGACGGCAGAGCAATCGTACCGTCGAGAAACTCGAGCTTCCTCTTAGTACGGAGAGCATGCCTAACGTGTTTGACCCATTCTTCATAGTTAGCATCACCTCGAAGTTGAACCGATGTGATCACAATCCTTGGGTCCTCCGATGGATGCAAATAATAGGGGGAGAAAACGTTGGAGGAGGCGTGGCGATTCTCATCATTGTGCGACAGAGTTGCATCACGAAGCAAGGCTGCATCTGCCCGAGATGCAGGCGGCGCATCGCGCGGCAGAGTTGCGTCGCGCGACAAGGCAGTGTTTGCCCGAGAGGCAAGCGGCGCATGGGTCGTTCCACTGGTATCCGCATCAGTGGGAGCCATGAATTCCGACGGTGAAAGAAAACAGCGACGGAAAGAAGAGAAACAGAAGCTGACGGCGGCTTAGAAAGGAGAAGACGACACACGTTCGACGGCTATGAGCCATTGCTCTGATACCATGCCAAAATAATAATGTTATCTCTTGTGTTTTATTAGAAGCATACCAACATATAAATATAGATGAGAGAAAACCTAATATGAAATACATAATGACATGATTAACCTTAACATAATTAACCCTAATAATTCACACGATTGCAATCTCTAGCCTTTCACCCTCTCTAATTGCTTTTTTGTTCTTGTAAGACACCGTATCCACTTTCTCATATATCGCATTTGAATGTTTTTTGGATCGACATCGTAATTTTTAAGAAGTTTTCTTTGATAACATTTATTTCTTATAGTATTTTAGTTCATTTTCATGCTTAGTTAGTCATTCATTTAAACTTTACCGAGCATTAAGCATCATTTAGTCCTCTTCTACGGTTTCTTGCGTTATTGCAGAAAATGAAATATCGGGGTACAAACATGAGGAAATGAAGCAAAAACCACTCTCCTATCAACCATGCATGGTCAGCAACTAAGGATCATGAATTGACTAAGAAAAATGGAAGCAAAGACTACAAGATTACAAAGAAGGCACACAACCACAAAGAAAAGGAAATAAGCGGCTCACAAAAATGGAAACTTAGGTCGCGGCTCAAAAGAATGGAAACTTTTGATTACTGGAACAAAAATACGAAGAGCACGGTTGGAACATGAAAAGGAAACATGGTTTACATAAAATATAAGCAAGTTTCTGGAACAAAATATAAACTTCCAATCGCCTACACAAAAATGGAAAGATAGCCGCCTATACACAAAAATTGAAAACTACAACCGTTGGAGATAGAAAATGGAAATAGTTGTTGGAACAATAAACGGAAACGCATGGAAAAAAGAACGAAGGCAGCCAGCCAAGGAGAAAAGGATAGAAAAGAAAAGGAAACTGTTGATGTCCAAGAGGAAAAGAAAACACAAGCTGCTGAAGAAAATGTAAACCGAGAAAATGGAAACTAGTAGAAAGAGGAAAGGAGGAAGAAAAGGAAAGGGGTGGAGAGCTTAGATTCGGCCAAAGAGGAAAGAAAGAGAAAATGAAAGAAAAGAAAAAGGAAAGATGACGAAGGGGTCAAGAGGAAAAGCTCAATTTTGGACAGAACACACACAAATACCACACAACACACACGAGAGAATAAGAGAGAGAGCAACACGCCGAAAGGCTGGAGACGGGACGACGAACTTGGAACACGGAGGAGCTGTTGAAGACATTGGTAATAGAATAGTGAGGGATCTCGTTATTTATCTATGTTGAATATAGATTTCTTTTGTGTCTCGTTTTTGGAACCCATGTCCGAGTAGTTCCATAGCCATGGGTTAGAGTTTTGCAGATATGTAATGAAGTTTTTTGCTTAATGCTTGGTTATAATATTTGATCGTTTTCGGGTTGATTGGTTGTATTTAATGCTTTTGTTGTTGTTATCCACTTGAATTAATGATCATAAAAATTTGATTGCATCGGGAGATGAATTAGACTTTGGAACGTAACCATGATTTGGGGTATCAATTGACTTAGAACCTTGACACGTCGGTTAATTAAACTCAAGAATTATGATAGCGGTCTTAATGCATCTAGTAGGTGAAATTACGCAATTGGAAGATTAGTAATACACATTCTAGATGGTGGGTTTAGGCATCGGGAGAGTCATTCCCTAGGAAATAGCTTGAATTCCCCGAATATGTGATAATATCTAAACCATGATATTGTTAGCACTTCATTGTATTATCGTGCATCTCTCGATAACTGTGGTATTTTATCTTAGTGAATTTACTTCGTTTAGATTAGTTTTGTCTTTATTTCAAATTCACCTACTAATTTGTTAACTATCCTACCATTACTAGCTTTAGAGTTGCATCAATTCCCTTTTGTTCGACTCTAGTACTACACAATCCGTATTCTTATGGAAGCGTTAGTCTAGTTAATTATTACTTGAGGATTTTCACATCAATCTCCACACATTTGAAGCCCAAGAATGAATTCTCAAGCCATATAAGATCCTATTTAGCATAGAAATGGTGCAAAATGCATTCGTCGAAAGAAACGAAGATGAAAATATTGAAGAAGATCCGAATGAAGAATCAAAAACTTTTTTTGAAATGTTAGAAAGTGCTAGGCATCCACTTTAGATGGTTGTAAGAAGTGGTCTATCACGGTTGTCTTTATCTGCACGGTTGATGAATTTGAAGACGGAAAATAATCTTTCTCAGAATTGCATGGATTCTATATCGCAATTAGTAAGAGATTATTTGCCGGAAGATAATAATGCAGTCGAGTCATATTATGAAACAAAGAAGATGATGAGATCATTGGGTTTATTGCCGTATCAAAAGATTGATGTTTGTCAAGACAACTGTATGATTTTCTGGAAAGAAACTTCGGATTTGGTCAATTGTCGATTTTGTGGAAAAGATCGATTTTATTTGACAAGAAATGGAAAATCGGTTTCGTTTCGTCGTATGTGGTATTTACCAATTACAGATAGAATAAAAAGATTGTATCAATCGGAGAAGACCGCAAGCGACATGAGATGGCATGCCGAGCATTCAAGTCCTGACGGAGAAATGTGTCATCCCTCAGATGGTGAGGCGTGGAAGCACTTTAACAAGGTATATCCTGATTTTGCAGTTGAGAGTCGAAACGTTTATTTAGGCCTTTGCACTGATGGTTTTAATCCATTCGGGATGTCTGGGAGAAATTATTCGTTGTGGCCAGTTATTATGACACCGTATAATTTACCACCAGATATGTGCATGAAGCGTGAGTTTTTGTTCTTAACTATATAGATTCCCGGGCCTAATCCTCCGAAAAGAAGTTTGGATATATTTCTTCAACCGTTGATTGAAGAATTGAAAGAATTATGGAAGGGAGTTCCAGCGTACGACGTTTCGAGACGACAAAATTTTATATTACGAGGTGCTCTTATGTGGACAATAAGTGATTTTCCAGCTTATGGTATGCTATCCGGATGGACAACGCATGGTCGATTGGCTTGTCCATATTGCATGGAGGAAACAGACGCTTTTCAGTTGAAGTATGGACGGAAAACGAGTTGGTTTGATTGTCATCGCCGTTTTCTTCCTCCTCATGATTCACTACGACGCAACAAGAGGAATTTCAAAAGGAATATTGTCGTGCGGAAATCTCCTCGTCCAGTTTTGACCGGTGAAGAGATATTGTATGAACGACTTATCGCTTTGGGTATTCCTAGGAGTATAGACTGCGGAGGAAACAATCATCCGAGAATTGATGGCTACGGAAATACCCATAATTGGTACAAGAAGAGCATATTTTGGGATCTGCCGTATTGGAAAAATCTGAAGCTTCGCCACAATCTCGATGTCATGCACATAGAGAAAAATTTTTTCGATAATATCATCAATACGGTAATGAATGTCACAGGAAAAACAAAGGATAACATTAAATCCCGGAAGGATCTCGCAGAGTATTGCTCACGGAAGGAGTTACATATAAGTGGAGATGGTAAAGCTCCAGTTCCGATATTCAGATTGTCTAATGAGGAAAAATCTAAATTGTTGCACTGGTTGAAGGAAGACGTGAAATTTCCTGATGGTTATGCATCTAACATCGGAAGATGCGTCGATATTCATGGAGGAAAGTTATCAGGGATGAAAAGTCACGATTGTCATGTATTCATGCAACGACTACTTCCCATATGTTTTTCAGAATTGATGGACAAACATACACACGAAGCAATTGGAGGTATCATGATTATTTTACATATATATAGTATAATTAGTGATTATATAATTACATTAATTGTAAAATAAACTAATTAATATACTTGAATTTTCAGGTATCGGCATATTTTTCCGAGATTTATGTGCGAGGAACTTAAGTGTAGATGTGGTTCGTAGACTTAAAAGTAACATAGTTACAATACTATGCAATTTGGAGAAGATTTTTCCACCATCATTCTTCGATGTTATGGAGCATCTGACAGTTCATCTACCACACGAAGCCGAATTAGGAGGTCCAGTTCAATTTCGTTGGATGTATCCGTTCGAGCGATTTATGTTTCATTTGAAGAAAAAAGCCAAACAAAAAGCTCGTCCAGAGGGTTCAATTGTGGAACAATACGTGAATGAGGAGATATCGTTCTTCACGTCGTACTACTTCGAGCCACATGTTCAAACGCGAAGTAGAAATCCGGACAGATGTTTTGATGGTGGTGTGGCATTTTCATATCCAATACCAGATGTTCCAGATATATTTTGCGGAGTTGGTCGAACATCTGGTAAGGCGAAAGAGATATGGTTATCACAACGAGATCTACACATCGCACATACATATGTTTTACTCAATTGTGAATATCTACGGCCTTTTGAAAGGTACATATACCTATAAATATATAGATTCAATTGCGTATGCATATCTCTTTGTAATATTAACGTAATGTTACTGACATTTTTCAGGATGTTTGATGATGTATTGAAGAATACATATATGAATATTGATGAAACTCAACTCCAAGAGCTTAAAGAAAGAGATTTCTCCACATGGATAAGACAATATGTAAGTAAATGATAGTTATATATTATTGTTATTCAAATTATGAATAAGACGTTTATATCAATGATTTGTTTCATTTAATACAGATTGAGATTGGCAATCACCCGTTATGGCTACGCGATCTTGTGAAAGGACCAACTCTAAAAGTTACGAGTTGGCCAATGTATTTCACACGTGGTTACAACTTTCATACTTACGAGCACGGAAAATTGAAGTCAACTATGAACTATGGTGTTTGTGTGAAAGGTGAAAGCTATTGTGAATCGACCGACGAACCAGATTTTTATGGGATTTTAAAAGACATTTTGCAATTGGAATATCCAGGTATTAATAATCCAAAAAATTTCCTTTCGATACCACGTATTTCAAATTAATATGTTGACTTATGTTTGCTATTTTTTATAGGTTACGTCGGTTTAAGAGTGATGTTATTCCGATGTGATTGGTTTGATCCAATAAACGGTCGCGGAACAAGAATAAACAAATTAGGTGTCGTAAAAATTAATTCTACAAGAAGATATGCAAAATACGAGCCTTTTATTCTTGCATCAAAAGCCGATCAAGTTTGTTATGTTTCCTATCCACATATTAGACGATCTTCAGGTTGGCGTTTCGCAATGAAGATACTTCCAAGGGGTAAATTTATCGACAACACAGAAGAACAACAATTGGCCATGCAACAACAAACAACCGAGATTGTTGCTATTGATGAAGTTACAATTGAAGAATTGGCACATGCTGAAGTCGAAGAAATTAAAGATGAAACGATAGAAGGAAACGAAGAAGATGAAGAATTTGAATCAAATTCAGAATCACAAGAATCGACGGAAGAATTATGTGACTCTGAATCAAATTCAGACGTTTAAAGAATTGTTATTTTTAACTTTATATTGTATTAACGATCGGTATTTTCTTTTCCCTCATGAAATATATATCACTCGGTCAAAATTTATGTGCTTCTTCTTCTTTATCATCTTTTAATATATATATATATATATA